>CM031708.1:4453498-4958498 GCA_018466805.1 Hippocampus abdominalis
TCCCTTGCCTAGAGCCATGTTCGGTGAGTCCGCGTTTGCACGGGGCTTCATGCTCAGCTCAGGTGTGTTACCAGCCTTTTACTTCCGGGAGCTCGCCGGCACAAACACAATGAACCGGACGACGGGGAGGAGAGTCGTCATATAGTTGGTGGACCGTTGCGTGCGCGTCGGCCATACACAGTGGTGGCACAAGAAGAAGTGTTTGCCTACAACAGAAGAGTCTTACTTCCAGTCCATTCGGTGCGGCTCCCCCCCTGGAACTGAGCGCATTGACGTAATGTGGAGTCGACAGGGTGGGGGGAGTTGAGGAGGTGGAGGAAGCGGAGGAGGAGGAGGAGGCGGAGGTGGTGTTCGTAGTGGTGGTGTTGGAGGGGGCCGCGCGCTGCAACCCCTCCTTCCCGAACACAAACCGAGGAGGCATCTACCGGCGGAAGCGCGATGGCCGACACCGACGACCATCAACCGGAGAACGGCTTCGTGTCCCCCGAGAGCACGTCGTCGTCGTCACCCGGTCCGCTGACGCGCATCGACTGTGCCGTCCTCCCGTTTCTTGGCGGCTTCGGGAAGTACCAGAAACAGCTGATCCTGCTCACATGGATCCCGGCGCTCTTCATCGGATTCAGCCAGCACTCGGACAATTTCCTACTCGCCCAGCCCAACAACACATGCATCCAGCCCTTGGCGAACACCACTGCTTCCACCACCGCCACTACGACTGCCGGTGGAAACGTGACGTGGGCCCGCTCCTGGACGTCGGGTGGCCCGCAGAACGCGAGCGGGCTGGCTGCTGGGGTCCACAATGACACGGGCGACGACACGCAGTGCCTGTGCAACGCGTGGACCTTTGAGCTGCACACCGGCCTTGTGCAGAACGTTGTCACGAAGGTAATCTGTTGTCTTACTCCTATTTACGCAATCATTCATTCATCCATCCATTCCTTCAATGAATGAATGGAGGAGTGGTGATTGGGGGGGGGGGGGGGGATTCCCGCAGGGGATTCTGTGCCTGACCACCTGCTCCATTTCAATGTTTTGCCCCATGAGTGTCCCCCAAAGCATGTCCATATGATTGCCATTACACCATTTCTACTCTGCCCTCTTTGACAACAGTCCACATTTATTATCCGGACCCTTGGTGTCACCTTACTGTCAGGCCTGGTGGAATTTGCCGGTGGTGGTGGCGGCACACCAAGAAGACATAATAGACAGGAGCCGTTCGATTTGGGGCAAAGGTCTTTAGTACGCACGCTCTGGAATAATACAACTCCTGACCAAACATCACCCCCACCACCTCTGCCCACCAGCTGCCCTGTGACTGAGCAAAATACATTATTCCTGCGCGGCTCATTCTGGGGGGCCTTTTTCATGTCGCTTCATGTTATTGATCGAATAACCTAGCATTGCCGTAATTTTCTCGTATCTGCACAGCAATTAAAAATCTGGCCAATTTGTGTGTAAAATGACCACGATCAGATAATGTAATCAAATCTTCGACACGCGCCCGACAAGTAGAATCAATGGAGATGAAAGTGCAATTTGATTAGCTTGCAGCTGCAGGCAGACAAGAGGAACTTATCCAGATTCTGCAAATGAATGCCGGTTGAGTTTTGCCGGCTTATCAGCACACACGCAGTCTGATTTTAAGCCAAGCTTTGAAGCGTCTCCGCTCTAATGGTGGTTGGGGCACCCTGGGCTCATGTCCGCTATGGTGCCAACAGCCCATCTGCTTATCTCCAATAATGTCTGATTTAAATAAAGCAAACAAACCACAGCGACTCAGGACTAAATTGGACAGTACAGTAATCGATTACATCTTCTGGTCAGAATGATTGATTTATTACGCAGGAAATGTTTAAGCGCACACAGATTTTTAATTATTTCACCAAATTTTAAACCTGAAGGACTGCCCTAAAATAATGTTCTTATGCAGGGTTCCCTTAAAGTCTGGACCCGTAGGCAATTGACTACAATACAGTCAAACCTCGGTTTTCGAACATCTCGGTTCTCGACCAATTCGGTTTTCGACCAAAAATTTCGAGTTTTTTTATGCCTTGGATGACGAACAAATTTCAGTTCTCGAACAAACTGAGCGCACTTGAATGCACCATTTGACTCCTCTCGCCCTCCTTACACGAGGAAGTGACGCTTTCTCGGTTAGACGAGGAAGTGGCGCTTCCTCGTGTTGCTTTCCATTGTGAGCAGACGTGTTCAGTAAACATTTTTAGTTTAAAAAGAGCGTGGTTTCGGTTTTCGAACAATTTCAGTTTTAGAACAGCCTTCTGGAACGGATTATGGACGAAAACCGAGGTTTGACTGTATATTAATAATAATTATCCATCCATCCATCCATTTTCAACACCGCCTATTCTGGAGAGAGTCGCAGGGAGTTTCTGGAGCCTATCGCAGCTGACTTTGGGCGGAAGGCAGAGTACACCCTGAACTGGTCGCCAGTCAGTCGCAGGGCACATATCGAGACAAACGACCATTAACGCCCACATCCACACAGTCACTGAGTGGGAACCAATCCCACCCTGCTTGCACACAAGTCAGTCGAGTGTACCACTACACCACCAGTGTATAATAATCAAAATAATGAATAATGATGGTGATGATCTTTATGAGATGTCTGACAATCAGGTCATTACCGCTTTTAATGAAAAGGGATTTGGGCTGAATGGCGGAATAAATTCAGTTTAGCCAGCATAAGTGGTCAATATCTTGCAAGTGACTCCGTTTTTTTCTTTTCTTGCGATATTAAAACAGTGGCTCATCCTCTCATGCTGGTGTCACCTCTGTGCATTCTGTATTTGTGTTGCCTTTGCATAAACACTGAGAATGTTATGATGATGCCACAGCATGCTTGAATGGTTTGTAAAACCATGCAACCTTGTCAACCTGGTGGCAAGGTCACCATGGGCAGAGAGATTAAATCAGGGGCAGCAGTTGCCTACTCTCTGGACGCTTTCCATGCATTTTGCTACGTAGCTCTGGTTTCGCTACACTTTTCTTGCTTGCCAGAATTTGTAGATCACGCTCGCGTTTTGCCCATGGAAAAAAAGCGACATGGTAGTCATGCAAGGCTGGGTATCGATTCAGATTTCCAACATTGAGCCGATTCACAAGGGCCTGATTCGATTCACTTTGATTGATTTTTGATTTAATTCAGGATTTTATAAAGTCCCAATTTATTTCCATATGGGAAACATTCAGAAGAAGCAATGCTGCCAATAGTCGAAACATCTTGCTCTCGCTGAATATTTACATTAAGAATTCATCCCAATGCAGTTGCATTAATCATGTGTTTTTGATTGAACATGACCTGATCAAAACAATCAATAACAATTTCAATCTACCCAATCAAAGCATCTCCAACTGCATCTGCCTCGGGGCTGATGAGGACTGTGTTTGCGCTGATTGGCGTCTCGTTCAAAGATTCGTTGTGTGTCTACAATACCTCACTTCCAAGAAGTAAATCTTTTCGCTCTCATCCTTTTTTTTTTTTTTGGAAACCCCAATACTTCCAGGCATCTACCTTCAAGCCGGTGAGCGCTGATTTCAGTGCTTTTGCCATGTTGTTTTGATACGCTACTCTGACTTAGTCTTGACGAGATCTTCAAGATCTTTCAAGTCACATGAATTTATTGGAAAAAGACATGATAAGGATCAGTTTATGGTTTTATGAATCGATATTGGGCAATGAAAATGAAAATTGATTCAATTCGATTAATCAATTTTTTTAAGCCAGTTCTACTGTTATGCCTACTGGGCTGTTTCAATGACATCGGGCAGAAAGTCCGTAGCAATACGAAGGAACACAAAGACGACGACCCGAAAATGAACAATTGTGAAACAATTTTGTTTTTAATTCTTTGTCCTGGTCATGTGAGATACTGTATTTACATGACTTCCTGTTGTTCAGTAAAAAAAAGATGCATGTAAGTTTGACGGAATGGCAACACCTCTCTTGTTCCTGGCTGTGTCCCACATTTTTGGGACGGCCTTTTGTTGCTAGGCAGAAGTCATTGAACTGCAATCGGGAAAAAAATGGTCCATGCTAGTCATTGCCACTGGGCTGTTTGAAGATTGTGTGATAAATGTCACATGCCATGCCAGCCAACCTACTTTTGTTGTCTAGATAGCAGCGCACAGATGGTCGGCAGTAGTCGGAAAATTACAGAAAGCATCCCCCACCCCCAAAAATCTGTAGAGCGGTCATTTGTGCCTGGCATAAACTGCACACACACACACACACACACACACACACACACACACACACACACAAAAGGCACATGCCAGTTTTGCCCACTGGGCTATTTGGTAGAAGACCAGCAGAACCAGGAGCGGTAAATATATTTTCGTCATAAAGCACTACAGAGAAGACTTTTTCCTGCACATTTACTCGTCAATAAAAGCTAACAAATTGACGCTTTGGAGGCTTCTTCATTTACGTAGAGTGCGGCGCCTCTGCCCACTTGGGCTCCACTTCGTGTGCATTGCCACATGTTCCCGTCTCCAAGTAGATAAAATAGGATGTGGCAGAGCAGCAGGAACTGCTGACTCTGCGTTTGCGCCTGTGTTTGGACTGCGTGGACACAATTGAGTTCAGCTTCCCATGATACTGTGTAAGTAAGGCAAGTGTCAACACCGGCCTAACACACGCACGCACGCACACGAGGCCCCATGTGACTGGACCCTTATGATCATGTGTGAATAACATGAGGCCATACTGTACTCTGCATTGAGTTCTCACTCTTCAGCTGGGAGGAAAGTTGCCTTGTTTCAAACAGTGAAGTGGTGAAATGAGATCATTCAAACAGAATTCAATTCCTTGAGATACGGGACAATACTCACTGAGAGGCTCTGAAAACATTTGGAGAATTATCAGTCTGGTCAGTCGTTCTGTTTTCAGTTTGCAAGAGTCAATTCATGAGCTCTATTCCCGACAGATGCTTTTCAGTTGGTAGGGTGTGGTACCATTTCTAGTACCTACTTCCAAGTGTGCCTGGCAGATGGGGCTGGGTAATTAAACAACATGTAATTGTGATTTCGATTTTGGCTTCTCACAATCTTACAACAAATTCAAATTGAAGAAAAACGATGAATGTGCACGTTTGCCAGTTTCTGAGAATGTTGCCAAAGAACCCCAAATGCACCATGTTGCTTGTGTGATTCTGCTCTGCCCCGAGTGTGCTCTCGGCTGTTTAATGACACCCTAGTTGGAGTTTACTGTAAAACTAAACAACTAGAAGAATTGCACATATTGTATATTTAAATACGAGACGTGTTTCGTTGTTAATACATCGATTTGTGCTCATGCTAATGCTAAAGTCAAATCCTATTTGACAAGCAAATAGAAATTACCATCGGCTTTGTGAGTCATAGTCCATCAAATCACGAATACTCGCACACAAACACTGCTGGAACACACACACACACACACACAGGTAATTTGACAGTACTACAAATGTATGAAAAATAAGAGAGCACAATTGCAACTGTTGTCTTCTATTTGACTCTTACGTCCATTTTTGTACGCTTTGCCATTACATGTATTATAGGAACAGCTGCTGTGTATTATTGATTAATTTTTTATCGCTTTGATTTTAATATACAGTCAAATCTCGGTTTTCGTCCATAATCCGTTCCAGAAGGCTGTTGGAAAACCGAAATTGTTCGAAAACCGAAACCACGCTCTTTTTAAAATAAAAATGTTTATTGAACACTCTGCTCTCAATGGAAAACAACACGAGGAAGCGTCACTTCCTCGTCTACCCGAGGAAGCGTCACTTCCTCGTGTAAGGGCGAGAGGAGTCAAATGGTGCATTCAAGTGTGCTCAGTTTGTTCGAGAACCAAAATTTGTTCGTCATCCGAGGCATAAAAAACACTAAATTTTTGGGCAAAAACCGAATTGGTCGAGAACCGAGACGTCCGAAAACCGAGGTTTGACTGTATTCTAATTTTACTTTGCTACAATTAAAAATTTCAGGTTGTTCTTTGAAGTTATAATTGAGTTTTCAAAGAATTCCAACACATTAACACACCCTTCCACATGATATGGGATGAAAAACGATCCCGCAGGCTGTTTTATTTATTCAATTTATTTTGGCTTTAGTCCTTTGCTGGGTTTACCACTCGTCGTCGGCGCCACGATTCATGAGTTTATGTCCCTTCCTTGCTGGCACTGAAAGTAGCATTTACAAAAGGTGGCAAAGGATCCAAAGTGGTTCATGTGGAGACCCGCTCTAATTGAGTCAAAGCCCTCCTCAGGGTCCCTCTTAATTGGACTGAGCCTCTGAAATGAGAATGTATCATTACCCTCTTGTGTAACTGACACTTCTCGGCTCACACTTGGAGTCTGAAACATTAGAGCGAGACCCAAGAGCATCGCCGGTCCGACTACGGTGTGGGTGGGTGTGATAAGGGAGGCCGTTACGTAAAAAGTGGCCGGGCCTCAGATGTGAAAGATGATACTGTAGGATGAACACCCATGACGTGAAGAGGCCCTCACTGCACCGAGTGCACCTTATTCTGTTTTGCCAGCTGTTCAACTCCCCCCTCTCTGCCTGCTGCTGATCAGTGTAGGACACTCAGCTGTAAAAAGGAGGTGACCTCCGCCCACTCGCCCCGTCCGCCCAGCAGTGCAGCCACTCGGTGCACGTGTGAGCGTCACCCGGGGGACGAAAGACGCCGGTGTTCGCCACAGATAAAACTTAAGACGACGACCCTGCGTGGCAGCTTGGTTTCTGATAAATGCAGTGAACATTTGGAGAGGCGGGGTTCCGTTCACATCATTCATCACTAAAGTTTGGCGCGAGGGGTGGGGACATTATATCAGTATCACACTGCAGATTTGTCATTTCATCACTGCGACATTTCAGGGTACACGGCTAGGAAAAAAATATACAGTCAAACCTCGGTTTTCGAACGTCTCGGTTCTCGACCAATTCGGTTTTCGACCAAAAATTTTGATTTTTTTATGCCTCTGATGACGAACAAATTTCGGTTCTCGAACAAACTGAGCGCACTTGAATGCACCATTTGACTCCTCTCGCCTTCCTTAGACGAGGAAGTGACGCTTCCTCGGGTAGACGAGGAAGTGACGCTTCCTCGTGTTGCTTTCCATTGTGAGCAGACGTGTGCAGTAAACATTTTTATTTTCAAAAGAGCATGGTTTCGGTTTTCGAACAATTTCGGTTTTTGAACAGCCTTCTGGAAGGGATTATGGACGAAAACCGAGGTTTGACTGTATATGCTAATGTTAGCAAGCCATATTGATGAGCCCATTTTAAATGTGAGAAACCCCCACTCAAAAAATAGGCATGTCTACTAAGTGCTCTTTTACTGTCAGCGCTGTCACTGGCGAATAATTTTCTCACCGATTAATCGAATAGTCAGAAAAATAAGTCTGACACAAGAATTGCCAATTTTTAAGTTAAACAATGGCTCGAAACGCTTAATCTTTAAAATAAATGTTGATTAATTTGATAATCGATTATTTTTCGATTGATGGATTACTTTGGACAGCATTACAAGGCAGCAAACGACACGCGTAGCCGTATCGTCATCCTCAAATCAGAGTTCTGTCATATGACCAAGACTGACCAGTGGCAGTGACATCGTGCCACGATATTGCAGTTATTGTATTAGTGAATTTTTTTTTTTAATAGCTGTGCGGTCATTATCGTTGCCAAGTGCTCAATAATACATCGTTTTGATTTTGTTTTTCTGTTGGCCTGGCTTGAAGTTGCCAGGCTTGAGCTTCCTGGTAAACTCAGTGTTTGTGGAATGCTGTTGCATAACCTAAAATCAATTTAGCTAGAGTATCTTCGAAATAACCTCATTACAAGTTAGCTTCACCAGCTCCAGTATGGTTGCAAGTTTTGCATTTTCATTTTCAAATGTGAAAATCATAATTCAATAAATGAATCCCCAATCACAAAAACAGCAACATAAAACTAACGTAAGCGTGAGTAACTCATTACTCTACACCAGGGGTGTCAAAGTCATTTTTTGTCGCAGGCAACTTCGGAGTAACGGCTTCCCTCGGAGGGCCGGTGCAAAATCTCAACATTATTTATTACCCATGACAATTTGACATTTCGGTACAGATTTCAGCAAGAATCATGATAGTTGACACACATGATTTGCTCCCGCGGGCCACATAAAATGATGTGGGGAGCCGGATCTGGCCCCCGGGCCTTGATTTTGACACCTGTGCTCTACACAGACAGTAATCATGTAAAAAAACGTTTTACTTTCAAATGCATGAACTAGTACGATGTAATATTTGACATGATGGAAGTCACTTGCCCAACAGTGACCGTGCCACGATTTGCATCTTTACTTTCTGCTACCATCTCGTGTTATCACCACAACTTGGGTGGAGCTTGACACACTGCAGTTTGCTGATTGGTTGTTCGAGAAGCGTCACTTCCTCGTGACAGCGGGACTGGAATGAGAAGGAGACAAAAGGCGCTGTTTCTCAAGCAAAGCGTTGTCTTTTTGTTGGAATGAACATGTAGAAAGAGCACGCCATGCCCCTCTTTGTCGAATTCATTCTTTGTACAATGTCACGCTGCTTTGAAGGCATGATTGTTGCCTGTGCTCAAATCAACAGAACGGATACATCATGGAGCTAAATGAGACACAAGTTTTGTCTTTCCGCATATTAATTATGTGGAGTGTCTATATTGTTTGTGGCCTTGTGCTGGCGGCATGGAGACAGCCGAGGTTTTATTTAGAGTTTGTGTCTTCCCCTCATGCTTGCCCGAATGTTCTTGTGGTCTGACTTCCTCCCATATTTCAAATACTGTAGAGTCAAACCTTGGTTTTCGTCCATAATCCGTTCCAGAAGGCTGTTCGAAAACCGAAATTGTTGGAAAACCAAAACCACGCTCTTTTTAAAATAAAAATGTTTACTGAACACGTCTGCTCACAATAGAAAGCAACACGAGGAAGCGTCACTTCCTCGTCTACCCGAGGAAGCGTCACTTCCTCGTGTAAGGAAGGCCACAGGAGTCAAATGGTGCATTCAAGTGCGCTCAGTTTGTTCGAGAACCGAAATTTGTTCGTCATCCGAGGCATAAAAAAATTGAAATTTTTGGTTGAAAACTGAATTGGACGAGAACTGAGACGTTCGAAAACCGAGGTTTGACTGTACATGCATGAACAATGAATCGAATGAAAATGGACATTGATATGAAGGAGAATGCAATTTCAAAACGCAGAGGCTGAAATGTGGAAAACAAACCCCCTTCATTTTGGTTTTGTCAGCGGGCTATATTTCATGTACTGTATGTACAGTATTTAGATACTGTATATATATGTTTTTAATGTAATGTCTCGATAAATTCAGAGCTAAAGAAACACAGTCCGAATGTTCCCATGGAGTATTCCTGCTTTATGCAGCATGAGAAATGGAAGTGATCAAGCCACGGGTTTGTTTGCATTATTGTGGTAATCGGACTCATGATTCACCAAATTGTGTTTACGCCACACTCGTTTGTGAGAATTGTATGAAGGTGTCGCTGTGAACACTTCAAAAGGCTGCGGGGCAATTAGGTCAGAACTCTACTTGAAGTCGGAAAATAAACTTGCGTTTATATTAATTCATGGTTCATTTGCCATTACGGTAGCGTGAGCCTGACCTGTAATAGCGAAACATTTATGAAATGTTATGGTGTCAAATGTACAGATTAATTTATTGCTTGTGTTTGTTAAAAAAAATGACATGGGAAAAGGGCCTTGACAAAAAAAAAAAAGCAGTTCAATGCCATCTTAGGAGTGAACTTAATTAGCAAAGAAGTAGGAATGAGAATTGTTGGATGGATTGCGTCGATGTATCTGATGAAGTGACCAGTGAGCGTCTCCTGCTCGCCAGAGTTTTTTCCTCACTGCAGATGGAAAGCAAAGCAAAGCAAAGCATATTCTCATCCGCTCACTGGCTTTCTTTTTTGACGTGATATTGTCTTCAAGCCCCACTCTGCACGCCTACCACTTCACAGTGTTTTCCACCCATGGGTGAGGTACAACTTGGAAGGGTCTGATTATCTCTGTTGCTAGGCAGTAACTATGCAGCAGTCTCGCCTGTTCACTATCTTTCTCAGAGTGCTTTTTTTCTACCTTCTCTTGTGATTCATACTTTGTACTTATGCATTCCTCTTCTTCTTTTCTAGATCTGCTGTTCACATGTACTGCATGTATTATTATTATTTATTTCTTTTTTTTTTTTTCGCCTTTGCGACTCTCTTAAGTGTTTCTCGCACTCCCCACCTACTCCTTTGAAACATCCCACCCACGGCTTTAAAGTTCAGCGGGTTCAGAAAAGAGCAGCTCCAGCTCCAACTGTAAAGCACTTGGCTGAGCTTTTGAATGTGCTCTTTCATTAGGACTTTGATCATTGATTAATCGCGGTCGTATTTTTGCTCGGTGTTCCACGACAAAATTTTACATAAAAGTCTGCTTCCGTTTGTTGGAGAGAAGTGTGGGGGGGGATGCTTTGATGTGACATTATTTTTTTATTCAATTTAGTGCAAAGTATCGTCATTAAAAAAAACAAAACAAAAAAAAACGCTTAAAATATTTTAGCTTATTTTGGGGGGTGTTTCTTCAATTAAACCTTGTAACTTTACACACATTATGTAAAGTAGTATTTTAGTCGCAGTAAAGGGAAAAATAATTGAAATTAATTACTGTAAATTTTCAGACACGAAACTTCAATGCTGCATACTATATATTGCACCACAGCTTCACCTGCTCATTGTTTGACATTCTTACCAAAAATCAGATTGCATGCTTCGAGGTCTTTGTTGAACTCCAGCATAGTTTCTGGAAAACAAATTGGTCAAATTCCAGCAGTGCCATTTTGACTTTAGGGTTTATTTCCCAAACCACGCGCGTTCCACCAACGCTCTGTTAGCTTCCCCCAATTCAACATTGTTTCTCCACGCAGCAAAGGGCGCAATTGAGCAGCATGAATCCACGTTAGGTGTCTGACATAACCATTGTTCCACTGCAGTCGCAGTCATTTAAGAGAAGTCAGCAGACGCTTGGAGGATTTTGACGGATTTTCTGTCTCCCTGCCCCGCTCTTCACGCTTCGCATTTCTGTCCGCTAATGGGTTTATCCATGCGTCTCGCCCAACTCTGCACACTGCCTTCTATTCATTATTCTCTAATGAGCAACACAATAGCAAGGCAACGGAACACAGGCGGAATGGGCTGCCTCGCGGACCAATTGCGCATGATGGGACTCGGACTGAAGCTGATTGTTTGAAATTCTTGCTGAGAATCCCTCCATATTTGTCGAGTAGCACCTTAAAGGATGAATCTAGAGCACACCTTGTCTGTAAACAAACAAAATGCAGCTTAGCTTTCGGCTTGTAGATGTCATGGGCAATTTAAGTTTCTTTTTTAAAGCATTCAATCTGTTAAGTTTCGTCATCAGTTTATTTAGCATTTTTGTTCCCTTGCTTTACCAAACATGAACTGAACCACGATGTTAAAACCAAGGTATTCATCGTATGGACGCTTTTGTTTTTGTTGTTGTTCTTTATGGTTCCACCTCAAGCGATTATCCATTCCTGTGTTTTCACCATTATCACCGGCCTCCTGAGTGTGACCTTAACTACAACGTAGCCCACAAAGAAAAACAGTCCTTTGAGTAGAACCTTCAGATGTCACCCTTCAGTATGTCGATGGTAACTGTCAGAGATGGGCACTTGACTCTATTTTTCCAGTCCGTCCTCCGTCCGTGACCTGGGTGCACTTCCATCATCGTCCCTCCATCCTTAATCATATAATTAATCGTCCTCCGTCCCCTTTCTTAATCGTCTGGATTGATCGTTTGTGAAATGGGTGTCCGTAGGCACTTTATGTTGCCTTACAGCATGCTCTCAAATACTGTTGAGATGAAAAAGGAAGGAGAGGAGTAATTTAATGGTAACTAAGTGAGTCGTACGAACTAGTGTTGTGCTGTTAATAGCCTATTAAGAAAATACAACGTTTGGCTACACCTTGGTTTGTTATTTTGCCTCCCGACACCACTGACTTAACCTGGTTAGGGACGATTAAATGGACGGATGAAAACCCACTTCGTCCTTGCTTAGTCCGTCCATTGAAAAAAACATTCTCGACCTCTCTGCCCCTCTCTGGCAACTGTGATATCACAATATGGCAGTAATAGATGGGAAAGTATTGTTACGAATAGCCCAGCAGTATCAAAACGCATGAACTTATGGCACAAGAAAGAACTCTCAGTTACTGCTACAATAATTGTTTTTCATTTGAATGTTTAATGTCTATGGTGGGGAACTGCTTTTCACTCAAATATGAACTGGATATGTGACTTTACTTCTCTGTTAGCTTAGGTTAGTGACACATTGCAATGCATTTTGAATGCCTCGAAGCACTGATTTTTGCAAGTACAGTGCCATCACTATTTATGTCAGAACTTCAGTGATTTTAGTTATTGATTTGATTTGATTTGACTTTTTATTAGGTCTCCCATAGGAGAAACTTGTCTCGGAGGACAGTCCCTCTGTGCTGCTACATACATTGAGCAAAAAAAAATACACATACGCAGCACAACATAATTAGGACAGTTACATACAAGACAGTATACACTCTACACACATTGGACATTATGAAAACTATGGATAACAGCTAGATAATCAGCCCCTTAATTAAACTCTGAGCTATTTTTGTTGTACTGTATTATGTTTGTCCTTTGCTGATAGCATAGCCTGACTTGTGTGCGGGCATCCGTGGGATCGGTTCCCACTCAGCGACGGTGTGAATGTGAGTGTGAATGGTTTGAATGGTTGTTTGTCTATGTGTGTGGTCTGTGACTGACTGGCGATCAGTTCAGGGTGTATTCCGCCTTTCGCCCATAGTCAGTTAAGATTTGCTCTCGCAACCTCTCTCCCCATGCGACTCAGTTCAGGATAAGTGGTGCTGTAATGGACATTTAAAATAAACAAGAAATTGAAGAAACAAGGGTGGTCTAATATTTTCTTCATGACTGTATGGAGAGGAACCTGTGTCCTGCCGTTTTTGCTAGGGAGAGCTGCTAGCTCTATTCGCAGCATGTAGTTCCCCATCAAAGAATTCACAACCTCGGTCAGTGAGAGACCTAGTTAATAATAAATGTGTATTGACAATACCTTCTGCAGAAAATCATGCTCATGACATGTTGACAAGCTCCCCTAATTTTTGTGCTGTACATTTTGGTAGCATTTGATACTAGTCATCCAGTTGCACTGGGCCACAAAGGTCGCCACATAGCAGCTCATCTAGCCTCAGAATAGTTTCAGTCTTCCGAGTCACTTTTTCTTTCTGTTTTCCTTCCGTCTCTCCGCTGTGAAGCGATTGCACAACAGGAACTTGTTTTGTGACCCTCTTTTCTTTTTTTTTTTTCTTCGACTGGCAGCGATACCAAAAGTGTGAATGAGTGGCATTCCTGGATCATGTGATAACTGGGTGATTCCGCGTAATCCTGGAGCGTTCCATTCGAAGCGGGGTGCTGTGATAGAGGTCGTGTCAGGTTGAAGCAAGTACCCCTAGCACCATGACATCCTAAAAAAAAAAGAAAAATATGTATTTAATTGAGTAACATCATGTAAGATGTTTATATTTTAACAACATGGAGAATGGACACTATTTTGAAACATGTCCCTCTACTGATACTAACTGGTATCATCGATACCAGCTGCAGTGGAGACATAATGGTTGAACACAGTCAATTTCAGACAGAGTGATTCCAACCTATTTGCTACCCACCGGAAATTATGTAAACAGAAATGATCTGTTCAGCTCTTGGCAGGATAACATCTTTATGCACTGTACTGGCAATGCTTAGTTACCATTTCTTTATTAGCATGCTCGTGAAAAAAAAAATCAATTTGACCACTCAAAAGTAACAAACAGCGATTAGAAAATAATCTGGGATTTCATCTGCATATTTTTAGTTTGGAAAGTTCAGTAAAAACAAGTAAAAGGAGCGCATAGCTAAGTTAAACATGGCAGACATTCCTTCACTTATATGACGCAGTCACCCTGCTCACGTCCCACCATCCTTCATGAGATGTCATGCATTTCAGGCACAGCTCGTGTGGTCATTGACCACCACTGATCTCTAGCTTGGGAAATTTCCATCCTAGTCTGTCAAAAAGGGAACACGCCACTTTTAAATGTCAAACAACAAGACAGAATATAAAGTGGGTATTTTTTAACTTGACATACATTTCTAACAGCTGTGTTTTAATGTGTCTTCAGTGGAGTCTGGTGTGTAACTCGGCATGGAAAGTCCACATTGCAAAATTCTCACTCTTGGTCGGGTCCATCTTTGGATACCTGGTGTTCGGAATCCTCGCAGACTGGTAAGACATCCCAAGAACGTAACACCCACTACAATAGTTTGACGTTAAAGATGTTTTCAGATGGTACTGTAAATATTTTGTCACTGTTTCTTATTGTGTAGGTTTGGCCGTCACCCAGTGCTGATCATATCTGTGCTGTTTATGCTGGTGTTCGGTCTCACTGTGGCCTTTTCAGTCAACGTTCCCATGTT
This sequence comes from Hippocampus abdominalis, assembly GCA_018466805.1. Classification (NCBI taxonomy): domain Eukaryota; kingdom Metazoa; phylum Chordata; class Actinopteri; order Syngnathiformes; family Syngnathidae; genus Hippocampus; species Hippocampus abdominalis. Next base: position 4,468,068 of record CM031708.1, read on the forward strand.
CAGCACGCTGCGATTCTTCGAAGGCTTTTGCCTGTCTGGCATCACGCTGTCACTCTACGTCCTACGTAAGTACTTCTTCTGTTGGAGGAGGTGGGGGGGGGGGGGTAGAGCGTTGTTGTGGACACGGCTGGATTCTCTCACCGTTCTCCGCTCCCCCCCAGATCCTCCGCGTGTTCGTTTAATTCGGGCTGAGATGAGGTGTTAAATCAGAGGCTGGAAATGGAGAAGTTCTTGCAAGAGGCTTTCCTGAACGTTCAGGGCACAAGTGTGACACAAACAAGCGTTGTGGTCAAGACACAAAATGCGCAAAAGCAGAGTCCCTATACAAGTCTTATATATCCTAAGTGGGGGCGTATCTCCTTATGAATCTCATCTTTTCCTGTTGTGTGCATCATGACTGTTTTAACGTCTTTGGTTCCTTTCTTTCTGTCTCTAGTTGACTGTTCCAATTTTTTTGGCTCCCCTATGTTACAATGTCAATGTCAATATGATAGATGCTCCAACTGTTACATTTCTTGTAGGTTAATGTTCTGGATGTAGCACAGCTGTCATAGCTGCAAGCAGGAACCCACTTTCTAACCATGAGACACACTTACAGAGTTGTCTGGTCTATATTCACAAAAGGTGTTAACTGTATTTTCCGTCGCTAAGGCAGTTGAAGTCAAGGTCACCTCAAAAGGTTCAACTGGCGGTCACGTTGCAAGGCCTAGAGTGTCGTCTATAGTCAAAGTGTGTCTGTCTGCGATACATAGTTTAAGCTAAACATGCAAAATAGATATTCGATGGCTTCACTTCTTAAGGTTTTACAAAGTATTTGGTTTTAGAACTGGGTGGCGGTCCGGATTAAATGCTCTCACGGGCGATCTGTTTGTATGAGGCAAGTTCCAAAACCCAAAGCAGTTTACAGTATAAGCAATGAAATTATAATTTTGTGAACATTTTTAAACTAGGCACCCCCCTTCAACATCCTCACAAAAGTGCCCCCCCCCCAACCCCCCGTGCCAAACGCTCACTCAAAATATAACAAAACATCAAAGCCCATTTACAGCCAAGGCAACATGATTAATTATGCATCCTGTTGGGGAATCCCTATCGTACAGGGAATGTCCATATTAAACCCTTGTCAACAGCAACAATGTAACTGCGCAACTATTATGCCATACTTTCACGTACCGCGGTTTGATCAACAAATATTTTAGTAGTTGTAGAAAGTCTTCTCAGGCCTTTGAAAGCTGCTTATAGGTATAAAGAGGGCTGAACATCTTCATATATTTTGATTTTATAAATGAAAAAAAAATGTTTCTTGATGTCTATATGCTGTTTTGTTTTTTGTTTTTTTAAACAGAAGCAATTTTATAGTTGGGATTAACCCTTGCGTGTGAAGCACACCTGTACATGTTTGTTGAAGCGTTATTATTATTTTTTTAATATTTGTATGGGCTTTTGTCTTTTCCATGTGGGCCTACCTGTATTTCTGATGTGTTTTTGTGTGACACTTGATATTTACCCTGGAGCCAATCTGTATTGACAAAACTCCGCGAGCACTCTGAGACGAAGGGACGGTCATTCAATAACACATTAGTAGGGAGAATCAATCCTGTCTGACCTCCACGCGTTCCCCTTTTAAGCATTCGCTGAAAAACTAACGTTGACAGTGGCCATAAACAACACAGTTTGCAAAAAGCATCACGGTTTTAGGAGGTTTAGGCTGGGTAAAAAAATATACCACCGTCTTTTTCTGGCTGGATTTGTTTGCGATCGCCCGGCGTTGGTTTGTGCACAGCGGAGATGTAAACACTAATCCCCTTCCTTACTTGATCATCAATCCACGTGCAGTTAAGTCTCCTTCATGTTATCATGCTGCACTTTATCCTTTTACGTCATCCCAAATAGGCAGTGAGTATTCAAGGACCGAGCAACATGCTCTCCAAAAAGCCGTTCAGTAATATCCACCTCAAAGTTGGGGCAAAAAAACCCCAAAATGTAGTCCTTGACATGAGTTGCGTATATCCAGTGCATGGGAAATTTGATCGATAAGTTTGTCATAAAAAGACTCACGAGAAAGCCTAAAAAAGCCATGCCTGAAAACAAACAGGAAATGAGCTATTTGAGTTTGACCGGACATGCTCAAATTGGGCCCATCGGTATGTGCGTAACTCGCTTTAAATGATTTGTCAGAGTCCAAATTTGAGCCATTTGCTCTACTATTGCGAGATGGGCAAAATTCAAAGGTGAAAAGTATGATTTTAGCATACAATGTCAAAGTTTGCACACCCCAAAAACACAAAACTCGATAAACTCAACTCCACAATGTCAGATCTCGATCTAACCCTCAAGTGGGATTCATAATGGCACCAAGCTGTGGGGTGTGTCCTGCCTCAAACCAAAGTGAGATTCATGTAATCGCAGAGGATAAAGAATACAGTGAGCATTGTTGTACTGTATTGTCTGCTCTAAGGGTTACAACTGAGCCACATAGATGCCAATCATTTCCTCAGTTAGCAATAGCCGTAAGATAAGATGTGTGGTTGTTTTAAATACACGTGTATAGTTCTCTTTATTTTCTGTTTAGTAAACTTAAACTGAGAGTGGCAAAAAACATCTTGAAGCCTCAATTTTGAAGAATATTTACATACTAATCCTATCTGCCACTGCTACCAGTGGCATCTCACGTTTACACTCCCAAATAAAATAAAAAAACATGTCCAAATGACAACTCGCAAGTCCGTTCACCATTATCATATCTCAGGGCCTCACTGCATTTAAAAACATGCAACATATTATAGAGCTCTCACAAACGTAAATCCTGATGCTGTAGTGCCCCGTAGAAAGTAAAAAAAAAAAAAAAAATGGAGGAAACAGGATGTTAACTCATTATGTATGGCGGTTTAAAAAAAAAAAAAAAAAGCAGCTGCTGCAAGACAATGTGGACACACACTTTGCGTCAGACTTGCCTGCCGTGCTGAGGCTTTAGAACGAGTACAAACATCGTTGATACGATGTGACACTTGTACAGCTACTGACGCTATCTGCCACGCAGGGAGACTGAAAAATAAAGGGAAAAGAAGGAACGGGGAATAGAAGGAACGTCGGGAACCTGGCAAAGCAGCCTGTTTGAATAAAGAGTGGTTGAAGGAATGCGGAGGCTCGGCATAGCTGACGAGGTTTCGCACCTGTGATTTGCACTTATTTTGTATCGGTTAAGGTGATGAAATCAAATGTCATGCTGCAGATCTTTTTTTTTTTTATGTTCGCTGCAAGGAAGAAGCAGATACTTACAGGGTGTTCCAAAAGTCACATTTTGACATTGAATATCTCGGAAACTATTAAGGATATAAAAACGCATCTGGTAAATTCAGAAAGCTTGTAATCTCAATTTTTACATGGAATGTTCAAAGATGTTCAATGTGAGCACCATTGGTCACACAACACACATCAAGCCAATAGTCAAATTCTTGCCAAACGTGTCCCAGCATTGCATTGTGAATGGTTGCAACAGCTTCTGTTATTCGTGCCTTCAGCTGAAAGCATAAGCACCCATCCGTTATGAATTTACCATTCCATCTCACTATGGACTTCCTCTCTGGTGGCTCCTTTCCGAATTTTCTGCGAAATGCACGTTGAACAACAGTCCACGATTCCGTTTTTTGCAAATTCAAGCACACAAAACGCCTTTTCTGGCACGACTTTTATCTTACTACCATTTATAGTTACACCCTGTATTATAGAGCTGATGCAAGCTTTCCATTTTTATTTATTTATTTATTTATTTATTTTTATTTATTTATTTATTTTTTTTACCCTGACCCACCAATGTGTGCTAGCCTAAGCAGTTAGCTTGCAAAGTGTGCAGGCTCTCCTCAGACCGCACCACTTTTTTTTTGGGCATTATCCAGCACTTCACATTCCTCGCCCAGAACAATCCCAGATTCCCAACTAGTTTCGATGAATGGCCAAGCATAAAAGTAGAACCCTAACCCTCTATTCAAACAAACCAACCCCCATAAATTGCAAACATACAACCACAAATGGGTTCCTGCGATCTTATGAGGTGCCAATATTATTTCACTCAACCTTCAGTGAATTCAAAACGTAACAATAAAATCACACCGTTGTTTTTTGAATCAGAATTTTACTCACTTATCATGTGTTTTTCTTATGCTATGAAGCGTTTAAAAAGAAAAAGCCGATGGAAGCAATTTCACCCATGCGGATGATGATCCATTTTGTGCTCAAAGCGTGCACTCGTGGGGCCTGTGCGTGATAAATCCTCCCTTAATTAAGCAAAAGACACTTGTTTAGAATGTTTACGCTCTGCGAGCAGTCTGTGTAGTCGCTTGGCCGCCAGAAGCGATATTTCTCCTCGCCTGTTTTGCGTGTCCGAACGGGCACGCTTGTGCACACGCATGCACTCGTACCCGTGTGTGTGTGTGTGTGTGTGAGAAGGATAAGAAAAATGCAGACAAATCTGCGTGGATGTGTCATGACTTTACCGACGAAGAGATTTTTGCTTCTGTAGAGTGGCGTCAGCTGTAATAAATAAAGAAATACGATTGATTGCTAAATAGTGAGTCATTGCATGTCGTGGGTAAAGGGCAAGGTCCATGGAAGAAAAAAAAATGCCCATGTCAGTGGTTCTGCTGTTTAAACACTTGTGTGTTATTTTCACGTTGTCAGGCAGCTTGAGGACATCCTGGCGGAAAAGTTAACACACCAATTGATGTCTCGCAGCGATGAGGCTTCATGATTGTTTGTCCACACAGGTAGCTTCCTTTGTGGTTGCTGAATGAGAGCAGACGGGTGTCATGATACTGTATGTACTCGTCTTAGCTTGGATAATTAAGCGACACGCGTAGGCGTGAATGATCTGGAACAACTGTTCAAACATGTTCATGTTTGTGTGTGTGTGTGTGTGTGTGTTTAGATTTCAATTTTGAAGGTTGAAGTTAGAGCACTTGCACTGGACGGGTAGTTGTGCTTTTTTTTTCTTTTCTTTTTTCAGATGATACGTCACACACAGACTGCATTTTTAACGAACTTTGTTCAACCATCGTTTGAAGTCACATTTTCACATGTAATACATGTTAAAAGAAAAAAAAAGCCATAATTCATTCAAATTGTCTTTTTTGGGGCGGAGGGGTTGAAATCATACACAAAAACACTTTGCCATGTCCTTGACCCCCTCCACCCCCTTTACAATCTGTCTTCAGTCGTCATCTTGATAAATGGGTCAAGGTGCCGATTTCTCCCTATCAAGGAGGGTTAAAGTTCCCTTCCGTGCGAGCTTTTGGCCCGTGCCAGCTCAACAAAGCTGCTTCTGCTATGACTCTACTTCAGCTTTCATCTGTCTGGCTGGGAAAAAAAACAACACTTTCCTGTTTGTGAGCGTGTCACGTAACCTCAAGCTAGCTCACAAATTCTTGAGTGAAGTCCACTGTTTGACCATATCAACGTGGGCGACCTTTGTTTGGCTATTGTAAAAATGAAAGAAGTCAGGGCTCGGTTCACATTGGAAAAAAAAATCCTAAACGCTTTTTTGGGGGTGGGGGGGGGGGGTGTCAATGTTCTGTATCGGTGACTCCTGCAAAGCCGATGACCTTGTTTCTGTGCTGATTGAACAAGTGTGTGTGTGTGGGAGGAAGGGGGTTAAAGTCCAAACAGACAAATACGCTCAAAGGAAACACTCACCCAAGCCGAGTGTTTGACTGCACTTTTTAATGGCTAACTCTTTCAAGCACATGAATTAAAAAGATGGTGACCTGCGGCTTTTTGGCAGTGTCCCTCACGTCCTTGATCAATGGCTATGGCCATATTAATCGTCAATAGCTCCCTTTCATTACTCCTCGGTATCGACAGTGCCTCGGGGGACTTGTGCCAAGTCCAAACGAGTTTCCCTTTTTTTTTTATATATATATATATATATATAATCTTGAAAGAGGAACGACTGTTGCGGAAAAGCCTTTCAGAGATTTACCGGACACATTAAGTCAAATTTAGATGATTTATGATATATGCCACTGAGCTGCTATAAACGGGATTTCCTAATGTGGCAAACTGTCACCAACTTTCAATCTTTGTTTAGTTATGAAGCCATATTAAAAGCGTACAAATGAGTTACCCACTGTTAAATAGAAAAGGGCCTTTCTCCAAACCGCATAATTGGAAGCCTAGAACGATACCAAATGTATTGATAAGATGAAGACTTAACATTAAGGGAGAACGGCGCGCACATACTTAATGTCATTTAAATTACCAGTGGCTCTTCTTCCAGCCCCTCCTCGCACTGACAAAGCACTTTTCCTCGCTCACACAAAAGCTCCTCCATCTGTAGGGCATCCAGTCGAGCAGCAGGGCTGGCTGGCTGGCTGGCTGCAGATCAGGAATACGCACCGTGCTGACAATGCTGCACTGGCCTGTCAGTCATAGCGAGCCAAAACTCATCAGCAGCTTTGCACATGACTGAGCTCGCTTTGGTGCAGGCGAGCACTTCCGATAATGACTTGAGCCTTAAAGAAGAGCCGGTCTTTAATCGCGGCTGCACAATCAAATACAGTCAAACCTCGGTTTTCGAACGTCTCGGTTCTCGACCAATTCGGTTTTCGACCAAAAATTTCGAGTTTTTTATGCCTCGGATGCCGAACAAATTTCGGTTCTCGAACAAACTGAGCGCACTTGAATGCACCATTTGACTCCTCTCGCCTTCCTTACACGAGGAAGTGACGCTTTCTCGGGTAGACGAGGAAGTGTTCCTCGTGTTGCTTTCTATTGTGAGCAGACGTGTAGTAAACAAAAGACGTAACAATTTTGGTTTTCCAACAGAACGGATTATGGACCTCTGTACAGTACTAGTTTTCGAACCACATGAGGGAGTGACGCTTACTTTGCAGCGTTCATTGTGAGCAGACGTGTTTGTTGTGATTTACTCTGTGTTTTTATGTTATTTCTGCATAGGGTATTCGCCCCTAATCCGATTTCGTTTTTGTCGAATTTTTCTCGGACACTCGGCACACACTTCACGACTCTCTTTAATTTCCTTTCCCGCCAATTGGTTGTATTTGCATACCGCACCCCTATTTGGTTAAGCAACGGTACATACTCGCAATTGGAGACGCTACACGAGGAAGCGTTATCCTTCTCCTCTGTTAACGTGAAGTCGAGATGCGTACGTCATACGTGGCGCATTTATAGATGTCACAGCCTCAATAGTTGCGGTTCGGAAAACTCTGATTTGGAATGGACTATGGTCGAAAACCGAGGCTGTTATCCAGTCATACCTCGGTTTTCGACCAGAATCCGTGAAGGCTGTTGACTGTATCGGGTAAAGAAATGTATGAGCTGGGACAAGAGTAATCAGCCTGCCATGCATCCGCTTTTCGAACCCGGTGGTGATGCTGTTCTTTTTAAATTTTTTTGGTGTGTTTTTATTGAACACGTCTTGCAATTACATGTTTAAGGAAGTCGACATGGCTGTTAAATTAATCCTTGAAATTTTTGTCGAAAACGATTTGGTCGTATTCGAAAACTGAGGTTTGACTGTATCCTTGGGAGTTTATTGTCATGCACATCTGTTAAATTACCTTTTTTGTCCGATTATTTTTGGTTCAGTTTATGTCCCTCGTGGTGGTCTGACCTTGTTAAGTGTCATTGTGTTTCATGATATTTTTGAAATTATGTTACTAAAGACCACTTCGTTTTAAAGTTACATTATGTCCTGTTTTGTGATGTGCGTCATGTTTTGCTGTGTCATGTTTTAGTTCGTCATTTCGTGTTTGAGTATCAGAGATAAGGTGAGAAGCTCGGTCAGTCAGAGTCGTTCTCCTCCACATTGAGTTGGCTCGGGCAATTAGTGCGAACGTCCCTTTAGTTGGGAGGAGACAGGACTTCATGTCATCCCTCGGGAAGAGCTCAAGCAAAGCATTTTGTGGATTCGATGTTTTATCATTCGAGTTGTTTGGTTAAGTCGAGTTTTAGTTCACTTCATGTCATGTCAAGCACATTTTGTTTCGATGTTATTTACACGTGTGATAGCCACTGCAAACATGCAGGACCATCATGGCACATGTTGTTTCGTTCCACCTAATGATTGACAAAGTTGCATTTTAGAGGACAAACATTGGTTTTGTGATCAAACAAAAGACAAGCCGGAAGGATTCAACAAGCTGTGTCTTAGCTAATGTTTGTCACATTGCCCAACCCCTGAAAGCGTCACTCTTAAAGCTGCCGAGTGTATCCACGTGCCAGTGTTTTTGCAGTTAGACACAAGCGGACAACTGCCATTTTTCTGTTCGCTCATTTTATCTCAGAGGCCCAACGACAACGCCTGGGGCTCAAGATAAGGACACGTATCTCTGCAAACATTTGTAGCAAAGACCAAAAAGTTAGATGAATGAACCTGACAAGCTGCATGGCCAAAAGGGCGTCATATGACCAGTTAAAGGTTACCGTGGGTACAGGAAGTAGCGGCACTGGGCGCTTGTCGTGGTCAGCGGAGTCAAACAAAAAGTTTCGTCGGTTGAGCCGCGCTAGACGTCTGCCGTGGCTTGTATCCGATTCGTTTTCTGCTTTGGCCAGTCAGCAAAGCAGTCAAAGCTTCTTTTGGGATTATTGGCGTTGCTAATTGGCTCTGAAGTAGAGTTGATTACATCATTGTTGGACGGAAAAGTACAGGACAGAAGAATGTGGAAAGTTGAGGACAAGGATGTTCCTGAAGGCTGTTGGCGCTACGAATTGTTCATATTCAGAATTGTTTCCTTTTGCCTGCGATTGGCAACCAATTCAGGGTGTCCCCCGCCTACTGCCCGAAGACTGCTGGGATAGGCTCCAGCAAGTGAGGATGAAGCGGTAGTGGATGGATGGATGGTTTCCTTTTGGTGACCAAAGTCTAGTATCGGTGACAGTTTAATTGTCATGTGACTGCAAAAAGAACATCACATTTATTTTCGTGAATGAACTGAATTGTAGGCGTGCGGTTTGTCTTTTTTTTTCTCTCCCTTTCTCAGGGGGCACAAATACCGGTACTCTATATTAAAATAAAACAAACCGACACAAATGAGTGGGAACAAACGACGTAGCTCCTCAGAATCGAGACACGATGGTGTGACCGCGTCAAGTCTAATTGATAATAAAGCGTCCGCAGAACACAAAATTATGTTTAATGCTTTGCACTCATTAACAACATGCGGGTGTATTTGCGACACTTCAATTAAACCGAATGACTTGACATGCCTTGCTTGGTGCTGCTGTTTTGGTTAGCAGCTGGGCTCTGCCCATGTGTCATGTCTTTGAACTGAGGTAGTTTGTTACTCTTTCTAATCACTATCCATGTTATTTGATTAATTATTTAAAGGGAGACTAGAATTAAATATAAATGCACATATAAATACAGTATACTGACTGTATTACTGCCTTTGCGTTTTGCACCATCACCACTCAGATGGGAGATTTAAAAGTTTGTAAAACCATTTTCTTGAATGAAGAGTTTCCTTTCCTTTCCGCCCAAAATAGAACCAATTAGATGAAGCCCGAGATCGAGACGTTTTCATCAATTCCTTTCACGTAACGAGTGCGCTCATTGGTTTGTCATTCTGGAGAGCTTTCGACTTTGTGGCGTGAGATATGGTAATATTGGTTAGCAAGGGATTTATGTCAGTTGGGCACTAGCTCAAGCTCAGCATTGTGCGAATGCTGACCCAGCGATCCAAAGATTAGGGTCAACGTGAAGTGTAAGGCGCTCAAGGCTGCTTTTGTTTTCACTCTTTTTGTATTTGTCTTTTGAACATTCGGTCATCGTCGTACGGTTTCATACCAAAGTGACACGTGTATATTCTTGCATCTGTGTGCGCTGTCTGGCCCGTTTGTTGCACATGATGCCCTCCACCAAGATGAGGAATTCTAATCCCATGCAGGCCGGGAGCAGTGAACCGTCTTGAGTCGGGTCAGACTCAGCGGGTCCCGGACCCATCGGCCCGCTCGCCTCTCATTGGCCCCGTCATTCTAGCTGTGACGCTGTCCGCCAACAGAGAGCATAATTCGTGCCCACTGAAGGCGGGGGACATCCTAATTGAAATTCCAGTCCTTTTATGCTGGAATGGAGCGGGACCGCTAGCCCCGACACCCACCTTCTTACGCTGATCTCTGTCACCTTACAAAGCCCATTTTGGAGAGAGTTCACATTCTGGGCGAGCAGTGAAAGTGACGTTCAAAAAGATGGATGGATGAACACCGCTGATACTGTACCGTTCGCCCTCTGGGCTGTGTTGTGAGGCCATCACACTGCGGCCACTAAAGGACTTGGCTGTCTGTGGTGACTCGCAGCCTGTGTGGTGTGAATGCAAATGCTGGAATGAATTGGTGCCATTCTAATAGTGGACAAATGAGCACAAGGACACTTTTTTTTTTCCCTTCACCCCCCTCACAACAGTGCACTGTGCTGCTATGTTCAGTCTCACAATAACAGCAGCTGCCGATTTATTGGAGATAATCAAAGTATTCTCCTCCTGTTGTTGGCTTTCAGGGCTGTTTGGCGCAGGGTGTTTTGTTTTAAAACTAGGGTCTGTGGTAGTTTTGTCGGACTGCAAATGTTACCTGGGAGTCATGGTAAAAACACAGTAGAAGACATAAAAAGGTGGGGCAATCAATGTATCATGCCTTCGATTTCGAGGTGTTTTCCTAAGAATGACATCATCTTGAAAATTCATGTCAGTACCTGTGAGCCCGCGATGATCAACAGTGTTTCTTGTTTTGGAGCATGACTCATCAACCTGAGTCCATGGTTACCATTCGTTGTTGTACTCACTCACATATTCACGGTGTTTCCTTGTTTTTTTGTTTTTTTTCCCCCCCCCACCGAGCAGGGATCGAGCTGTGCCTGCCAGGTTGGCGCTTCTCCATGACCATGGTGGCCAGTTTCGTGATGCTGGGCGGCCAGTTGCTGATGCCAGGTGTGGCTTACCTGTGCCGTGATTGGCAGGTGCTGCAGGCCGTCATCATCTGCCCCCTGCTGCTTATGCTGTCCTACATCTGGTAAGTTGTGACCCAGGTCCTCGCTGCAAATTCTTCAGTTCATTTATTTATTTTTTTCCTTTTCGTGTGGAGGCACGAGTGGGCCATTATAGGACCTGAGTGAAACATTGTCATGTGAATTAATGGCGATGTTATGTTTTCATTCCACCATTTAAAATAGTTCCAAGGCGTCTTCATAACAAATCTCTGATATAGGTTACCTCATGGGTCAAACCTGTACAGACCTTTTTTCTTTTCTTGCGGAAATTCACCTATTTGAGAGTTTGGCTCCTCATTCCATATACAGTGAAACTCCTCTACAATGAAATCCTGTTTACAGCAAGAAATTTTTCACAACAGGGGACTTTTCATTGGAGCAAATTTTATCTCAGACGTAAACACGAACACACACAAAAAATGTATTATTTGACACTTCATATAGCCAGCGTAGAAAGGAAAAAAAGGGAAAGAAATTTTTACAATCAACATTTACTTTCACTTACATCGATTTCTTGCATCATGTTTTTATTTTGCTTCCTCCATCTTTCATTTTTATTACCTTTATCCTGTCTTCAAGCGTTAAAGCTTTTCTTTTCTTAACTCCTTGATATGCAAAGGTCCGTTTTGTCGCCATTTTAGCAATGCAACATTCGTGCTGCGTCTGAAACAAATACTTGCTGTACAACTGCACATGTTTAAACCAGTGTGGTGGTTGCTGTTGCCGTTTCCGAACGAAGCAGTAGAGGTTGCTGTGGCATGCCGAGGTTGGATTAGACCAGGGGTGCCCAAACTTTTTGGACCGAAGATCTACTTTTCGATCAACTAACCTCCCGGGATCTACCCTTACCGGCGCGCGCACACACACACACACACACACACACACACGCATACGCGCACGCCATGATGAGAAACAGCCTGAAACTGAGGCATGCGATGCACTTTTGCAGCCTGTTAACTATCGTAGCTCACACGTACCGTTTTAAATTGCTTCCCTGGGCCCTCCTAGATTCCTATTCTTTGCCCGTGCCCTCGGTGAATTGTACACGAAGCAAACTCTGAATGAGAATAATGACAACGATCAAAGATATAGCGCAACAGCTCTGATCACAAGCTGCAATTGCAGACTGCTGAGCGCTAACAACTTCTAGTGACGTAATCACGCGCCACCGTAAATTCAAGATTTACCTGCTTCATTTTATTTTTTAAATATTTTTTTGTGAAAATGAGACTGATAGGATGATTAGGGTGCAGCGTACATTAACACAAAAAAATATATTACTAACATGTACAAAGACACACAAATGGTTATTTGTTTTTTTTCTCCTCAACACTCCTCGGATCTACTTGGGACCTGTCTTAGATCTACCGGTAGATCTGCTGTAGTGACTATCGTTGCGAGGCAAGAGCAGAGAAAAAGATTTCGTGTAACAGAACAGGGGGATTTTTCGTTGTAGGGGGAGCAGAAAAGTGGGAATGGCTTTCATGCATGAAAAGTTTTTCACACTAGGGTGTATTTTCGCCCATGTAGGTTTCGTTGGAGAAGAGTTTCACTGTTCTGCAAAGCCAATGGGAAGTAATGTATTTTAATGTCATGATGACTAGCGACAGAGCCATGGGTGGCTGCACTTCAAACCACTAAAGCCAAAAAATTCACTGCGAAACTGAGAAGCGCATATGAGCCCTCACAAAGCAGCATGGATTCTATTTTCCCCCAAACCGGAGAATAATACTTGTCGATTGTTGGGTGGGACCCCTACATGTGGCGGCGCGGACGCATTGGCAATCATGTGCAGTGCTGCTTCGTTTTGGTCTTTAAATGTTGTGTTCGGTCCCTCGCAGTCCAGACTGCAAATACTTAAAAGTAAAAAGGAGACATGTTCTTGTGGCTAATTCGACGTTACACGAATTTGTTCACTTTCTAGTGACCTTGCCCGAGACTGGAACCGCCATCTATCAGCGCACTCCCGTCTTGTACTATATGTACACTGCTGAGGTCGACAAACTTAGAGAGAATTAGATTTTATGGTTGTGCGTATGCTGACGTTTGGCGTTCCTCCAAGGCCTACCTGTGCAACTAAAGGTGGTTACGCTCAGTAGCTCTTGAAAGGGCTAATCTGATCAAATATCATTATTGGAGATCTTAATGCACACGAGTGGGCTCAGCTGACTGCTGGGGCTTTCCTCTTCAGTGGAGGGATGATGTAGTGCGGGCGTCAGGCAAATATTGTTCGACTGTTGCTGTGTCAGCCACATAGGGCAAATAAACACCTCGCTCCAATAGATGGCTCCTTATTTCCATCACTAAAAAAATAAGGACCAATTGTAATAATTTCAGTTTCAAAGCACTATTATGTCCACATCGGGCCTATTTGAGCTGTGTTTCTAACCAAAACAGAAGCGCCTCACTGACGATGAATTCAAGGTTTCTTCCCAACGTCGATGCCTCCGCAGCCTTGCAGAGATGTTATTTGGAACATGTTTCTATTTTTTGTATTATAATTACGATAAATTATAAATCGCTCCCGAGAATAGGTGGCACCAGCCATGAAATGCATAATAAAGAAGAAAACAAACACTGGAGTTCAAGTCGCACTGGAGTATAAGTCGCATTTTTGGGAACATTTATTTGATAAAATCCGACACCAAGAACAGACATCTTGAAAGGCAATTTAAAATAAAAATGATAAAGAGAACAACACCCTGAATAAGTGTACGATATGCTAATGTTACATAACGCATAAACATTGAACTGAGAACGTGCCTGGTATGTTCTCGTAACATATTCAGAGTTATTCAGAGAACAATATAATAAAGAACATTCTCATAAGTTTACCAAACCATCAGTCACTCCTAATCACTAAAAACAAAGGAATCTTCATCCTCCGTGTCACTTTTCAGCAACTCCGCCAACTACTGCTTCCTCTTTTACGTCGCTTACGTCAGATTCATCGTCGATTTATCAACACTGGCCTAAAGCGCCCTCTTGTGGTTTAATGTGAAAATAACATGTGAAATGACAAAATAATGTGTTAATAATTTAACACATAAATCGCTCCAGAGTACAAGGCGCATCCCCGGCCAAACTGTGAAAAGAAACTGCGCCTTATAGTCGGGAAAATACGGTAATTCACATAATACAGGTTCTCTGCAAGACGAGTTGTAAATCCTTTACAAAGGCATACATAAAATTGAAGCTTAAAATGTAGATTTATATCTAGTATTCTACATCAAACAATAAGCTACTCCTGCAAGCTACTGTCGTCATATGTGAGCTAAAGCAGAACATGGCAGCTCACAGCAGGAAAAAAATGGTGCAGATAGGACAGAAGAATGCATGTTGAAAATTTTCCAATCGAGTGCACTAGGAAAGATTTCATCCTGCTTTTCATTTTGAGCTAAATCTGCCGCTGCAGATATGAAAAATGAGGTTGAATAGTCCATCCTCTCAGTGAGTAACTTCATCCCGCTTGAAAATGAGGTTTCGGACTCGTTTGTCGCGACTGATGAGCGAGGATTTCACTCTCGTCTGCTTGTCAGGATCTTCCCTGAGTCACTGCGTTGGCTGCTGGCCACGCAGCAGTATTGCCGCTCCAAGTGGATCATGGGACACATCGCTAAGAAGAACTGCGTCAACATGCAGCAGGACCCGGACAACATCCTTGCAGGTAAACAAAATTAATAAATAAATCAAATGAAATATTGAACAGAAATCAGCAGTGAGGTGCATTGCAGCGGCGCTTTCCTGCAAAAAGGCCCATGTGACACCACTAGATCAGTTACCTGTCTGGTTGCCATGGCAATAGGCCACTCCTCAGGTAGAAGGAGATGCTGAACATCACATTATTGCTGCACGAGGACTTGATTCGTTTTATTACAGCTCAGGTGGGCAGACGGGTGATGGGTCGAACCCTTGAACCCACTTTAGCAACAAAGTGTGCTCTCGACGTTTCATACTTGGTTTGTCGGCAGAAATTGCCAGGATGGTTGCAATATTGTTTCTGTTTGACATCCAACTTTGGGGAGTGCTCGTTTTACCATGCACCAGACATTTCCAGATTACGGTTAATAGTACCAACAGTCACAAGCTTTGCGCAGCAGCATACAAATGCTAGAAGAAAAAGAAAAAAAACGCACTCTGACAGCCTGATTTTTCTCTTATTTTTTAAAATTTTATTTTATTTTTTTTTTTTTTAGATATTCATGGCCTACAAATGTTTTGAATGGTGGTACACATGATCTTTTTTTTCCAGGGCTGAAACCATTCATTAGTAGTCATATAGATTAATAATAACAATAATGAATACAAACTCACACTCATAGGTTTGTTGAAATGCCATAAAAAATGCTTGTTCAATTACCTTTTCAAATTTCCAACCTGTTGAAGGTTTTTCATTGAGTTTTAGACGTGCAGAGATCAGACAGCTTAGTTTAAAAATGTCAACACAATTTTGGGCTCTGCCAAGGTCATTAGTATCTCTCACCAGGGTGAAAAATGGCTCCCTCAAGCTTTACACAGCAACCCCCCCTGCCCCCCCCCCCAACCCCCAATGTCAATATAAGGAAACATTCCATTATTTTTCTTTTGATTTCAAACAGTTCCCACTGTCAGCAGCATCCTTTTTTAAAGTTAAGGTGAAAATTTAAATAAATAACTAGTTCTCTGACATTAACCCAGTAGTTTTACATTGATCTCTGATTGGCTTTTGGATTTTCAAAATCATACTGATAATATGCATTAAATGCAAATTGGGTTTCCGTTTAAAGGGGAAAGTGGATGTTGGGTTCATCTGGAAATGTCAGCATTCCATTTTGTACATCATACGTGATATTAAAAAAATAACGGCCTTGTATGAGGAATATTTCCGCCAACTATATGTAGATTTCTGGACCTTCTAGACTCGTGTTTTCTTCTGACGTCCTCGGATACTGCATTTCATTGTAGCTTTTTAAAAAGCTCTAATGCATCCACATGCGGAACAATCAATTGAAGAGTGCAGTCAATGCCACACTGGCCTCGAGCGTCTCGCTGGGAAGTTTGCAGCTTGGCCAGGGGATCAATGTAAAAGCTGAGCGATACGGTCAGCGATAACCCTGCAGGCACGGGTTGGTGGAAGGCTGTCACATGGCCCAAGTTCACATGCATGGAAACGCTGAAGAGTAAAGTGTGACGTGTGTTTCATCGGCAACCAAACACTCTCTATTACGGGGTGGCAGGATACTGTTGGGGAACAACTCGGGTGTGTGTGTGTGTGTGCGCGCGTGTGTGTGTGTGTTTGAAAACCCACTATCTCTGGTCCTTGAATTAGTCTACACTGACACTGGATTTCAATTTTGTTTTGTATTGGATGCACCTATGCCAGTATAATAATCGCAGTATAGTATGCTTGTAGTCCTTCGATTCATAAAAATACTCCGATGCTACGACACCGATACCACTTGTCAAGCCTGCCATGCCACGTGAGCCGTATCGAGATACTTTCAGGGTAATACAGGTGACTATACTTAGCAGTCGAATGGAAGTTAAGCTTTTCAAAATTTTTGATGTGTTCTCAACTCGCCACAAGTTGCCTTGCCTATTGTGCTCCGCGCTGCTCATGACACCTTGGAGGCATTATCAGGTACTTTGTATCCGCAAGTACTGCGGTCAGTAATGTCAGTAATTCTAGTCTTATTAATTCAGGAAAAAAAAAAGTGGTAATGTTGCATCCCGAGTATTTTATGACCACAGTCTGGGGCGTTTTTCTTTCCCTATTTAAAGCATGCAACAAAATTACACACATTGTTAGTGTTCTGCAAGGCCTCCTTGCTACTCCTGCTATACCTGCTTCCTGTGGTCCAGATGAGTTATCAAGTTGTTTCTTTATACAGTCAAACCTCGGTTTTCGGACGTCTCGGTTCTCGTACAATTCGGTTTTCGAACTAAAATTTCGAGTTTTTTATGCCTCGGAATCCGAACAAATTTCGGTTCTCGAACTAACTGAGCGCACTTGAATGCGTCACTTTACTCCTCTCGGCTTCGCTACCTCGTGTAGCAACGCTACCTCGTATAGCTTCGCGAGGTAGCGAAGCCGAGAGGAGGTAGCAAAGCCAAGAGGAGTGAAGTGACGCTCCCTCCTGTCGCCGCGCTCCCTCGTGTCGCGTCGCTACACAGGAAGCGACCATTGTGAGCAGACGTTTTTGTACTGTTCAATAAAAAAAAGCAGACGTGTTTGGTGAGACGCTTCTGTTAGCGCAAGTGAAATCCCCCTCTTTTCATAATGGTTTGCCCTGGCAGCACGGGGGGACGGGGGGGACTTTTTTTTTTTTTTCACGGCCGGCATTTTTCAATGCAGCCGCACATAATGAACACTTTGGTGTCTGGTGTCTCATTATTATGCAATAATCGTACAGAAACAGCTTGTGAGCAGACGAGTTTGTATTGTTCGATTAAGAATTTTCTTTTTTTAAAAGCAGACGTGTTTGGTGAGAACTACGTAATATTGGACTGTTATTTTTGCATCGTGTATCAGCCCCTAATCATGGCACCAAAGAAAGCAAGTGGAAGTGGTGAACCTGGTGAAGAAAAGAGGAAAATAGTGTGCAAAACTATAGAATTTAAGAAAGATTTAATCGCAAAATATGAGTCAGGTGTGCGTGTGTCTGTGTTGGCGAAGGAGTTCGGGATGCCGAAATGGCCCGCCTACTGCCTGCTGACAGCTGGGAGAGGCGCACGCCCCACGACAGATAGAGAGAGAGAGAGATGTTCCTTCAATTTTTATGTTACTATCCATCCATCCATCCATTTTCCGAACCGCTTTATCATCACTAGGGTCGCGGGGGGTGCTGGAGCCTATCCCAGCTGTCTTCGGGCAGTAGGCGGGGGACACCCTGAATTGGTTGCCAGCCAATCGCAGGGCACACAGAGACGAACAACCATCCACGCTCACACTCACACCTAGGGACAATTTAGAGTGATCAATCAGCCTGCCACGCATGTTTTTGGAATGTGGGAGGAAACCGGAGTACCCGGAGAAAACCCACGCAGGCCCGGGGAGAACATGCAAACTCCACACAGGGAGGCCGGAGCTTTACGTTACTATGTTAATGTTAAAATTGGTCATCTCCCATTACATTTGTACAGTTTATGGTGTGAAATTGTAAAAATAAGTGGTTTAAAAAAGTTGTTTTCTTGACCTGGAACGGATTAAAACATTTTACATTGATTTCAATGGGAAAAATGGTTTCGGTTTCCGAACAATTCGGTTTCCGAACAGTCTTCTGGAACGGATTAAGTACGAAAACCGAGGTTTGACTGTAGTTTCCTTTGAGTCCCAAGCTAATTGAAAAGAGCTTTGTGAAATAAACCAGTTTTCAGTCCAACATATACATTTTTTCATGTCAAGATTCCATCTGCCTGCTCCGTGATTTGCGACTTTTGTGTTCCCAGAATTGCAGAGAGCTCTTCAACGCAAGCCCAAAAAGACGTGCATCGTGAAAATGGCCCGTACGAGGAACCTGTGGAAGAATATTGTTGTGCTCTGCGTCAACTCGTAAGTGTCTTTCTTTTGTGTGTGTGTCGGGGGGTCCGTGTGCCACACCCACTCAATTTAGGCGAGATTTACACTGTAAATTCAGTTTGCCAATTCCTATTTAAGAGCTACAATCTGTCAGATTTTTGTTTTTGTTTTGAACAGTCACATATAGTATCCGTATGACGGTCTTTACGTTCAATACATACTAGCATTAAGCAGAAGCAAGCAATAATACCAGCACATATATAATGCAAATATGCCATGTTACATTGCATTTAGTTGGTCCTGAATCTTTTGTAACCGCTGCATCGACTTCACTGGCTACCATCGGCACTTATTTTACTTATTTACTGACAGGCACCCCGCCAAAAGCAAATTTCTACCCTATCTCACGGTCTTTCTCTGTGGTGAAGTTATTTTTGAATGTGTTTAGTTGTCGTTGGAGCAGACATGGGCGTGCGTATATGTCACTAATTTTTAACGGTGAAGAGCTTGCGTTGATGGGGCAAATCTCAATCCATCTTGGATTCCACTGCGCACTCGCAAATTCAATACCCCTCTACCTATTTATCACCGCTCCTCGATTCTATTTTGTCTTTCAAGAAGAGCACTTTCTTTCCATTTTTATCCCGCTCTGTGCTCTTCCCTCCCTCCATCCCTGACCTGCTCTCGAGCACGTACAGACACTCTCCACGGCGTATCGCGTCACTGACTCCTGAAGTCTGCGTAAATTTTACATGAGCGGCCGTCCTTATGAAACTTTAGTCACACACGCGCACACACACACAAACGCAGTCGGGCAAGGTGGGAGCGCCGCCTTTGCTTTTGTGTGTCCTGCTGCGCAGGATGTGTTTGCTTGTGTGTCAACATGTGCGTGTTGACAGAGTACATTGTGGATTGCGTCGGATTACACAGAAGCGCAGTGGACTTTGAAATGTCGTTTTATTAGATAGGGTTGAATCGACACATCTTGCGCAACATCACACGAGTTTCCTATTGCAAGTTTTAGGGGCATTTTCAATCTGTATTTTTATTTAAATGTTTTTTTTATTCATGTATTGTACGTATCTCTTTTCCAATGTGTGCAGGCTAACAGGCTACGGGATCCACCACTGCTTCGCCCGCAGCATGATGGACCCGGAGGCCCAGGAAACCACCATGTTTCACGGCTTCTACGCCGACTATTACACCATGGCGGGCATCGCGGTGGCGTCCTGCCTGGCGCTGTGCCCGGCGGTGGGCCTGATGGGCCGGCGCGGCGGTCTCCTCATGTTCATGATCATCACCGCCTTGGCATCGTTACTGCAGCTCGGCCTACCCAACTGTGAGTTCTCACGTTCAATCAATCAAATGCTTTTGCAGTTTTGACACTTGATTCAACAACGGGTCTAATATTGTAAGAGGTTTTTGTGATATATTGACCCCACCCCCTCCGTCCCCCCATTGTTTTTAATAATGGTAATGATAAATACTCTCTATAGTGAGATCCCAAATAATAGCTGGTACTGTATTATATTTATTTAACCTTTTTGACTCCATATTCATTTAACAGTATCATATTTTCTTCTATTACTTATTCAGTTGCAGAAAGTGCGACTGAATAAATATGACGGGGTGTACACAAATAAGTGACACGGAAATTAGTGAATGGATTTGTCGTTGTTCGAGGGTACTTATATATTTTATTGTCATTATTTTTAATCTTTTCTTTGCCTATCGAAAAACTCAAAATAAGTTTTGCTTTAT
Organism: Hippocampus abdominalis; assembly: GCA_018466805.1. Lineage (NCBI taxonomy): Eukaryota > Metazoa > Chordata > Actinopteri > Syngnathiformes > Syngnathidae > Hippocampus > Hippocampus abdominalis. The sequence goes on from CM031708.1 coordinate 4,488,326, forward strand.
TTCAATTTGACGTAACAATAATTTAAAAGAATAACAGTGGAACGATCGAGTCAAATGTATTCCTTATTGTCCAATCCAACCTACAGTTAGTGACTTTTTTTTGTTGTAAATGTTATTTATTGATTCATTAAAAAATATCTATATTTCATTTAAAAAGAAAACAACTCACAAAAATGTTATTTGGAATTCAAATTATATTAGACGCAATGATACCAATATAAAATATGGAGCAGTATATTGTTTATTGTCAGATTGTTGTGCCGTATATATTAAATTATCGAAAGATTATGAGGATTCATAGTCCATTCTACAGCAGGCCGGGTTTTGAGGACGTATGGTAGGTCTGGTTTTATGATTGTCGATAATTAGCTTTCAGTTTTCCTTATTTTGAGTCGTTTTAAAATGTGATTATGCAGGCTTAGCGAATGAAATGTCCAGTGCTTGCACAACGAGGCGTGTCTTGTGCTCATGTCAGCTGCTCATAATGAGCGTTTGGACACCACCGCAAATGGCTCCGGTGGTCAATATGTACCAACAAGACACGAATCCGTTTATTCAGTTACAGGTGACTTTATGTTCAGCCCGTGTCAACACATCATTGTGTTGCATTGCACATTTGTGTTGTGACAAGCTTTTCTCCTTGTTGATTGACTTGATAATCGTGAGGTAGTCATTTTTTCGTATTCATATTTTTTTTGGGTGTGTGTGTGGGACTGATGCACCCTTTCTCCTGATGTGTCTTTCAGTGCTCGGAAAGTACAGCACCCATCTCAATATTGGTAAGTTTATTTTGCATGATTATAATCAAATTTTGGTTTTGTTGTATTTTGTTTTTTTTGTGCACCCAAACGGTTAATTAACAGCTGACTGGACTCATTGCCCTTCACGCCACAGAAAAACAAAATAGGCCCAAATCCATTTGTGCTGCTAGAGCGCCCCTAGAGGCTTGATGTGCTGCCACAGTCTAAAAATACTCCACTCCAGTGCTGTCTGCAGAAAACTGGTTTGCCATTTATTTTTGTTGTAGTGATGCGTGTGAAAAAAATTAAATGAGACCGAACTAACACACATGCTGGTTTATGTGTTTAGATAGCTCAGGCACTCTCAAGAAGAATTTCTCCATCGCCTTCTCCATCATCGGGATGTTCTCGTCCCATGCCGTCAGCAACCTGAGCATCTTCTTCTGTGCTGAGATCACACCCACCGTTATCAGGTAAAGCCCCTTGGGACCAGACCACCACAGCATTGTGAACCCGACGGGGTCTACGTCCTGGGTGTGTTACATGATATTTTTCCATAGACCTGTTGGCCCTTCAGAAGGCATTTGTTTTTTCATTTAAATGCTTTCTATGTGGGGCCCCGAAATACAATTTGCTTGTGTAGTTAAGACTTTTCTACTGCATTAGCATATCTTAGCCGCATTTCCACTTATGTACAGATGGAACAAAATTCCTCCAGTGTAAATCAAGGACAAGCAACACTAGTGAAATGCAAAAGTGACTTCAGCCCTCTTGAATGGATTTGCTGCTCACTGGGTTGGCATAATTGAGCACGTTCCCCGAGACTCCTCTTTTGTCCGCATCGTTGTCACACGAAGGCGACAGCTTGGACAAATCGCCTCTGAGCACTGCAGGAGCTTGACTGTATGTGGCCTGACGGAAAGTGCGTCAAGGGCGCCCCCTGGTGGATTGCAAGTCGCGCCGGCTGGGAAATGAAGTAGTGCTGCAGCACTCTTTTGTTGTCTCGAACGGGCTGGCTCTAAAATATGTCACAACGGACTCCTTTTCAGCAGGGGATCAAATAATCACTTGATAAATCACAACGCAACAAACAAGCTGTAATTTGTATTGCTTGTTTATTAATTATGTGGGTAGAGCCTCTTTTGAAATCATTTAATTTCTTGACTCCGCCTTGGAAAATCAAAGCTTCACCACTTCCTTCCAAAGGTTTTCTACTGGTTGAATGCTGTAGACTGACTCGGCCACTCCGTGACCATAATGTCTTTCTCCTTCAGTCGCTCCTTTGTTGCCTTGGCAACATGCAAATGTACTTTGGTGCATTTTCATAGTGGAAGGCCCGTGACCCATTGTTGATGTTCTTGCTGAGGTTTTTATCCAAGAATTTACAGTTTGTGACTGTGTTTATTGGTCCCTCCGTGTGGTGAGCCTTTACACCAAAATAGACACAAGTCTTAAAGAGAGAGCTTACACACACACACACACACGCACACACACACACACAAATTATCTGATAGGGCTGGTCACTTCATCAAAATCGGGATGTCAGTTTTTGTTGTGTGGTTTTCAGCCAAATCATCTATTAAATGCAGAATACAAGCTTCTTTTTTTTAAAAAAAGGTTTGTTTTGTGCACAACATTTAGAGTGATGGTTATCATTTTTTATTTGGAAAGACCTCAAACATCTGAACAGTTCTTTTCTTCTGTGAAATACCAACAATGAAAAAAATCTCAAAATGTATTCACAATGAATCACCGGTGTAACAATGTTACATTGGATGAAATTTACCAACGACTATGCACGCTATTTAGTAGTAGGCGTATATAGTAGCGTGTGTGCGTGCATGTGCGCCGCCCTATGTGTGTTTGTACGTACATTATGCCATCACCTCTACTTCTAAACATAAATAATCTCCTTCATTTTTCCTCTCTTTTGTGACGCTCTTTGTCATAGATTTAAACATGACAAACACTTTTTACATCATTCTTCCAGGTTTTAGGAGTTGACATATTGTTGCGACACCCGGTTAGCTCCTCCAAAAGAGATCCAATGCTGCCATCTGCTGGCCATAGCTACTTTTATTTGTTCTTGTTTTATTACTTCTCCAGCTTAATGATCAAACCACAGTTGCCCAAGACCTTTCTCCACCCATTCCATCCCAAGTTGACTGCAATTGCAACTTTCTTCTTCTACTGTTTAATGTACCACATTGCCCTTAGAAGGCAACGGCATTCACAGCAGGAACAGCCGGTATTTATTCACCCTTATTGTTTAAATTGTTTTAATATATTTAGGTGGGACGGTGGGCGACTGGTAAGCGCATCGACCTCACAGTGCAGGGGTCGTGGGCTTGATCGTGTGGAGTTTGCATGTTCTCCCCGTGCCTGCGTGGGTTTTCTCTGCGTACTCCGGTTTTCTCCCACATTCCAAAAACATGCATGGCAGGTTAACGGAACACTCTAAATCCCAAGCGTCAAACTCAAGGCCCGAGCCAGATGCGGCCTGCCTTATCATTTTATGTGTCCCGCTTCTCAGTACCGAAATGTCAAATTGTCATATGTAATAAATAACGATGAGATTTTGCACTAATTTTGTTACCCTGTTCACACTCACTCAAAGAATAAATGAACAAATTATTATAGTTGATTTGGCTGGTTTCAAAACTGGTAATCCATCAATTTGGTGTGTATAAGTAATAATATATAAACATTAATTTCGTTTTACTGTCATAACGGTCCTCCGAGGGAAGACGGAACCCCAAAGTGGCCCGCGACAAAAATAAGTTTGACACCCCTTCTCTAAATTGTCCCTAGCTGTGAATGTGAGTGCGAATGGTTGTTTGTCTATGTGTGCCCTGCGATTGGCTGGCAACCGGTTCAGGGTGTCCCCCGCTTACTGCCCGATGATGGCTGAAATAGGCTCCAGCACACCCCCCGATCCTTGTCAGGGTAAGCGGATTAGAAAATGGATGGATGGATATTTTCAATTGTTAGAATAAAAAAATTTTACAAATGTATCTTCTGGTTGCTGTAAGTTAAATTTAAAGTTGGCTTTGGGTTGAATATATACAATGTCTTGAAATAATTGTGTTGATTAATTGTGATTTCAATATCAATCAAAGCCCAGCCCTAAAATGATAAGTAACTGATGTCCGTTTAGGGGCGGCGGCCTGGGCCTGGTCCTGGCGAGCGCCGGCTTTGGCATGCTGACGGCGCCCATCATGGAGCTGCACAACCAGAAGGGCTACTTCCTGCACCACATCATCTTCGCCTGCTGCACGCTCATCTGCATCATCTGCATTCTGCTGCTGCCGGAGACGCGCTACCACCCGCTGCCCGAGACGCTGGCCGAGGGCGAGAGCTACACGCGCCAGCCTCTGCTGCCTCCGCGCAAGCCCGGCGAGCAGCGCCTCCTGCTGGCGCCCTCCGAAAGTGCCCGGGATTACACACGCGTGCACGATACGCCGCTGCATGAGGCGGCTGCCACCGCCGTCTCCACCATGGACTCCGCCTCCTCGTCCGCCATCGACTTGACTGCCCTCGCCAAGCCCGAGCGGCCCGATGACGACGACGACGACGGAGCGCGCGCGGCGCTGGCTGAAGATGACATTAAACATGCTAGCGAAGAGCGCCTCCTGTCTTCTACGCCTGTGCACCCGCACCCCCTGTTGTCGGACGAGGACAAGCCTTCAGAGGTGGTCCTTGCCTCTATCGAGCCCCTCGCTCACGCCGTTGTCCTCCAAATGGACGACACTCTGCATCCGTCCCCTACGCAGGAAGCTCTTCCGGACCCGGCCTCTGAGGACCCCCCGCCGGAATCCCCCGAGGATCTGGACGCGGACCTTCCGTCCAAGGAATCGGGTCCACCGTCGCCAGAGTACGCTGAGGCCGACCCGCCGTTGCCGGCGCCCTCTCCCTCGAACTCTGCCTCTTTCTGCTCAGAAACAGACATCCACTTGGGAATAGAGGACGAGTCAACGTCATCGTCACCTCCGCCGGACCCCCCTTGTGGCGATGATCTTTCTCCCCCTCCTTCCCCCACTCCAGACTCTGTTTTGCCCTCGTCATCAAGCCATACGCCACCGCCCCGATCCCCTTCCGCGTCTCCTCCCCTCAGTATTCCCCCTATCACAGAACCCGCCGCTGCCGCGGCGACCTCAGTGACTGATCATCCCTTACGGGAATCCCTCGACTCAGACTCCGATTCCAACCCTTCAGGAGCGTCTCCCCCCTCTCTGCTGGTCTGTACAGTTTCCTCCCCCATCGACTCTGGCGTGCTGTCAATCAGCGCCAGCACAGAAAACAACGTCCTCGCCGGCGTGGCGTCATCATGATGATGATGATGATGCAGCAAATAAATCCCCCCGCATTTAAAAAGAAGACCGTCCCAGCCTGGAGTTGGGGTGGTCTTAAAACATAATCCCTTTCCTTTTCCTGCACAAGCGACTGCTTTATGACAGCGCTGTTTTGTTTAGTTTTTTTAAAGGTCAGTTACCTGGAAAAAAGAAAAAAAAATCACCAGCCTTTGAACTGCATCGATGGATTTAAAAAAAAAAAACAAAAAAAAAAAAAAACGACTTTTCAAGAATCAATCAGAAAGAAGCGACAGAACGTGACGGCAAATGCTGCTGAGAAATGCACACGACTAAATGTTTGTCACACATGCAGTGCAGAACACGTTTTATGAGGCCACATTCCCCCGAAAGTAGTTTCTTCAACTTCAATGAGGCCAGGGGAAGAATCTGACAGCAGACCACCGAAAACACGTCACAAAAAAAGCCCACTGCCCTCCATAATCACTGACACGCCTGGTTACGATGTGTTCTTGAACTTCTCATAATAACTATTTTTTTTTTCTGCAGATTTTCAATGGGGTTGAGGTCTGGGGATGAAGCTGGCCATCCCCTCTCTGGTCAACCGCTTGTATCATTTTCAGTATACGAATAAGCTTCTGCAATAAAAATGGAATTCATTTGAAGACTTTCGACACATCTTAACCAGGAGTGCCAGTAATAATGACGGGCACTGTATATGCAGTGAAACATGCAAATAGCAAAAAATACCCGCATAATTGACATCTCCCTTGAAGTGGTTTACCACCCGTTGATGCCCCAAAATGGCGCCGAAGCACTACCCGCCTCATTGTAGTCAATGATGAATAATTTTCAGAACATTCGAGTTTTTTTTGGTGGTCCTTCCTATAGCATCCGTGACAGAAAGTGAAACAGCGGTTTTGGTCATGACTAAAGCTGTTCACTTTGGATTTCTTATGCACTGTATGGAAGAAGACTTGTTTTGTGGCAAGTGTACCCGAGTAAACAATCAGAAGAAACAGCACAAAATAACCCCCACGCCCGTAAAAACCAAAATGAAAATGTTGAAATGGTGCCAAAAATTAGTATTGCATGTTTTTGGGGGGCTTGTTTGGTGCAGCCCCCCCCCCCCTCCCCGCCATAGACTGAATGCGGGTGGCGGCAATCAGATCAAAGGAGGCGATCGGAATGTCTTTCATAGGAGGGAGCTACATACAAAGGTACGTTGGGTAAAAATGTTGTCATTTTGTATTGATATTGTCAGTAAGTGCATAATTCCGTGTGCGTGCGTGTGTGTAAACCAAATTGAAAGCTACGATTGACCTGATCAATGTACAAAGCTCTTCATCCTTGCAATATTGGTGACGCCTCACACCAAACGCAAAAGAGTCGGCAAGACAATTAAAAAAAATTTTTTTTAAAATGAATGCTTTGACTGCGTTTACCCCTCCAGCCCCTTTACACCCACAGACAACTAAACTGTTTTATGAAAGACTTGACTCTTCCGTCGATACTTGACAGTCTTGCAGAGAAGTTTACAACCATAAAGCAAACTAAGGGTCATTACTGTAAAAAAAAAAAACAAAAAAAAACTCCAAAGCCAAACAAATATTTTTCTTTCTTTAGTTTTGTTTTGGTTTGTTTTAAAAATGTGACTCATTGTCTCGCATGGAATTTGCCCAGGGAGGAACAGAAAGTGGCGCTCTCGAAAGTTCTCGTGGTGCGTTTTTATTAAAACATGCCCAACAACAAAAAAAGAGAAAAATCACAGGTACTTTCCAACAACATTCTTCCTCCATGTGCACTAATAACAAGATTGTGCTTTTTTTTTTTCCCCTTCCTTCTCTCTTTCCTTCTGTGAATGATGTAATGCAGCTTGGGTCAAAGTACAACAGTGGTCAAACGTTGTTGTTGTTTTTCAAGGTGGCAATACGTGGCGGATGATCAAGTTGTGAAATATTCATGCCAGTGTCTGATGCTGCTACACACCTCAAAAGCACAAATTCCCTGCAATTAATGTGACGTCACAGTGGCGGAGTATTAGAGCCGCGCGGAGACAAAATCGATAAGGCGCACGCCAACATTGTACGATAGTTTTTACCTGCTACAAAGAAGAAAAAAAACATGCTTAAGTTGTGCAAAGGAAAATGAATTGTCATGAGAAAATATTCAATGGTATCAGAAAAAAAAGTTGACATTTCCAGGATTTTTTTTTTGTGTGTTACCTGAAAAACATGAAAAATGTTTGGTTTTTGTTGTTGTTGTCGTTTCATCAAATTTAATTTTCATCAAAACCCACCAAGAATAAACATGATCCCTCAGCGAGGATTTAAGAGGACGAAGTCATTTTTTTGGCACAATTACTACATTTAAAAAAAGTCATAATTTGAAAATAATAGTTGGAAGTTCACAGAAACGTCATTTTAGAAAGGAATAAAGTTATATGATTAATACCAATTTTTTATAGAAATAAAGTTGTCGTTTCATCCCAAAATATTCTTTTCTTCAAATTATCATGGCTTTTTTTTTTTAAACCAGAATTTTTTTTCAAGAGAGGAAATATGTAATTAGAAATTAGAATTCTAAAATAAGACATTTTCGGGCAAAATAAAAAGTTCTTAGATTAACGCTTGAGTGGGAATTTACTCCCTAATATTTAAACTTTTTTCATATTTAATGACGTTTTCTCAAAATGTACAATTGGTATATTTTTGGAAGAGGCCTTTTCCTTTCTTTGAATAAGATATCGATTGACATGCACAGCATCGTAAAGGGAAGTTTTTAAACTCGTAACACTGACATGCTCAAGAGTTTGAATATTCCCCTGATGACTTTTTTTCAGCTTGCACTTGTTCGATATTCTTACCAAATGAAGGTTGTAAATTTCAAAATTATACCTGTAACATGGACTTTTCTCTTAAAAGACAGCTCTCTTTGAATTCTAACCAAAATGTGGCTTTAAAAAAACAACAGGTAATATTCTGCCTTTTTTCCCCTGCCTGTTTGACCGACTGAGCTATTTTTTTAATAAAATTTAAAAAATATATATACATTCATCTTGGAAAATAACCCCCCAAATATTACAATATTTTTTTTCTTGTACTACAATGACGTATTGTGCAATATCACTTTTTTTCTCCCCTCAAAATTTGAATGTTTTTTTTCATCATGTCTTTTTCTGATATTTTCAATTTTCAGTCATCATACAAAATTTTCCAGAAAACGGTTTTGTCTTGTGATAAAATTTCTTCCTCATATAAAAATATCCCAATGATTGTAGCATTGACTTTATTTAAAATACACCCCCCCCCCAAAAAAAACCCCTCTTCTTGTAGCATTGACCTATTCTCATCTATTACGACTTTTGATCTTAAAATAATGCACATTTTTAGAACATTACCACTTTCTTTCTTTCTTTTTTTTTTCCATTCATGTGGCTCTAATACTTCGTACATTCAATGGAGCTTTTCCCAAACAGGAAAAAATAAGAGTAGAAAAGGGAAGGCGGAGCATTCTTTGAACAATTGATGATGCAGACCTGAACAGTGGAACGGGGGACATCTGCTGTAGACATTTTGCTTCACCTTTGCTTCCTTCCGTTTAGTGTGTGTGTGTATGTGCGAGTGTGTGTGTTGCAAACACAGCGGCCATATTAAAATAGCAAACGAGACACCCGTGTCAAATCTCATCAAGCTTTTGCACGGTGCATCTGAAATATAACAAGTACAATGAAATATCGGTGGAAGCACTGATCGTTGGAACAGTGAATGTAAACATGAAGGATTAAAGATAAACGTTTGCAAAGTGATCAAGTGTTGAGGTTCTGCTTCCTTCCTCTCTTGAAGAGAGATTTGAATGAATGTAAAAAAAAAAAAAACATGGATTGTACCATTTCCAGTATGATTTCTGAATGTTCGGTTTGACGTTGATTTCCAATTCTTCCACGCACCTGTATATAAGGCAAACGCATTGTCAGAATAAACCACTATTTATTGATCTGCTGTTCACTTTGTTTTACCAAAGAACTCATGTACGAAAATGTGTGATGGTGGAACTTCAGTTTTAAAATTATTTTTAATATATGGAGTGTTGAGTACAAGATTAAAAAAAAAAAGTCACTAAGCATTGAGTAATAATATTAATTTACAATCCTCAAAAAACTTTGACTTTCCTTCCTTCTTTACGGGTGTGTAGAAATGAAAAAAAAAATGAATAATTTCAGTTGGTTTTCATTATTTTAAAGGCATTTTTGGTTTTATTTTAATCAGTTAACGAAAAAAAATTTCTTCCTAATTTTAGTTTTCATAATTTTGCCAGTTTTTAACCTTGGTTTGCACAATTGTGCAACTTCATTACTTCAGCTGTTTATTATTACTTAAAAAAATGTTTTTCAACAGATGTGTGCCGGTTATAGGTTACATTGTTGGTGGAGAAATATTTTTTTTTAAAACGCTGCCAAAACTGCATTTGAACAGAAGAAGGGTGTCCACTGCAGCTATACGAGCTCATCAAAAATAGTACCCTAGTAACAGCTTTTTGTTGTTGTTTGTTTTAGATTTAATAATACACAACCACAGGGGTAAACATTGTCAAATGAATATCACTCAAAACTGCACTATAGTATAACCCGGGGGTCGGCAACAGGCGGCTCCAGAGCCGCATGCGGCTCTTTAGCGACATCTAGTGGCTCCCTGGAACTTTATAAAAAATGTTTGAAAATGGAAAAAGATTTTTATAATAGGCTAATATAGCTCAAAAAGATATAGATACATGTTGCAGCTCCAAAAGAGGAGAGCTGTGTTGTTGGTTTTTTAAAACGTACACTTTATTTATGCTTTTAACAGTCTGCATCCGACTCCGTGCCTTCAAAGACAGCCTCCGAAAAATGGAAATTAATGATCACTTCAATGACACTAAGAAAAGCGAAAATAATGCACCAAAACTAAAAAAAAAAATCAAGAGAGGAAATTACAAAATAAATTCTATGGGGGCGTTTGTGAACACAAAACAAAGGAATGAATAACATAAACAATTCTGAGACAGTCCAGTCTCCTATATACATACAGCATGTGTTTCCTTCATTGTAAGTTTTATAGAAGGCAAACCAACATTTTGGTTTGCCGACCCCTGGTATAACCTTTCCCAATAGAGTATCATTTTTATTGGATTAATGTATTCTCGATCTATTTATTCTAATCTCACGTCATTAAAAAAGCTCCAATTAGGATTTTCCATTTCATTTTTAATTTTGTCTCTATTAATTTTGTTCTTTCAACCAAATATATAAGAAATCTGCAAGAATGACTCGACCGCAAATGAGAAACCCAATTCACGCCAACCGAAACTCAGCATTCGTCGTGGGCGGGGGTCCCGAATACGTCGAAGAGAGCCGAAGACGTAAACGGCTGCTGTATGTTGCCTTGCTGCATCAGCAAGGCGCAGTAAGAATGAGTCGCGCTCTGACTGTGTGACTCCGTGTAACCAAATCCTGCTCCGAACTCTAAATCCTGTCTGGACAATTTCCTTGCAGGGAACACAATGAAGTTGCTTGGCAACCGGCCGCCCTGCAGGAAGAATGCCCCCGCTGTGAACATGCCCTGTCTTTTTGCTTTCCACTGTAGCCGGCTCTTGACTGCATCGTGATGGATATTTCAGCAGCGCTATCAATCCTTTTAAAGCTATACACATACGCGCACACACACAAGCATGATCAAGACTTCCCCCAAAAGGGAACAACAGGATTGAGATCCCCGCCGAAGACAACCTATGCTTGGCTCGTAGAGGACAAAGGGCAGTTTAATGAGTAACTCTCCGGAACAGTAAACCGGCAGCAGTGCGCGTGTACGTGTGCGCGCGTGTGTGTGCGCGCGTGCGTGCTGGGAGAAAGAGAATGGAGTAAACATGCTTTGAAGGCCGCCAGACAGGATGTGAGACAAAAGGAGAACTTTGACTTGCATCTCCTTCTTCAGTTTGGCTCAACCATATCAGTCACGTTTTATTAGTTTGTCTTAATATTGTCATAGCGGCAGCAAGGTGCTCTTGTGGTTGGGGCGGACACCCCGCAGGCCTGAGATTTGAGATTCGGAACATAGCCGCGGCCTTCCTGTAAGGAGTTGGTCCGCCAGCTTCCTTCCACTTTAAGAAACAAAAGCATTGCTGGGTTCATTGAATGCTTTGCAAAGTTCTCCACTGTGTTATGAGTAAAGGTTGTTGTTGTTTTATCCATTCATCCATTTTCTAATGCGCTTATCCTCATGACGGTCGCGGGTGTGCCTGGGCCTATCCCAGGTGTCTTCGGGAAGCAGGTGGATACACTCTGAACTGTTTGACAGTCAATCGCCGGGCACTTAAAGACGAACAACCACATTCACAATCACTCCTAAGGACAATTTAGAGTGCTCCATTCGCCAACCATGCATGTTTTTGGAATGTGGAAGGAAACCGGAGTACCCGGGAAAAACCCACGCAGGCACGGGGAGAACATGCAAAATTCACACAGGGAAGGCCGGAGCGGAATCGAACCCTGCACCTCTGCACTGTGAGGCAGACGTGCTCACCATTCCATCCGTTGTAGTTTCATCACACGTATTGATTTTTTTCACGAATCCCCGTTGTGTCATTAGTAAAAGATCATTTTAATTACAGTAATCCCTTGTTTATCGCGGTTAATGGGGACCAAAACCACCCGCGATAAACGGAAATCCGCGAAGTAGCGACCCCCCCCATATAGGCATATGTACAAAATATTTATAAGGCCAAATTTAATGGTATACATGCATGTAGAAGTAAATTTTGAAGTAATTAACATGACTTAATGCTGCATACTAATAGATTTAAACTTGACTTTAAAATGTGTAAGTTAGGTTAGTGTATGAATAGCAAAATACAGTAAACATATACATGTAGTATATGTTGCTCTATGTGACTCGCTGTTGTTTTGCTGACTTTCGCTGCTTCTCGCGGACCTTTTGCGGACTTAAAAAAAAAAAAAATTTTATGAACATGTTTGAAAAAAATCCACCATGCACTGAAGCCGCGATAAACGAACCACGAAATAGCGAGGGATCACTGTATCATCTCTACTGTTAGTCTAAGAAGGACGCAGCAGAAAGAGAGCAGCGCTGTTGTGGGCGTGGTCACTGACATAACTAAAATAGATATTCATTCACAAAATCGAAATGAAAATGCTTTAAAAAACTATCATTAAAACAGGTCGGATAAGCGGTAGAAGATGGATGGATGGATGGATGGATCATTAAAACAAAAATGTTCCTCATTTTAGTCAATTAATATCATACAGAAGCTTTCGGGGGAGTGGCTAAAATAGTGCCGAGTGATGCGCTAACACATAAGTTAACCCCCACCCCCCCCCCCCCCCAACCCCAAATATAGAACAATTGAGCACCTTTGTTCCATCAGAAGTGCGTCGATTTCACAGTGCAGAAGTGCAGGGTTCGATTCCGCCTCCAGCCTCCCTGTGTGGAGTTTGCATGTTCTCCCCGGGCCTGCGTGGGTTTTCTCCGGGTACTTCGGTTTCCTCCCGCATTCCAAAAATATGCGTGGCAGGTTAATGGAACACTCTAAATTGTCCCTAAATTTGAGTGTGAGCGTGGATGGTTGTTTGTCTGTGTGTGCCCTGCGATTGCCTTGCAACCGGTTCAGGGTGTCCCCCGCCTACCGCTCGAAGACAGCAGGGATAGGCTCCGGCACCCTCTGCGACCCTTTTGAGGATAAAGTGGATCGGAAAATGGCCGGATGGATAGATGTTCCATTAGAGGCTATAAAGTGCAATCACGACTTACTTGGTTATAATTGCTTGTCCAATTTCCACCATTACAGTGTGTAGCTAGCTTGCTAGCTACACTTCCACCGTGACAGTGTGTCTTCCTTGTGCATCACCCTTTACAAAACAACTCGGTGTCCTAATTTAAATTCCAAAGTAAAACATATTTGGTGTTGATTGGCCCACCGTAATATGGTCAAAGGTAAAGTTTTTCTTTTGTTTTGCCTTCTACTGTATTATTTGTCCATCGTGTGTTGATACAAAGAGCCGATTCACCCAGGAAGTGCGGTGATTTGATGTGACATCATCCAAAGAAAATGTGATGAGTGCACATTACGTAGCAGATCAAGTCATGTTATCGACACGTGCAGATGGAAATTCACTCTCACTCTCTCATGCCCCACCTGCTCGACATCGAACGTCCTCATTTTGCTCCTGAGGCAGGCTGATGCTGCAGATGATGATGATGCAGCACATTTGCCGCTCGGGGTCCGCTGCGTCACAACCGAGCTCTGCCATTGGCTGCCGGGGATGCTGAAGATGCTGCGACATCATCCTCCATCCGGCACCGTTAATAACGTGTCAGAGGGAAGCGCTGACTCGGAGCCGCGCCGCAGCCCCACGACACTGACGAGCACACGTCGGCCGAGGCGCCACAGGAGCGGACCCACCCACCACACGACCCACACAGTCAGCCAACGTCCATCGGCGCAGCGCCCTGCATCATGAGGGAGATCGTGCACATCCAGGCCGGACAATGTGGCAATCAGATCGGCGCCAAGGTACTCAACTCGTCAAATGCTGAGAGTTGTCACTTTCACTCTTACGCGACGATTTTGCATGTTTCAACAATTCAGTTGTAATTAAGACAAGTTCGGGTTCGGCAATCTATGAAGAGATGAATGTTTCATGTGATTTTCACACCAAGCAGATGCGGACTTGCTGAATGGAGTTGTCGCCAAGGGCGTGGCTTTTGTATCTTGGATTTTCTGTTCGGGTGCAGCATCCTGGAGTTGTGTGTCTTGCTCTTCCTGTCCAAAAACATCTCCGTTTTATTTTATTTATTTTTTTTGAGGGGGTTGTTGTTTTGTGAAACATATAGGCAGCTCGGTTAAGTGGTTAACACAGCTGCCTTACCGTTTTCAGGTTCAGGTTTGAATTTTCTTCCTGTGTGGAGCTTGTGTGTTTTCCTGGCTCACCCCCGCCCCCTCCTCCCATTCCAATCCTATCTTAGATTTACTATTATGTGAATGTAAAAAAAGAAATCAAATAAATAAGTTGGGTTGTAAAACTTTTTAAAAATTCATTAATGACAAAATAATGTATGCTACATTATAAATATGTGAATGTTACATCACTTCTCCGCAAAAGCAGGTATGTTAAGTTATTTAAAAAAATGCCCGTTGGACTAATTAAAACAAAAACAATAACGTGAGACCAAACCAAATGATTAAAGACAGCAAATTTCATTCAGCTGTGAATGTTTGTCTCAGATCCTGCACAGAAAATGAGGACAAAAGTACTAGAGCGCCTTCTGGAAGTGTCAATCATGGCCATGTGTTTTTTTTGGGACACCTACAAGACGTTACTTGAATGTGGACAAAAGTCCTGGGACACCTCCAGGAAAGGAAAATGTGAGACTTGCACAAAACTGTTGTCTTCTAGTTCTGGGAGGTAATAAGCGACGAGCACGGCATCGACCCGTCGGGCAGTTACCAAGGCGACAGTGACCTGCAACTGGAGAGGATCAATGTGTACTACAGCGAGGCTTCAGGTACACAACAACCCCAAATTATAAACGCATGACCTTCCCCGCGAGAAAGTAGGTCCTGACACAAATGAACGCAATCAAGGATGGAGTCAACGGCAGCTAAAAAAAGAAATCTTCCCTTCTTCTTTTGTCTCCATTTCCATGTCCACCTCCACTCGTGTGTCCATAGGAAGCACAGGTATCTTCACTCGCATCTCATCTCCTCCTGCACTTGCTGCAGTGGGGTTACCTTAGGTCACAACTCACTCAGCCGGCAGCGGCAGTCAATCACTATCTATCTATCTATCTATCTATCTATCTATCTATCTATCTATCTATCTATCTATCCGTCTATTGAGCTGTCTGTCTATCTGTCTGTCCCTCTGTCTGTCTCTCGCTAGCTAGCTAGCTAGCTGTCGGCCTGCCTGCCTGTCTATTTCTCCATCCATCCATATATCCATCCTGAGAGTTCACATGGAAGTCCATACTCATTGTTGCGATGCTGTCAGAAATGCTTATTGCATGTTGCATACCGTAAAAATTCCCGATTATCAAATATTTTACACTTTTTCGGGGGGGGGGGGGGTTCATTGAAAAAGTATTAATGTTCAATCAATTTTTTTTTAATTGAAAAAGTTACAGCATTGAGATGTTTATTTTATTTATTTACTGTATATCATGGACAGTACACATTAATAAATACGGCAGCGCTAGCCAGGCTATTTCTCATCTGCTGTCGCAAGATGGATGTCAAATGCCACCCGAAAGGAATAAGAATAAAATGCATCATATTAACAATTTACTACTATTAAACTACAATTACATATTTTCATAATAATTATAATACATGAACTAAAAGTATTATTGAGGCTAAAACAAATATCAAACAAGTAATAGTATGTAAGTAAGGCAATGTTTTTTTGTGACAAATAAGTAGCAATGATACATGAAATAGGTAATATTGCTTTCAAGAGAAATAAGTAAAAAAAACAAAACATGAAAATAGTGATTCATGAGAAAAAAGTAATTTATTTAAAGATGACTAACAGACAAGTACACAAGGTTTTTCAACAGAAACATTTCAGACAAAATATTTTAGACATACTTTTCAAGTTAGTAATTTTTCATTTTGTTAAGAAGAATAAAATACTTAAAAATATATATATTTTTGGTAATAGAAGTAACGACACATTTTATAAGACACCACAAAAAAAAAAAAGTGGCGATGTTCTGAAAATAAAGTCATTTTTCTGCGAAAAGTCATAAAGTTGCTATGGGGGACAAAAAGCGGTTACTGGTGACTGCAGAGCACAGGGGCTCATTGTTCCAACAAAGACAAGGCTTGATAGGAAGACACATTTTTGGGAAGGGCCTTGCTTGAACCGACTATGCCGACCTCAGCACTTCAAGAGGCCCAGTGGTCTGGAAGAAGCAATTCAGTGTGTTGCAGCCCTTTGCTGGCACGCACAACGAAAAGGGCGTATCAGGAAAAAAAACAACAACAACAACACGAGCAATTTAATAAGTCAGAGACAGATGGAAAGACATTTAGTCACTAAGTGAGGAATGATATCACTCAGTTGCTCTCTCCTTTTTGTCATCCCAAAGGCAGCAAATTTGTCCCCCGGGCCATTCTGGTGGACCTGGAGCCCGGGACCATGGATTCGGTTCGCTCGGGTCCATTTGGCCAGCTGTTCAGGCCTGACAACTTTGTCTTTGGTGAGTAGAATTATGAGCCCCCCCCACCTCCACCCCCGCCCTCCTCTCCCCTGAGTCAAACGCACACACACACACACACACACACACACGGTTACTGTGTGAGTCTCCCGAGGACACCCGACACATTCCGCAACCCTTCACGGTATTGTGCGAGTGGAGTGATGCATTGTTGGCGTGGCGCTAGGTGACACGCTGTCAGCTCTCCCGGTGGTCACAAGGGCTGCCAATATCATCAGCAACAAGTCAGGGCCCGAAGCCACTGGCACGTTGTATTGATTCTCATCATGGCCAAAATGAAACTGTGAGATAGGAACTCTTTCTAGCTCAGCCTAGGTTTTGCTGAAGATTATTGAATAAAGAAATCCTGTAATCCTGCTTTTTACACCCACAGAAAGCAATGACTGTAAGTGTTTTTGAAGTGTTTTTGGCATGATTATTGATGTAAATTGTGAGATCAAACGTCACATCCAGCCTGGTAAATTAGACTTGCCCCAACACGAAAATCAAGATGCACCAGTTTTTACGCCAAACGCATGTGCACAGTCTGTGAAGATAACGCCCCAGACGTTAGGGATGACGATAGGGTGGGTAAGGTTTCGGGTTAGTGGTTAGGGTAAGAGTCACAGTTAGTGTTAGGGGGATTAGGGTTAGGAGGATAAGGGTTAGCGGGGTAAGGGTTTACGGTTTGGGTTAGGTTGAGGGTTAAGGTTGGGGTTAGTGGTAAAAGTTGTGGTTAGTGTTAGGGAGTTCTGGATTAGGGTTTTGGTTAATGTTAGGGATATGTGGGTTCGGGTTAAGGGTTCGGGTCAGGTTTAGGGGTTAATTTTAGGACAAGGGGGATGTGGTTTCAGGTCAGGGTTAGGGTTTATGTTTAAGGTTACGGTTAGGGGGTTAGGGTTTCGGTTTAGGGTTTACATTTAAGGCTTAGGGGGGTTAGTGTTAGGGTTAGGTGGCTAGATTTAGACATTGAGGACGGACACAAACTTTTTACAGTCGTCTTATTTGTGATGGAACATGCGTCTCGCAGGTCAAAGTGGAGCGGGAAACAACTGGGCCAAGGGTCACTACACGGAGGGAGCCGAGCTAGTGGACTCGGTTCTGGACGTGGTGAGGAAGGAGTCTGAGAACTGCGACTGCCTACAGGGCTTCCAGCTGACCCACTCGCTGGGCGGTGGCACCGGCTCCGGGATGGGCACCCTGCTGATCAGCAAGATCCGCGAGGAGTACCCCGACCGCATCATGAACACGTTCAGCGTCATGCCGTCGCCCAAAGTGTCCGACACGGTGGTGGAGCCGTATAACGCCACGCTGTCCGTGCATCAACTGGTGGAAAACACAGACGAGACCTTCAGCATTGACAACGAGGCACTCTACGACATCTGCTTCTGCACTCTGAAGCTCACCACGCCCACCTACGGGGACCTCAACCACCTGGTGTCCGCCACCATGAGCGGGGTCACCACGTGCCTGCGCTTCCCCGGTCAGCTCAACGCCGACCTGCGTAAACTGGCCGTCAACATGGTGCCCTTCCCCCGCCTGCACTTCTTCATGCCGGGTTTCGCCCCCCTCACCAGCAGGGGAAGCCAGCAGTACCGCGCCCTGTCAGTCCCCGAGCTCACGCAGCAGATGTTCGACGCCAAGAACATGATGGCAGCGTGCGACCCGCGCCACGGCCGCTACTTGACCGTGGCGGCCATCTTCCGCGGCCGCATGTCCATGAAGGAGGTGGACGAGCAGATGCTGAGCGTGCAGAACAAGAACAGCAGCTACTTCGTGGAGTGGATCCCCAGCAATGTCAAGACGGCCGTGTGCGACATCCCGCCGCGCGGGCTCAAGATGTCGGCCACCTTCATCGGCAACAGCACGGCCATCCAGGAGCTCTTCAGGAGAATCTCAGAGCAGTTCACCGCCATGTTCCGCAGGAAGGCTTTCCTGCATTGGTACACGGGCGAGGGCATGGACGAGATGGAGTTCACCGAGGCCGAGAGCAACATGAACGACTTGGTGTCCGAGTATCAACAGTACCAGGATGCCACCGCGGATGAGATGGGGGAGTACGAGGAAGATGAAATGGAGGACGATGACGATGGCCGCCATTGAGGAGGTGCTGCCTTGAGAACTGTAAACCGACCTCTGCAGTATAAATTTTTCTTCCCTGGGCATTGAATCGATTGCCACTGGACTGCTCTTTTTGTTTTGGACGTTCCGCCTCTCATCTGAGAAGGCTTCATCATTTAATGCTAATGTGGAAAAGCCAACTATTTCTGGTGCAATTTGCCTCCAACTTGGAGCATCAAATTTGAGTTTTCCACACCAACTCAGACTGGTCCGTCCTAACCAAGCCTTGTTGCATGAACTGATGAATCCTTCTCTGATGCGAGGTAAAACATCTTAGACAAACAGAGCAGTCCGGCTGCGATCGATTCAATGCCACGAGAAAGAAATGCGCTGGATTAATGAGAAAATACACAAACCTGCGGTATGAGAACAAGAATAGATGTCAACGTAGAGCTTCTCGATAGTACATGTGACCCATTCTAAACGCTGATTGAAGCTGACATTGCTGTTTGTCTGATCACAATTTAGGTTTAGCATTGCAAATAAAGGCTACACATGCATTTCAGTAACTGTCTTATTTGAAAGCAGAAGTAAAATGTCTGCAAACATTTTTATCTAGTTCTGGGAAAGAGCATCCAAGGTCATTACCGACACTTTACAGTAATGAGCTTGAATATAATAGCATACAGCAGTGGGAGTGCAGTCCGCCTATTTACTTTGAAGGGAAGTGTTCCAGGAAGGGGGTGGCTGACACTAACAACAACACTAAAACATTGAATCCTAATGTGTTATTCATTAATGTTGGTGAAGCCCAATCAGAATAACGTGAAGAAAACCCTACTAATACACAAATCAATATTTCTATTTTTGTTTTTGTCATACCAACATGAAACTGGGAGGAGTCGAAACGTTCTGAAGCAGTTACTCATCGACAAGTTTGCAAAGGCTGCATCAGCGCTATCAGCAGACGTGATGAGCGCGGATGCTCTTGAAATGCGGCCACACCCTCTCCGGTCTGTCATGAACACCTCGTGATGAACATATTTGCTTTGACATGATTGATGACGTCACACGCACGCAGAGAACTGGAGAGGCGTGAGTGCGAGTATACGAGTCCTTTTTGGTCAAATGATGAGCAAATCTTTGTTCAAAGTAAGTGAAATTTAAAAAAAAAAAACAACTACTCCGGCAGACACAATCTGATGAATTGTATAATTGATTGTGTCACACTTCAAAAATTGCTTGCGCAAATTTCAGCGGAATCTTGAGAGCTCATGAAGTAGCAACGGGTCACCTCTCTGACTCATTCTTGATCTATTGTAGATCAGGAGGTGGGAGTGTGTGTTGGTGGGGCATTTGAAGTACAGCGGAACACCTTGCACAAGTCAGAATTCTCCACACGCGTGTGACTAGGTTTGGCTTCTTTTGCTGACTCGAAGCATGCTAATAGACTCGAACAAGTGGCGGCACAACGCAAATTTTATGCAGGTCGGAAGGCTGCCAAGAGGGTAGTACAGTTATGTGGAAAAATCGAATGAAAACCCGTTAGTTCGACAGTATCTGAGCGTGCCTCCTTTCGACTGAGGATTCTCACGCCGCTGCGCAAGCTAGGTCATTAAGTATCCTCGAAACCAGGGGTGCCCATTATGTAGATCGCGATCGACCGGGAGATCGCGGACTGGTTCCAAGTGAGTGTGTAGAGGAGAAAACAAACAAACAACCATCTGTGTGTCTTTGTGCATGTTAGTAATATATTTTTTGCGTTAATGTACACTGCATCCTGTCAGTCTCATTTTCATCAAAAATTAAAAAATAAACCTATGGTCACCTGCGTCACCGAAAGTTGTTAGCGCTCAGCAGTCTGCAATTGCAGCTTGTGATCAGGGCTGTTTCGCTATATCTTTTAACGTTATCATTATTCTCATTCAGAGTTTGTTTTGTGTACAATTCACGGCACAGGCAAAGAATAGTAATCTAGAGGGGCCGAGGGAAGCACTTTAAAACGGTACGTGTGAGCTATAATAGTAAACAGGCTGCAAAAGTGCTTCACATGCCTTCGTGTCAGGCTGTTGCTTATCATGGCGTGCGTGTGTATGTGCGTGCGCGGTAACGAGTCAATTGCGGGAGGTTGCTTGATCAAAAAGTCGATCTTCGGTCCAAAAAGGTGGCCACCCCTGCTCGAAAACTTGTACGTCAGGTTACCTCAACGCCTTTCATTTAAAAAATGTAAGGCATGAGCCCTGTCAACAAGGAAGTAGAAACAGATCCGTTCTTTTCTATGATAATTGGAAATAAAATTATTGGAATGGATTGTTGCTCAGGGCGGCCCGGTGATCCAGTGGTTGTGCATCGACCTTACAGTGCAGAGGTACCAGGTTCGATTCCAGCTCCGCCCTCCCTGTTTGGAGTTTGCATGTTCTCCCCGTGCCTGCGTGGGTTTTCTCCGGGTACTCCGGTTTCCTCCTACATTCCAAAAACATGCATGGCAGGCTGATCGAACCTTATTGTCCCCCGATGTGAGTGAGTGCGGATGGTTGTTCGTCTCTGTGTGCCCTGTGATTGGCTGGCAACCGGTTCAGGGTGTCCCCCACCAACTGCCCGAAGACACCTGGGATAGGCTCCAACCCCCCCCCCCCCCGCGACCCTTGTGAGAATAAAGCGGCCCAGAAAATGGATGGATGGATCCTCAAGATGTCACTTGCAGTAACTCGTTGTGTGCGTATGGTACCTAGAGGGAAATAATGCATTGTTGTGCCACAAGCGCTGGCTTGCTGATGATGTTTCTTCCAGCAGGTCAAATTTAGTGGAGAATAACTGAAAAGCTTGTTGCTAAGTGCTGCGCGATCAAGTCAACTGGAGAAATGAATGAATGCGGGAAATCTGATTTCATCTCCTCAACCTTTCTTTTGCTTTATGGCATGGCCGCCTGCCCATGTTCTACTTCAGACAAGGAAGCAGTTGTCCACGACACATTTCCACATTTCAACGTTAGACACTAGTAAGAACAAAGCATTGCTGCATAGTCTCTCATGCGTCAGAAATGAAGAGGCCAAGGGAACAAACTGCTGTCCATTCAATTTTATTATGACAGAAATTGCAGGTTTTAACGCAATACAGGCTATTTACATTTAGAATGTTAGAACTCGTATCAAATATTTGCGTTTCAAAAGCAAGGAGAGAAATATTTCTCCATCGCCAGGAAAAGCAATTAAACCAAAACACATACACAACTTTAAACAGCATAAAACTCGGAAGGAGTGCAAAAGAAAACTAAATGTACTGCATTCATGACTCAGGTTTAGTTGCAGGATTAATCATTTGTTTTTAAAAAGTTTTTTGTTTGCAAAAGTGCTTGTGTTATTACAGTTCATCTATTTTACCGCAAGTAAACAACTGAGTAGTTGCACTATAACTCACGCTCAATACGCACAAGGTTAACTCCAGGAATGCCTAAAGTTAAACTATTACAAACAGATCGTTTTTCAGAATCACAGCAAACGCGCCTTTGTCAGTGGACAAAGGCGCCATTAACAGAATCGTTCTGGGGTGGTGAGTATTTCAAGCTGAAAACGCAAATGCAGCACAGGGGTGATTCTGCTTCAAAGCCTTTCAGAATAAAAAAACAAAAATGGAAGCCTTCTACAGTATTTTCTTCTGACTGCGCTGTGCTAAACGGTCTTACAATGTGTATTGGAAAAGGATGGGATCAGTTATTGATTTCACCATTGTGTTCTTGTCTCTTAAGGGTAAAGTATTGATACAGCAACACCATATATTCACTCGTGCCGTAGATATATTTGTATGGGTAGTTTTTCAAAATATGATTATTATTTTCAACAATGGTCTTTCAAAATGTATGTTGAGCGAAACTGGAGTTTAAAACTAATTCAGCAACGTAAACACGGATGCACACGATACTGTGGCGCAACCACAGTGACGCTAATCGCCATCGAAGTCACCGTCTCCGCATAACGGAAGATCAGAATACTGTGCATGGAACTCGTTCCACGATGCATTTTAATTGATCTGTGACAGCGTTTCAGTGCTGATTGACTACCATCAGGGTTCAAAAAGGGCTCAGCAATTGTCTGCCCATGAAAAAAGTGGCTCTCTGAAATGAGATGATAATGACTACCCAATCTTCTTTACACTGATATGGAAAAGGTGTCGATTTGAGGGAGGCGTTGGCTAGCTAGTTTTGCTATAAAATGAGACAAATCCCATTTCTTTGTTTTAGCTGGAGTTGCAAAAAAAACCACCCAGAAAATTATTCCTATAGATTTTCCCTTATTGAGTGCTTACAATAAATGTAAGCTTTATGGTTTCTTGCAATGTATCCAATATTTCTTTCAATATATCGAGTCACTAGATCACTAGTTCAAGACCAAAAATATCAACACTGGAACTGCATAAGATCCCTAGTGCATGTTCATGTTTTTTTTTCCAAAGGCCGCATTTTAATCATCAAGAATGGAGGACACGGACTGACATGTCCAGTAGGGTGTACAAGAATGAATACGGGGAATTAGAGTGTTTCCAGTGAACATGCCGATAGCAAACATGAACTTTAAGCTCTCGATGAAGATTCTATATTCCTCTCTGTGACCGACACCTTTTTCCGCTGCTGCACCACCACTCTCTGGCCGACTTGCGACTTGGGTGTGGCTTTCAGGACAAAGTCCTCCTTTGACCCTGTGGAATCTTGAGAAGACAGTGAGAAACTCTTAGCCTGTACACGCTGACCCCTGACGTCCAATCCTTGCTCACTCGATCCCCGACCCGTCTGGACTAAGGCTACCTGCGCACCCCCGCCTGAAGACCCCTTCTCCACCACCACAACTTGTCTAGATAAGGTTGCTTGCTCGCGAGATCCCTGACCGGTCTGGACAAGGGCCACTTGCGCACCGTGCCCCCCACCTGTTGACGCGTTCTCCACCACCAATACTTGTCTTGGTAAGGTTCCTTGAGCCGCCTGCCCATCCACAAGAACCATGCCTTGAGATCCCTGGAGGCCACCGACTTGAACCAGGCCTTGCGTCAGCCCCACCTGACCCACTCCCTGCTGCCCGACTTGGACCAGACCTTGCGTCAGTCCAAACTGCCCCACCTGCCCCACTCCCTGCTGCCCGACTTGGACCAGACCTTGCGTCAGTCCAAACTGCCCCACCTGCCCCACTCCCTGCTGCCCGACTTGGACCAGACCTTGCGTCAGTCCAACCTGCCCCACTCCTTGTTGCGCGCCTCCGGCAACAAGCACCATTTGGGACTGGGGCTCAACGACATACATGGGCGCGGCGGCATAGTACAAGGCAGGCTGTTGCACGAGCAGCGTTTGACTGGGAATCACGACGTTGTCTTGAATGTGCACCTTGGAGAGTGTGGATGAACCCTCTTGGACAATCGTGGAGGTTCCAGACATTACCTTGGAGGTGGTGAGAGTGTCGACATGGACTTGATCCCTGTCTCTAACGGTTTCAGTGTGAGTCTGGACTTGCTTCTGTGTGGAGGGCCTGACTGGAGACACGGGTCGAACTATTGGATTGATACATATGCCGGCGTCCACTTGAGCTGACCCCTTGCATATCTCAGCCAACGTTTTGAATTTAGGGTCCAGGTCATCGAGAAAGGAGAAGTCGTTGTCGTTCTCGTGGAGGCTGCAGCAACCCACAGAACCCGACAGAGACTCTCCGCCTTCGTAGTCATAGACTAGTATGGCATCCTTCTCCTGCGACTGCTGGGCAGCATGGTTGGACTTCTGCAAGGAAATACAACAATCATTTATAGAGTTGAGTTCAACTTCATGATGCTGTATTTCAAAGGTAGGCAAGCGAAAGCTCGTGGGCCATATACAGCCCACTGCGCAACTCCAAAAACAGACCAGGTGGCGCATTTTCTCTGTCTCTAGGACAAATTAGAAGCAAAGTAATTTCAAGAAGGTCTTCACAGCGATGTGTAGCACTACTATTAGTGACTGACCTATTACATTTTGTCAAACCTTCAGAGTAGTCGTCAGAGGGAAAAGGTTCTCCATCCCTGTTGCAATTCCCGAGGTTGTATGGTACTCACAGTGGAATAGTATTCCTCCAGGAAGTGATCAGACACCGCCAAGTCGTCAAAGGCCCCGCCTCTGTACTGGGAGAAGTGACCTTGTCCCGTCATCATCCCGCCATCCATGCTGTTCATCCTTCCATGGCCAGAAAACCGGTTGTACTCATTGTACAGGTGCACATTGTCTGTTGTTAAGATGCAATTTTCATTGCCAGAGACGTGTGCTCCACCCCCTTCAGCCAGCCCCGCAAGGTAGGCGTTTCCTCCAAAGGTGTTGATGTCCTTGGAAATAGTCACCTGTCCAACATCTGGTGTGTGGAAAAGTGGGACTTCCTATGGGATAAAAGCCCAAAACCTGTCACACATGAGGCTTTTTGTTTTCTTGTTGTTATTGACTAACCAGAAAAATCAATTTACCCGATCTTCTCCTTGGCACTCTGTGTGATAGGAGATCAACTGCTGTTTGTTATCAAACGGAATGGTTTTGAAATCTGCTGCGGTTCCTCCACACAGGCAGAACAGCAGCAGAAGAGGCACCACTAAGACAACACAACAACAGGACAGGTGATGCATTTCTACACGTTGGAAGGCGAGTGCTAGCAAAACCTTGGTGAAAAATCATCATCTCGGTTTGAACATATGACATCGCATTTGTGGTTGTTTTCATTTCAAACTGCAATCAAGTATCATGTTCCATTAACTCAGCCAATTCTGGACCAAGTCTGAAAAGACGTTTAAAAACGTCTTTGGGAGTGAATGAGTTAATGAGACGAGAGGCATTTGTTACACCTCAATAATATTCTTTGACTCATACGACAAGTACTAAAATATTATTCATTGCCCGTACAGGTAAGAAAGGTTTATGACAGTTTCAACTCTGGGGAAAAAAAAGATTTCATTGAAATTATTTCGATGGACAGACAACCATGATCCACATTTAAGGTAAACATACTTACAGAGCAGTAGCAGTAATCCCAACAGCAAAAGGAGAATTCCTGCAACGCCAAAATCTGAACGCCTTTCGATGTGGGCCATACACGTTCTCGTATTTGCCTCGCACGTGCACACAACCACGTCGAGCATCTGAACATCGGCGCACGACTTTCCTTGCTGGTCCTTGATCTCAACAGCCACTTTGTACATGCCCGGCCACAAGTGCTTTTGATCTCGCAAAATTGCCGTCGTTTCTGAAATCGAAGACCGTGAACACATTTGAAAAATTGCGAAACTCTACTATCACATATTTTGTCTGGCATGTGATTGAGCGAAGAGAGTTGTCAGTGAAGGAACACTAATGATAAAATTGGTCCACACAAACGACGAGTTTTCAGAGTGCAAGCTAACGTTAGCATGTGTGTTTGGCCATCTTGACGATTGTGCTGCATCAATGAGCACTGCAAACTTGGACCTTGTAGTGCCAAACGAAAAGTGTAAATAGGAATAACGTAGTCAAGAATTATGTACTCGCTACTCGGTCTTACCATTGAGATGCTCCACTGACCACTTCCCATGGCTGCTCGTTGAATGCACCGTGAACTCAAACGGAGCCGAGTTGGGGAACTCGTCTTTATCTACGGCCGTGACGTAGATGACGTTTTCGCCCAAGCACATGGTGTGACTTGTGGTGGTCACTATGGGACAGTTATCGTTGAAGTCCTTCACTTGAATGGCGATGGTCCCCGTGGCGGTTTTTGAGGACGCTTCTACAACGCAAGGAAGCATAACGCTCAACGTAAATCGCTAAACATCTCTCTGTCCAATTTCGTTAGCTGTATGATTGTGGGTCGGGCAAGACTGGGGACAAAAAAGGATACTTACACTCACGTCTACAATTAGGGGCAATTTAGAGGCTTCAGTAAAGAAAAACGAGGTAAGCTGAAATTTGTGCTTACCACTAGCTCATTGTGCCTCCACACAAAACATGAAGACACAAAACATCATATTTGTACGAAACTCACCCTTGCTAATGCATATGATCTGGGCGTAGTATGTTCCATTGATTAAAAACTTGGACTCTCGATCCGGAAGTTTATTCAGCCTAATTTCGGCGGTGTTCTCATTCACGATCAGCCAGTTGTCGTCGTCGCGGATTTTAACGTACCTAGAACAAGACGTTTTTTTTCCTGAGTGTTAGTCAGATGCTCCAAATGCATGCGATGTGTGTTTGGACAAAAAGATGTCAGACCTCACGTTGGTGGCAGTCTGGTGCGTGTCGCTGTCAATGGCAGTGTAGGTGGTGATGACTGAGTTAATGGAGATGGAGGTGTGATCCTCGGAAAGAATCACCACTTTGACGGACGGCTGGAAGCGGGGACCCTCCTTCTGATTGATCACGTTGATCTTCACAGAGTACGACTTTGAGGTTATGGAAGTGGAGGTCGAGCTTCCGAAATCATACTCGGCCTTGTTAGAAACTACCACCCCCAAATTGAGGGACTGTATCTCCTCGTAGTCCAGCTCCTGCAATGGCAAAGCACAAGTACAGGGTTGATTTTTACAGTTTTTATCCATTTATTTTCTGAACCGCTCATCCTGTTAAGGTCCTGGGTGAGTGGGAGTCTATCCTGGCAGACATTGAGTGAAAAGCGGGCTTCATCCTGGACTGATGGCCAGTCAGACACACAGAAAAGACAACCATTCACACTGCAACCAAGTGGAAATTGAACCCAGCCAGTGTGATTTGTTTTGAAATGTACATCTTTCAAATTGCTTACCTTTTGAATCATTATTATCCCCTGATTGGTTTGAGCATCGGTGGTGATGCTAAAATATCCCCCTTCGTTCCCCGAGATGATTTGAAAGACGGCCAGCCAGTTGTCCGTGTATTCCAGGTCCAAGTCGATGGCCTGGATCCTGAGCACTTCCACATTGATGGTGTTCTCCTCCACGCGGCCTTCGTACTGCACACAACAGGAACTGAAGTGCGCCCAAGGGATTGTTTCAAACCTATCGTGATGTTGTCTTGACATACCGATTCTTTTTCCAGAGTGGGGATGTTGTCATTTATGTCCAGGATTTTGATCTCAATTTCTCCCATTCCTACGTTTCCTCCAACTTGTCCGTTCAAATCCGAAGCTCTGATGTCCACTCTGTATGTATCTTTTGTCTGAAGATGAATACAGCACATACATAAAAATACACTTTTGCAATCTTCAAAGTTCCTAACATTTAAAATTATGAATCCTGAGGGTTAATTTAACCATCCAGAAATTGATTCTAAATAGAAATGTGTTTGTTGAGTATTTAAAGATCCCTAAATAAGTTTATTTTTCAGCTATAGTAAAAGAGCCTTGGACATTTACAGAACATTCATTGATTCATTTTCCAAACCGCTTTATCCTCCAGGGTCGCGGGGGGTGCTGGAGCCTATCCCAGCTGTCTTTGGGCAGCAGGCGGGGGACACCCTGAACCGGTTGCCAGCCAATCGCAGGGCACACAGAGACAAACAACCATCCGCGCTCACACTCACACCGAGGGACAATTTGGAGTGTTCAATCAGCCTGCCATGCATGTTTTTGGAATGTGGGAGGAAACCGGAGTACCCGGAGAAAACCCACGCAAGCACGGGGAGAACATGCAAACTCCACACAGGGAGGCAGGAGCTGGAATTGAACCCGGTACCTCTGCACTGTGAAGCCAATGTGCTAACCATTCGACTACCGGGCCGCCATTTACAGAACATTGAAAAAGAAAAAAAAAAAACATCATCATGTGGATGTGATTTTTACCCAGTCATCACAATCAAATTAACCCAAAGTCATTAACTCTTCACTTCAGTCAACGCTCAGCGCATTTACAAGAATCACTCGCTGCATACATGGCAGAAAGTGCATATAAATTTGACCTGTCATGCAAGTACTGTACTGCTAATTCCAACCAGTCACTATTTGTAACACATGGTAACTGTTTAGGTGCTTTGGTGCTGCAGTTTTGGTTACCAAGGGACTCCAACTAGGCTCAGCAGCCAAGTCTTTCATGTCCGTGAGAGAACAAGAGCTTCGATGAGCTGAGGTCATTCGTTATGTTGGTAACACAAGAAAAAAAACTCAGCCATTGGCGGGTTGCCACTGAAGCGCCTCACCTCCCTGTCCAGTGTGTTTCGCAGAACCGACACATCTCCTGTCTGAGAGTGGATGGCAAACATGCCGGCAGTGCTGCTCGTCTCCACGATCCTGTAGAAGATCTGGGAGTTCAGGGTGCCCTCTTGATCTGCGTCGGCGACGACCACACTCATGGCAAGTGTCCCTGCGAGCCGACCGATCAATAGTTTTAGAAAAAAAACAACAACTTTGCGATAAGTTTAAGCAAGCAGACGTCGTTGGATACCTGCGGCGCATGATTCCTTGACAGATCCCACTTGTCCTCTTTTAATTATAGGTGCATTGTCATTTGCATCCACAACAGTAATTCTGAGGTCGACGTCCTTTTCGGCACGAGTCCCGTCTTCATATGTTGCCACTCCTTTTAACTAAAACGAAAAAAACAAAACAAAGAAACCTTGGGCTTGACAGAGTGTCTGGTTTTGCATTAAAAAGTAAGTCTAAGCGATCTTACATCATAAAAGGCGATCTCCTCTCTGTCCAAGATTTTATAGGCTTTCAAAAAGCCAGTTCTTTGGTCCACCCCGAATACGCGAATGGGAGGTTCGTCAGCACCGGGCCCCCTGAGCGAATACAGTATGGTCGTAAAGTTCTCTTTATCTGAGCGAATCTGTAACACAAACACAATACGTTCAAGAAAGCTCACTATTATCAATGACATGAAAAAATGCGAGCCAGCTGTTACATATGACGGCTCCTTTCTTTGGTGACGATGCTGAAATTAGCATTAGCATCCAGTGCTAACACAAAGCCAAGAGGTGTCCAGGCTATGGTCCAACTTTAAACTAAAATATAGGTTCACCATGGCTATTATGTTGCCATAATGGGAGCAAATGTGACATTAAATGTATCTAAGCGGTTACGATGGTTTTCAATGTATACCATGATGACTATAATTAAGTGACCACTAAGCATCAAACCCCACATACACATCTTTCAACCAATTCTTTTGCCACTCTTTTCAGTACCATTGGTGGCAACACTATAGTTACCCAAACACAACATGCAACTAAGCTGCTCCGGAAAAATAGCTTTTGTCGAAAGTGGAGGTGCAAAGATTCATTGACGACGAATCGATTATCAAAGTACAGTAATGGATTATTTTAGATCATCTTTGTGTTAAATCATTTGCTTTGACAATGATCTACTTTTTTTTTGCACTTTAACATAAGACAGAAGTCATTATTAATTTATGTTTGTTCAATTTCTACATTGTTAATTTGAAATTATGCCCTATTTTTAGATAAAAAATGGTGGTGGAAATCAAAACTTTTTTTTCAGATTCATCGACATAATTGAAAGATTAATCATTTAGAATAATCAGAAATTACAGCCCTTGTCTTAAGGAGGTACATGACCACAAGTCTTTTGCACTTTTTTGCGTCTGTCTGAAAAGTAGCACTCACTCTGCCAATGTTTATGCCGGAGTAGTCGTGGTTCTCTTTCAGCTGCCTGGGATGATGAATCCAATGTCTTTTCTGCCTGTGCAGCCCATTTCCCTCTGCCCGCACGGCAACAACCTGCAGGTATGCACAAGGAGGGGGTAGGGGATGGGAGTGGGAAGAAACATTCACGTCATAAAAAGTGTGTCACAAGTGTGGTATTTCAAATACTGTACTATGCCTACAAAAGATCACATATGAATCCACAAAAATACACTGCCTTGATTATAACTACTTTGCATCAGAGTCAAAACATGTTTCTGAAGTGTTCAAATTAGATATATTATTATTATATTATATATTATATTATGATTTTATTATTATTATTATTATTTATTATTATTTTTGGGGAGTCAGTTCATCTCAACGTGTGTGTGTTCATATATATATGTATATATAAATATATATACACACACACACATTACCTGTATGCATCGATATTTTTATGAGGATATAAAATGTACAGTAAATACATAAATGTATTAATAGACCATTGTGATAGGTACTGATTTGAAAAATAAATATATTTTTCACACGTCAATATAGGCCATTAATGTCAATGTTAAACAATAAAACCATAAAATGAGCATCAATTATTAATACTATAGATAACTGCACGTCATGATAATCAAAGCTGAATACATAAAGAAATATCATAAAATGTATTTGTCAACAGACTCAATCTTAAATATCTACCCCCCCCCAAAAAAAACTAAAATAAAAATACATTCACAATCTCCATACATTGTACCTATTGACATTGTCATTGTCCATACATTTAAAAAGATCGCAATACGTTTTACTTTCATTTAATTAGTACAAAATACGTTAAAAAATTAACAAAGAAAGTTCACAATTGTCAATGTTGAAAAATATACATTTTAGGTTTTAAATTCATTTTTAAAAAACGTAATCATTCCTTGATTAATGTACTATAAAATCCCTGACATTTCACTTTCCTTCTCAATATATTGTGTCATTTACGCTTAAATTCGTCATGCTGGCTCCACTTTTCCACTTCAGATTATACCGGAGACACTCTGCTTCTATCTATGCGTAAAAATCACAATATGACTTTAAATATCGCCTTGCAAACATCGCCACGAAAGCTTTTTCTTGTTTCGTGCGCCAAACGGACTGAATTCCACTCGGACTTGAGGCAGTGACGTGCTGGCTCGTCTTGACACGAAAACCCAGAAAGAGGTCCGCACGCAAGCCCCACCTGAGTAAAGCCGTTACTCGCCACGGGGACTACTTTGAACGGCTCCACACTCACCGTACAGCAGCAAAGTAGAGCAAAAACGATGCAGCTCAACGGAGCCGCCATTGTCTTGATGGTGATGGGGGGGGGGGACAAAAAAAAATCTACTTGTTAATCCTGAAGTTTTTGGACGTTATTTTCCGTCTATTGTTGCTGGCAAACTTTGGCCCTTAGCGGGGCTAGGAGGAAGAACATGTAGTGCAACGGGAGGGTGGACGGGCTGGTCCCTCCCTCCTGCCGTTTGCTGCTGCTGATAACGGGCGGAGAAAGGAGGTGCATTGGTGGTCATCCACTTTTTTGTGCCAGATTTGTATGCTGTGCAGACCACAGCAGTAGCAGAGGCTAAAGACAGACCAAAGTTATGCAATTTACAAGGGAAACTACTCAAAGTGATCTCAAGAACACGACACACATTTCATCCCTGTTTACTGGAAGTCAAACTAAGGTTCAAGCAAGCGTGAATCACAAGTTTACCTTGGGATTCCCAAACTGCAAGTGTTCTAATGTATACATTTTTTGTACTTAAAATGCACTTCAGCGACTTTTCAAATCAGCCAGTTTGGGCAAAGAGCTGTGAAATGGATAAATGGGCTAGGTGATTCGTAGCTATTTTAAGAAACAGTAATAATGCGCATCATTATGTATGTAAAGTATATTGATGTTTATTTTTCACATTTTTAAAGAAAAATACTTTTAATTTAAATGTTTATAAAGAATTACAAACTTATTTTAGAAAATATTAAGTTGAATGCATAAACAAAATATTTAATTTTACAAACATTTAATTCATCCATCCATCCATTTTCAACACCGCTTATCCTGAACAGGGTCGCGGGGAGATGCTGGAGCCTATCCCAGGTGATTTCGGGCAGCAGACCAGACCACACCCTAAACTGGTCGCCAGTCAGGGTAACAGGGTAACAACCAATTATGGCTAATGTGTTTTCTGGGTTTGGTCGTGTGACATTCACAAGCTGAGTCGTGATTGGCCGTTACCTGAGCCGCATAGGCACTATGATGTCATTTTCAGTTGACAGCAAGTGGCAAAATTCCACCAACACAATCCTAATCTAAATGCCGTGTTTAGATTAGTGGGGGGTTTGACTTGACTTCTCCTTTAAAATAAATGACTTTAAATGAGCCTTGGTTTGACTTGAGTATATGTGAGAGTGACAGGGAGGCACCATCATAAAATGAGTGCTTCAGGAAAAAAAAAACAGTGTATCTGTTCGTACTGGTGAATATCATTTTACTCGAAATATTGATCAATTTGACATATTTTTAGAGTTTGACCATTACTGCACAAAACTTTTCAGTGGGAGTCATTTTTTATGAAATGACAACAATTAAGTTGGCCCACTCTATTCTCAGAAGCTCAACTGTCCATAGATGCGAGTGTGAAAGCTTGTTTACTGTATGTACGCCCTGCCATTGCTGGGGACTTGTCCAGGGCGGACCCTGACTATTTCTAATTTCTCAGAATCCTTCCGCTTCTCATTTTTTCAGATAAATCCTAGACTAGACATTTGCTCGTAATATTGTGTGTCTTAGGCTTTGTGTCGTGTACATGCACTCACCAAAGTGGATGGACAGGCATTCCGACTCATCAACACTGTGACTCATTTTCAACGTAAGCAAAAACATTTTGCAATAGCATGAATACAGATCTTTCACACGTTGGGAGGATTTTTATCATGAACTTGTCATTGTCTTTTTATCAGCAAAACCCTCTGCTCCCCTTTGGATGAGTCAAACTGTAAATGATGCAATTTTTTTGGGTGTGTGTGCGTGTGTTTGTATCCCAGAAGCACATACAGACATTTCCTTGCAAAAAGTGTAATTACTTCCTCCCCGCCAGCCCTGTGACTGCACTTTGTATCGAGACAAGGCTGTCAGCCAATGTGCGCCTCTTTCTTTATCTGTTCCTGCCCACCTCCTCCCCCTGACTGCATTAAACAAACACACACACCAAAAGTCACAGGGAACGCTTATGCGGTGCCAAAGGTGTGCTCCCAGGGAATGTCACAGGCAAGGTGCAACTTTTACACTTCAGCGACAACACATCAGTCTAAAGACAGGTCGATATATTTAAAAAGTACACTGTTATTGTATGTTTTAATCCAGGTTTTTTTGTTGTTGTCCATTTTGTTTATCCATCCATTTTTTCACTAGTCCTCATAAAAGTGTCTTTGCGAGCTGACTTTGAGCAAGAATCAGGTTACTCCCTAGATTGGTCGCTTGTTAAATACATGGCATAAGTAGACACCCATTGTGGGAAGTGATACCATCCGTGGTCTGGTACATGCCTCCAACTTGCAAAAAATAGTCCGGTTTCCACTCCACCACTCACAATAGTGCTGTCCTCACAAAACTTGTGCACGAATTGACATAGCCAGTTGTCATGTGAGGGTGATGGTAGTAGACCAGGGGTGGGCAATCCCAGTCCTGGAGGGCCGCTCTCCTGCATATTTTCCAAATCTCCCTGTTGCTACACACCTGATTTGAATGATCAGATTATCAGTAAGCTCTGACGAGGCCTGATATTGAACCTGTTCATTGGAATCAGGTGTGTTGCAACAGGGAGACTTGGAAAACATGCAGGACAGCGGCCCTCCAGGACTGGGATTGCCCACCCTTGTAGTAGACGCACAAAAGCAGGAGAACCAGCGAGTGCTGAACAAGATGTATAAAAAAACATTTGCCGGGGTACACTGAAAAAATCAAATTCAAAACACAAAGAAGTGAAAAACCTCAATAAACCAAAATAACAAAATGAAAACCCATGACAGTGACACAAAACGTGACAGCAACCGAAACAAAACGTGAGTGTAACAACGATCTGACAAAGACTGACAGGAACCCGGGAACAAAATACAAGCAAATCGACGAGCCAAGGTATACTAGACACAAAAGGTTGGGGGAGCTGATTGGTTAACACAAGGGACCCGGATGACAACAGGGGGAAACAAAACCAAACGAAGACAAAAAGCACTGGAGGAAACAAAACTGAAATAAAAACAAATGTGATCTAAACAAAAACAGAATCATGACACCAGTTTGGAAATAAAATGAATACTTGAGTAACAAAGGTGAATACAAACCAATTTTTTTTTTTCAAATGATCTATCATCTCAATCCGATTGCTGAAGCCAAGCAATGCAAGACAAAAGTTAAGTGACTAAGACGTGGTACCATCTCTGATCAAATGGAGCGCCGATCATTCGGCCACCATGTGATCGATACTGGAATCTGTATCGAGAGATCTCACTAATGGATGATCGTATGTGTATCCACAGCGTAAAAACCTGATCGGAATAACCCAGGACTGATCTGTTACATTAGCACCTATGCTAGCAATAACATTGTGTTCTGGGAGCAACACCAATGTTGTTGAACACAAAAAGAATGAAAGAGATGCTATTCTCTGTACAGGATAATGTATCATTGACATGATTTTAAAGAGTCTGATTTAAGAACAGTTTTATTTTGGTTGTTTTTGCTTTAAAACAGGGGTGTCAAACTCATTTCACATTATGGGCCACATACGGCCTTGGTAGATGTCAAGTGGGCCGGACCATGAAAATGAAACCATACTCTGCTATTAATAACCAAAATAACAGGTCTTTCCATTGTTTTGGTCTAAAGAATTAGGAAAATGTTGAAATTTAATGAACATATCTTTTACAAAACATTTCATGAAGCACCTTAGATTTCCTTAGACAAATGTGCTATTTACTTTTATCATTCACATATCTGCATTGCAACTGATCCCACTGATTGTACAAAGGCACAAAACTTTAACAAGTAGTTGGTAGTGAAAAATATAGTAATGCATTTTAAGATTCAACGAGATTTATAAAGAAAGGAATTGTTAGACCATTTACACATGTGCATGTAAAATCGAAATTTAATCCCTGCCTACACCTTAGAAACTAAGGAGAGTGCTGTTAAATGTGTTAAGAATAAAGTATTCACATGCCCTTGATAGCATCTGCTGTGTCGGGTCTGTCTCAGTGACAGACTGAGACTGCAGTTGTCTTCTTCTCTGATCACAACAATGTTGTCTTCTACTCTGATGAAAACAGTGTGTCCCCTAGCGGATACTCCATGAATTGCACCATATTAAAAATATTCATTCCGTGTCTTTTATGCATTTTTTTCACTTTTAAATGATCCTGCGGGCCTGATTGAATCTCCTGGGGGGCCGTACTCGGCCCGCGGGCCGTATATTTGAAAAGTATAAATTTACCACAATATTGTCTGGTCATTTTAGAGTGCAGCAGTTTGTACAATCATTGCACACAACTATGAACAATAATAGCATCTATGCTAGCACTAACACACGTATGGACAAACCAAAAAGCCGATTGAGACCAAAACAATTTTTTATTTTCTGAGATGTTTTGGCTGGTCCACCAATATTATAAGTCACTTAATCACTATGGTCAAGAAAGTTCAATGCTATTCTATTCATTGCAAAGCAGTGTAGCATCAACATGATTTCGAATGTTTTTACTTGTGGCCATCTTATACCCAAATGTTGCTTAAAGTTTGACGGTCATGGTGTCCTTGACTTTACAGTCATAATAATAATACATTTTATTGATAAGCGCCTTTCAAGACACAATGCAGTCAATCTCAAGTCTGCCGTGAGTGTTCTCATGAGTTTCATTCTAAACTGTTATCTCATTATCACTAAGACGCTGTACAAACTACACACCAATATGAGGGTGCGTATGTTTGTCGAGCAGTGTGTATTGCCAGAAACCCTACCAAAACGCACGTGTCATGCCCGCTGGACTCACCACTTTGCCAGGCACACACCCAGAGAGAGTGGTTACATAAGGTGCACTTACAATATACCTCATAGGTTGACAGTCTATTCCGGCACATGCACACAATCTTGTGACATTGATGTGACCTTTGCAATGAGATTACATGTACAATGGCACCGACGGCGCGTTAGGTTTGGACATGTGCAGATTGTTTGGATACGGATCTTTCTCTTAAACTGAAATGCAAGTTGAAAGCTCTGATGTGAGATGTGGTCCTGTTGATTTGTTGTGGTTTTTCATTGGAACTTTCCTGACTGCCATCTATCCATCTTTCTAATAAGTTAACTTATGTTAGTATTAAGATGTAAAAACAATTCAACCCTAAGGGCTCATATTCTGTGTTCCACAAACACGTGTGGTAAATATCGGATGTTTTTCATTTAGAAATACTGTATGTGAACATTAGACATCAAGCCCTTTCAATTAAAATGGTGGTGTATATCCTGTTTTTATTAAATGAAATGTGTGCCGTCGGGAGTCCAACACGCATGTGTTGACAAACTGTCAAAGCCTCTTTCGTACATCTTTCTTGCAAACTTTCATAAGTTCCACTTTTGAGAAGTTTACTGCAACACTGAAGTTCACAGGAAAAATGACTCATTTTAGTTTAGCACTGAGAGTGAAGAGTTCAGGACTGGTGGAGTGTATTATAGGGAGGATTGTGTGTGTGTGTGTGGGGGGGTTATACTGTTTCAAACTGTGTGTGTCCATGCGTACGTCCCAGTTTGAACGTGTCTCATAAGTCACTTTCCTTCTGGGAGTGACAAGACTATTTGCTGAGTCTGTTTTGCGTTTACTGTTATGGCTCCCAGCTCTGGGCGGTTTCCTTCTGTCCACGCCCATGACTCACTGCAATCTTCCTGACATTTTTCTCACCTTTCCTGTACGCGCATAAAGTCTGGTTTCATTTCTACTTTATTTCTTGCGCTCACCCTGCTCTCAGTTCATGCTTGAGGACACTGACCTGCAGTGTTGTCAACCTTTTTTTTTTTCCTTTTTCTCCCTCTTTTCTTTCCAAACACTTTTTCGAGATAGCACGTGGGAGGAGAGCCTCCCCCCAATGCCAGGCTTCATTTAATGCACATTCCTGCAGTGCTAAGAGAGGAGCCTTAGCTGTGTTCGGGAAAGAGGAGGGGCACGCAGAGGTCATTCATCTGTGCAGACTTTGGAGAGCTTCCACAGACCGGATACACTAGAAAAACAAGTAGACAAGACAATTGTGTCAAGGCTAGATACGCACACAATACATGCATGCTCTTCCTTTTACAGTAGTGAAGTAGGATTATTTGAGTGACATAAGGTGCAGCTTTGTGTTGGAGGAAGAAACCTTTACGAGCCAATCTGCAAAAATAAATTTGGTCTGAAAAATTAATACAGTATTTAAAAGAATTGGGGAAACAGCGCCTCCTGCTGGAGGATATTTCAATTGGTCAAATTTAGAGGAGTTTCCAGAGCGCTTGGTGCACACAAGTCCTCCTCCCTCCTGCAGAGCCTGCTGGGGAAGCTCAGCCTTTGGGTGGGGCGTTCAAGGTGTGTCCGGATTATTGACACACCGCCAGCAGTGAGGGAGAAGAGCGAGCGCAAAAGGTGCCATGGAGGCGTAGGAGAAGCAGCAGGATTCCTTTCTTCTTCATGTTTACGGCTCCCAAATCACCAATTGATCGCTTGTAACTTTTTCTCTTGTTTTGCGCCGTGAGAAGACTATTTTCTGCTTGGAGCAAAGTCTAAATTTGTGCAAAAAGAAAAATAAAGATGGCGAAAGCTGTCATTTTCAACGTGTGCTTGGCGCTGGTGAGTCCAACATATGTGGAGTTTTTTTGTATTTATTATATTCTTTAATGAACAAAGTGGAACATTCGATCCGAATGTGATATTTGACACTAACGTTGTGTAACTTTAGATCCTGACCGGAGTCGAGTCTTGCTTTATCCCGAGTCTCCTCTACGTCCCAGTGCCGCAAATTATCCCGGTCGGATACGAGATAACGAGAGGTGTTTTTTTTCTTTTTAAAAATGAATTAATTGTTATTATTATTATTAGATTGAGCTAACCGGCTCTGTATTTAATCGGTTAAAAATAAACAAACAAAAAAGTGACTAACCACTGTTCTTCCGTGTGTTGTAGTTAATGTGGCGAGCTGTGCGAGCGTCACTTCCAACGACGCTGCATTCGCAGTTTGGCCAAATGGCTCATTGACGGCTACAACCGTCGTCGAGGTGTCGTCCAAAGGCAGAACTTTCTCCGTGTGGGCTCAACACAGCTCCGGGTCGCACATGCAGATGGACGTCAACCTCATTGCCAGCGCCCAAATGAGCAGACAGGTACAAAAGCACGACACTTTTCAGATTTGGAAAAGCACGCACCCAGAAACTTGTGTAAAAAACACTCATTGGTAGAAGTAGAAGTACTTCTTCAACTCCTTTACATAAGTAAAACTATACAGACTCCGCAGTGTACTTAAAAGTGTAAAAGAAAAATAAATGTTACTGCAAATATGTACGATACCTGTTTTGATAACTGCACAATGAAAGAAAATTTAACTGCACACAAAATGGTTTCCCTCTTGTATTAACCTACGTGGTGCTCAAACTGAGAAAAAAGAACAGGTAACATGTTGAAGCAGCAGCAGCTTGCACTGGCTCAACGTTTCGCTGTCAAATGACTCACAAAAATGCTAATAATAATAATAATAATACATTTTATTTGTGGGCGCCTTTCTCAGAACTCAAGGACACCTTACAACAAGCAGTTAAAAAACACAAATACAATGTTAACAACAACATCAAATGGAATAAATCAAATAAAACAAAATAGAGACAATAGATTTATGGTCAGAGTGAATAAGCTTTTCTGAACAGATGTGTTTTGAGGCTGGATTTGCTAAATGAGCTCATGATGACTAAACTTCCAATGTTGGGGCAACGCTTTACCATAATATATTACAATAAGCTGGCAACAGAGTAGTATAACATATTATTACAGATATTACGATTACTGAGTCTGGGAATGATTCAGCCCCAGAATATCTGGCTTCTCCGAATCTGTTTCTGTTGTTGTCATTGCTAGCTCGTCCATGTCCACCATATTGCCCTTTTTTTCTGTTGAATTTTTCAATCAATCAAAATCGCAATCATGGTCGCTGTTACTTCTTTTTGTTCAAGTATAAAACAATGTAACCTTTCTAAGTAAGGACTACAAAGTACGGATGTCTTTTTCAGAAAACAATCCATACTCAATTTACAGATACTTATAAAATCTCAAGTGCAGTAACAAAGTATTTGTTCTGAATTACTTCCCATCACTGTAATTGCTTGAAATATTAATCGACTGTACCGGAAATGTGTGTAGCCCAATGACGTGCTGAAACGGTACAAGAGACGCTGGAGCCCCCCACCCTTCAATATCTTGGAGAATGACCCCGGCCCTTATCCAAGAGACATTGAAAGGGTAATGTATTGAAACATACACAACACACCAAGCAGTTTAGCCCTCATGTCATTCAATGTATTCTCTTTTCCTATTCAGAGTCATGCTCACTGTCACTGTCAGGAAGGTTGTATTTTGACATTGGCTGCATTGGTGTTGGAACTATAGTGCACCACAGCAATTTTCTAATGTTTAGCCATTCGTGTGTCAATACAGCATTATAACTATTGACCGACACGAATGGTGCAAAACAATAATTGGAAACTGCTGTCTGCATTTCACACCAACGCAAACAATGACCACATATTGAATATATACCTCACACATTGTTGCTCAAACCTCAACATCATTCTCTCTGTAAATTCTGCTCTTATTTTTATGTGGAAAATGTCTCGTAAATAAAACAAGTGATTACATTTATGTAATACAGTGCCATAAAACCATTCCCCATTCCTCATGGCCACTTGGGACAATTATTTTCACAGCAAATGACTCACTCACACACACACAGGACACATGCACGTGTGTGGGTGCGCCAACAACTATAAAATGGGAAAAAAAAGCACTCCTAACTGCCCTCAGATAAAAAGGGAAGATGTTTAATTTATAAGCTTGTCACACACACACACACACACACACACACACACACACAAAGGAAGTATGTTCTACTCCATTTGTTGTTATTATGAAGGGTATTCAAGTTTGGAATGATCTGTCGTCGATCAATTTAAAACATTTAGTTTCTGTAATACATGGCCAGAGAATTTGCGTCGATGGAAACCATATTGTTGCTCTTGTCTTTGGTTTCTGTTGCAGCTTGTGTCTGACACTGAAGCAATGCATCGGGTATACTACACTCTGACGGGGCCCGGTTATGACAAGTACCCAGAGGGAGTGTTTAGGTTTGACACCAATACTGGAATGTTGACTGTGCTCAAGGCAGTCGATCGCGAGGAGTTCCCACAGTTTGCCGTGAGTTGGCGCTTTTCCTTCTTCAAGTTTTTCAGTCAAATGTCATTTATTTCAACACATTTTAAATACAGTGTGTTCCTCCACAAAAAAAAAGTGACAGCATTTGAAATATGAATATTTGAGTGCCATGTGCTCGGGGAAACAAACTTAAAACAAAAAAGTGTTCTTTGCCACCGTGTGACATTTTTCTTTCTATGGCCCAATCTGCTTTCCATTGGGTGTACTTTTATTGAATTTCCATATACTGTAAACGCATTCTGCACACGCTTGGTTGACTGTGTTCTAACACAGAAAATACCTTTTCGTTGCTACCCGAAAAAAAATAGTAAAACTTTAAATCATCGGTAAACGTATATTGACACACTTTTGGGGAACAGCCTGGATTATTATGTATCAGTTTATCAATTTAAATTGTAAACTATTCCATGGCCCTCATGGAATGAGCACACAATGGTATCC
This sequence comes from Hippocampus abdominalis, assembly GCA_018466805.1. Lineage (NCBI taxonomy): Eukaryota > Metazoa > Chordata > Actinopteri > Syngnathiformes > Syngnathidae > Hippocampus > Hippocampus abdominalis. Next base: position 4,529,229 of record CM031708.1, read on the forward strand.
ACTCGAACTATTTATCCCTCCATTCGATGAACTAATAAACTATGTTTGCTCAACGAAACAAAAGTTTGTTTGTTTTTACTTTGCAGTTGATAGCCAGGGTTTTCGACAGAACAACGCGGCAAGAAACCGATGACGCTCTGGGCGTCTTTGTGACAGTAGACGATCAGAATGACAATGCGCCTCAGTTCAGCGGCCAAATGCAATTTACCGTGCCAGAGAAAAGCAAAGCAGGTGAAGAACATGACACATGACTGTGGGCTGTTTGATTGCTTTGTGTTGACAACAATCGATAAGATGATCACCCTTTTTCCATCCACAGGGACTATTATGGGGATGGTGAACGCCACCGACAGAGACCAGAAAGGCACCGACCACGTGAAGATCCGCTATTCCCTTTTGTCCGAATTGGACCGATTTGCCATCAACCCAACGACAGGTGTCATTACCACGGCTACAAACACATTAGACAGAGAGGTGAGAACCTGTGGAGCCCTGAGTGCAATTTGACTCCATTCAATTCTACCATGTGTGACGTGTATGGAATCTTCTTTCGTTAGGCTCAAGATAAGTATAACGTGATTGTGCAAATCAAAGATATGGATGGCGCAGCTAACGGTTTGTTCACCACGGGTACGGCGACCATCTCCCTGAGCGATATCAACGATAACCCGCCGACCTTCACCAAGAAACTGGTAATACTTTCTAAAATTACGAAAGGAAAAAAAAATTGAACGAAGGTTGAAAAGACCGTAGTCAAAGCTTTGTATGGGGAGAAAAAAATACATTTTTAACCTGGAATTAAAAACATTTTCACTCTGAGCTGATTTCACTTCTGTCAGAAGATTATTCCATTTGCATGCAGCGTAACAGCTAAATGCAGCTTCACCATGTTTACTTTGAGCTCTGAGCTCCTCTAATTGACCAAATTCGGTAGATCTTAGTGCCCTACTGGGTTTCTATTCAATCAGGATTTCTTTCATGTATTCAGGGTCCAAACCACTCAGTGATTTATAGAGCAGAAGCCGAACTTCTACTGTTCTACTATTACAACAAACACAATCTTGTTCACTACAGGGACGTTCAGTGCAGCCATCGTTAATAATTCAAAGTTTCTCAACATATACAGTTGGACTTTTCCCCTCTCAATATATTAAAATAATGTTGTTTTTTTTGGGGGGGGGCTAGTGTTGAATCTCTTCCATCCCCCACCCACCCATTTTCTGTGTATTGAATGATTATCAGCGTTCTAATTTTCAGGTCCGAATTGTTATTTTTCTTCCAATGCATTTCAATGTTCACCAGTTGGTTGGGATTTTTGTCTATTTGTGGCTCAGGCCAGTCCCAATCCCCCACAAACATTTTTTTCAAAATAGATTAGTGCTGATTCTGATTGGTTATCTTCTGTTTTTTTTTTTTAACTCACTGATCGGCTCCACAATCCTGATCACGTAATGCTTACTTCAGTAGTTTGTGATTGTAGTTTTCCCCCAGAATTTGTAAGTCTTAGGTTCCTCCACACTGTTGACAAAATTGGATTGTCCAAGATGTCAGATGAATGTGCCCGGCTAAATTCCTGACTGCATGATTTACTTATTACCAAGTGTATTCCAATACATGAGTGTTAAAAAGATTTACTCTCAGTTCAGCTGATGATAAGCAATTGTTTTATTATTTACCAAGCACTTTTTTTCATCCTGCAGTATGAAGCCACCGCAAATGAGAATGAAATCAACACACTTGTTCTCCGAATGCCTGTTGAAGATAAGGATTTAAAAAACACCCCCAACTGGAAATCTAAATTCATCATCACAAAGGGAAATGAAAATGGCAATTTCCGGATGGAGACGGAACCCACATCAAATGCGGGGCTTCTCTACATGGCAAAGGTGAGTGATTTTCAAATTGAAGCACCGCCATGAGTTTCCATCTCATCCATCTTGAAGTTAAGTGTCCGGTCGTCTTTTCCAGCCGTTAAATTTTGAGAAGTCTCAAAAACTGCGGCTGGAAGTCATGGCCCGCAATGAAGCTGAACTGACCGGCACCACGGCCAAGTGGGAGATCGTCCCTGTGGACTTGACGGTCGGCGATGTTGATGAAGGCCCCGAATTCACGGCGCCAACTATTCGCTTCACGGTCAAAGAGAACACGCCAAACGGCACATTGATTGGAACTTACAAAGCCATCGATCCGGAAACCAAGAGCAGCGACGGCATTAAGTAAGCAGCCAATTCCGCTCACTCGAGGGCACTCGCTAAAAAAAACAAAAAAAAACGTGAGACTGACGAGGACTATTTGGGCCATTTTGCAGGTATTACAAGATCATGGACCCTGCAGCCTGGATCAATGTGGACAGGAACACGGGAGAACTGACGGTGGCAAACACCATTGACAGAGAGTCCAACTTTGTCAAGAATGGAAATTACAACATCACCATGAGAGCCGTCGACGCAAGTATGACGCTTTTCAAGCGGATCATAGCAAGAATTAAGATCAACCAAACTTTTTAAAATATACATGTGCCGCAATACTTAAGCAACTTGCCATTCTCTAACGAGGCGTTGACTGGCGACATTCACAATTCACTATTAATCGACCAGGAAAGTATCCTGCTACACCTTTCTGTGACTCTTCCAGTATCTCTGAATCTATCGCAACTTGCTGATGACACTCTTGTGAGACTCAAAGCGCAGTGGCCACCGTGTTCGACACTGTTGATCAATTGTTACATGTGGTCTTGGTCTCGTGATGTCAAAATGTAAACAGCATGATGAAGAGGGACCCCTTTGTCTCGTTAAATTGCTTCTAATTGGGTTTGGCAAATCACCAATCAGTCAGGCAAATGCATCCTGGGAAGGCATCTGCACGTCGTGTCACCGCAGACGACGTTCGCCCCCCCCACCCTCCTCTGCTCCTTTCTGCCATTTTGTCGCCACCCAAGGTGATGGGGAGCACCAATTCCTCGGCGGTTACCTGTCTGGGCCGCACCCATACTGGTTCTGTCCGACCTGATCGACAGTGACTCACAGAAAAGCCGACTGCGGGCTGGAGTCTTTGTGAGGAGTTTCAAATTCCACTTTGACGACGATGTTCTGTCATACGTTTCAGCTGCCAAGACTGGGACGGGAACGGTCATAATCCAGGTGGAAGATGTGAATGACAACGTGCCGATTATTCTCCCCCCTGGCGAGAGGGTGATATGTGAGAAGGAAGGAGAACTTGGCTCGGTGGTGCTTGTGGCTGAAGATATGGACGAGGCGCCCTTTAAAGGCCCCTTCACTTTTAGCCTGCCTGATGACAAAGACGGCAAATGGTCCGTGACCAGATTCAACGGTAGGTGCTCACTTTCCTTCCCTTTTCGATTCATTCATGCTTTCATCATGCCCTAAAAACAGATTGCGTGCTTCCTTTGTAGACACGGCGGCTACGTTGCGCCAGGTCAAAGACCTTCCCTTGAGGATCCACAGAGTTCCAGTTGAGGTCAAGGATCTGCAAGGCAACGGGAAAATCCAGACAGTCAACGTCAGGATCTGCCAGTGCAGGAACGGCGCCTGTCTGACCAAGCCTTGGTCGGCCTCGCTCGGCCCGATGGGCTGGCTGGCGTTACTCCTGCCTCTGCTCCTCCTCCTGCTGCTACGTCAGTTCCTCTCTTATACTGTTCACATGTATAGCGCACCGTATGTAGCAACAGCGAGACAGTAAAGAGAACAACAGAAACAAAAAATGCTGTCTTAGGCCAGGAATGTTGCTGATCAATTTGAATTTCGTGTTTCGTAATGGAGTCAGAAAATTGCAGTGCAAGAATTCAAATCTTAAAAAGAAATAAATAAATAAATAAATAATGCATGAGGCATGAAATGGATGAACTAATTGTTGAAATTCTGTCCATTTTTGGGAGTTGAATGCTAATTAATGACAAGTCTTAAAGTAATTGAGCCCCAAAAATAATAATAGTTAACTTGCGAATTATCTTCATAATCAATTCATTCAAATGCCCATTTTAGTCGTGGTTTCTTTGCACCTTGCGGTTAGCACCTAAATGCACACCCAAGGCCTGTACTTTGACTTGGTCTACAAAGCATTTACAGTACATGATCAAGAGTCCAATAATATTTGTTGAATTAATGGAGCTGTTTTTATTTTTCATAAAATACAAATAATTGGAACATTCAACAATTTTACATACACATTTAACCAATTTATTAAATATTTTGCTTATTTATAATTTAATTACATTGCAAGATTTAGTGCCTTTTTATTTTTTTTCGTCTGTCCAATGTTGGAAATCAATTGCGGTCCCTGACTGAGCACAAAGCTTTGACCACCGCTGTTGTAGATTCTGGAACATTATCATTATAATAAACAAGATGTAATTCCCCTCGTAAGACAGTACAGACTAAAAGAAAAGCACAAAGCAATTTTTTGGTCTCAAGGGCGCTAGCAGGCAAAGGTTGGCACGTATGGGGGTGTGTCAGAGGCAGTGCCCATGCGAATAATGATTAGCATCATACTTAAGAAATGTGAACATTTTTAGCAATCCTGACTTATTGATTGACAAGTTTATTCAGCACCGCCATTTAACCTGAGCCATGTTTCTCCTGCAGTCTTGCTGCTTGCCTGTTTCTGCACGACAAAGCCAGACTTGCAGATATTGGAGGATACAAACGACAGCGGTGGAATCCTGATTAAGTCAAACACTGAAGCCCCGGGGGAAGAAGTGGTAAGCACAAAGGAGGGTTGCTTCTTCATATACAAGCAACGTAAACGAACCACTTTTCAATCGCTGCTACTCTTTGTTTCCTAACTCGTGCTTTTGGTCGACAGGACGCGAGTCTCATCAAGGTCCCCCTCGGCTCTGAAATCAAGGGCTCAGTGGCCAATCAGGATTGGCAAGTGAAGGGCTCCACCATCGGACGTCAAGACACCATCCTCTACAAGACCGGCTTTGGCAACACCGAAACGGAGTTCTTCAGCGGACATTACGACAGCCAGTATGGAGCCCAACAGATGAACTACGACGCAAACTTTCTCAGCACCTGGCAAACAAATGGACGCTATTTGCACCAGGTAATGTTTCACTCCTATTTTTTTGGGGGGGGGGGTGGTGTTAAGAGAGGCGGCACGGTGGTTGACTGGTTAGTACATCCGCATCTCAGCGCAGAGGTGTAAGGTTCGAATCCGGCTCCGGCCTTCTTGTGTGGAGTTTGCATGTTCTCCCCGTGCCTGCGTGGGTTTTCTCCGGGTACTCTGATTTCCTCCGACATTATAAAAACATGCATGGCAGGCTAATGGAAAGACTCCACATTGTCCCTAGGTGTGATTGTGAGCGCGAATGGTTGTTCGTCTATTAGTGCCCTTCGATTTGTTGGCATCCAGTTCCCTGCCTACTGCCCGAAAAAAGCAGGGATCGGCTCCAGTGCGCCCACGACACTTGTGAGGATAAAGCGCATCAGAAAATGGCTGGCTGGCAGAATTTCTGTAGTCGTAAGAGTAGAGTAGCTAGTTCTACGACTTGATTTAGAATGCAGGTTTTGATTTCAGACCTTTGTTCCATCCATAATATTATATGTTGCATAGTGTTTCGTTGGCCTGGGCTGACTCTTCCTCCACCGATTTAAAATTGGGGTAATCGTGACATTACGCCATTGGCTGCCATCACTTAGCTACTTAGCTGAATTCACGATGAACGCGCCGCTAATGTAGCATATTTATTTCAGATTTTATTTGTGTGTGTATGCTTTAGCTGTAGTTAAGATTAACAAAAGTTTGTGATTTCTGGGTTTTTTTTCTCGGAATTACACTGCCATCACATTTCCCCCAACATTGTCATATGACAGCAGAACATTGGAATGGACTTGAATCATGCAGTGTAGTTCCAAATTTAATGATTTTTTTTATAAAGTACATGTAAGATAATACGGGCTGTCACAAGTAAACATCTTTATTAATACAGTATGCATTTGTGGGTTAAATGTATGCCTTGCAGAAGCTTACCTATTTCGGGGGCGAGGAGGACGGGCGGTACGCCGATGACATCATCCACCAGTACGGCTTTGAGGGGGTGGGCTCGGCGGCCGGCTCGGTTGGGTGCTGCAGCGACGACGGCGGCAACAACGAAAACCTCGACTTTCTAAACACGCTGGGACCCAAGTTCAAAAATCTCGCAGGCGTTTGCAAAAAGACATGAACAACAAAGCCGAAGAATCTTGCCTTTATCGGATGCAGCGCGCCCCCTCCCACCCGCGTGACGCCTGAACACGAAGAATGAAAGAAAGCCGAGTCATGTGTTTGTCTCTTTTGCTGGATTTTTTTGTTTTTTGAAACCTCTGCTGCCTTGTTTTGAGTCACAGGCACTGATAACCTCGCTGACACTGTCATTTGTACATAACTGTTGCGTTGCGCTTTTTTTGCAATCTTGGTTTTGCAGGTCGTTAGTAGCTGACGCATTGATGTGTAGTGACAGGCTTTGGGTATTTTTGTTCTTTTTTTTTGGTGATAATTTAGTAACAAGTTCAGGTATTTTGGGTTGTACTAATTCTACTTGTTCATAGTAAATGACGTGCAAAGTGGGGTTGGTTATTTGTTGAAATGGTTCCCCAGTTTGTTTTGTTTTTATAGAGTTTTGATATTTTTCTATGATGAAATAATATGAACTAAGATACAGTTGCCTATGAGACATTGAACTGCGGACTTTAAAGTAGGGTTGGGCATGATAAGAATTTCATTGCTGATTAATCGCGTCTGGAGGCAACTGCGACCACTCCCACCGTTGCCGTCTAAAGAAGTTCAACACGAAGTCAGCCGTGAGACGTTGCGCTAGCAAATATCAAGTCCAAAACTGTGTTTTATCACGCAATCAAATCATGTTAAAAAGAACAATGAAACACATTGAAATGCCCGTCCCCACTTTAAATTCATTTTGTGACTCGTCTGCTTCGAAACTATACGAGAGCTGTGCAAACGCATTCCAGCAGCGTCGTCAAACGCGGGAGCGGGTGTGGCTGCAGAAGCAGCCGCCGCCAGCGGTTATTGCAACATTCTGCCAAACCTGTGAAAGTCTGCACAAGGGCGTCAACTCGGCGACCAACGTCTGACTGACACAAGACTGACAACGGCGACACAGAAGTCGAGTCGACGGGAAATCTGCCATTTCCGCGTTTTGCATTCGGTCGCTAACTGGCGATGAACATTCTAATCATCTCGTGAAGAATACGTTAAAGTAGATTTGGCTTAACTTATTGAACATTTGACTTCAACAGGCCGAATGTCTTTTCACTGTAACATCTGTATTGTGTGCGACTGTAATATAATAAAAGGCTCTCTTGTATGAGTGTGACTGTTTTTTTTTAATGCTCATTTTGCTGGCGGCCGCTGTGAATGATTTACTGGGTGTGGCAGCCTGGGCGTGCGTAATTTCAAGCATGCTGTGGGACACCTTGGGCTACAAAAGCGCCCAACCTTGTCTTGTTGATGGATCGGGTTACATTGCATACCGTACAACCCTTTTACAACTATGGAAGGCCGTTTGAGCATTACTCGATAGCTGTGGAATTCAAATTCGGGCACATGGAGGCCCACTGAGCCCTTTGTCTTCACCAAGAAGTTAATTCCGCACACGAGTTGTAGTCAAAAGAAAAATCCCACGATAGGCATTGCCATTTCTACACATTAGTAGGAAAGGTTTAGGAAAGACTATAGTCTTGACAACTATATATTACTTTTGAGGCAAAACTGAAGTAGTTGACATATACGTGCGTCTGTAGTCTGGAAAGTCGTTACGAGCATTTATCCGATATGTGATATCCAGATTAAAGTCCACATGCTACTTCACAAGTAAACTAATTTAGGGCACTAAGCGTATGGCAAGGCACTAATTTAGTACTGGGAAAAAAATAAAACACTGTTGTAGCAAGGGATTGTCGATACCATTTTTATTCCAACCACTGTGTTTACTCAACTCGATTACTCACCGATTACAAGTAACCAATAACACCAGTACATCCGTTGCATAAAATTTCTTTAAAAAAAACAAACAAACAAATGTACAAGTACAGCAGTCTGTATGATACACACGTACACACACACAAGTCAGGAAAAGAGCTATCAATCAATCAATCTTTATTTATAGCACTTTTCAGACATTAAAACACAACTCAAAGTGCTGTGCAATTAAAACTTCAAAATTGAACAAAAAAAGAGGACTCCTTCCCCCCGACACACAGATATATATCCCCACAAGCATGCCTGTGCTTGCACACACACACACAGACAGACACACGCACACTTTGAAATGAAAAAAGACATGGCAGGAAAAGAGCACCCAAGCGCTTATAAATATATAAATGTGTGTATGTGTATATATATACTGTGTGTATATATATATATATACACAGTATATGGTGTGGTGGTGTTAAGAGAGGCGGCACGGTGGTTGACTGGTTAGTACATCCGCATCTCAGCGCAGAGGTGTAAGGTTCGAATCCGGCTCCGGCCTTCCTGTGTGCAGTTTGCATGTTCTCCCCGTGCCTGTGTGGGTTTTCCCCGGGTACTCCGGTTTCCTGCCACATTCCAAAAACATGCATGGCAGGCTGATTGAACACGAAATTGGCCCGAGGTGTGAGTGTGAGCGTGAATGGTTGTTCGTCTCTGTGTGCCCTGCGATTGGCTGGCAATCGGTTCAGGGTGTCCTACGCCTAGTGACCGAAGACAGCTGGGATAGGCTTCAGAATGCCCCGTGACCCTTGTGAGGATAAAGCAGATCGGAAAATGGATGGATGGATATTATAAAAGCACCATAAAAACAATTCTAAAACACACGAGGAGCCTACGCATCGATTTTGAAACTGGTTCAATGTGTTCCCGCCCTCTGGACCTTGTCCGGACTCGTGCGGTCGAGTTTTGGAGTAGTTGGAATACTCTTTAGGAAGACCAGAGAGCAGGTGGAGAATTTGAAGCAGGGACACGCGCTGAGTGATTTGTAAACAAGAGTCAGCTGTGAGTTGAATTGATGGCCGCATGGTGGATGTTGTCTGCTCGTATCGAGCTGCCCAGAAAGTTTGGATGATAGGATCGATAGTTGCCGCACCCTGGATAATGAAAACTAGTGCGCCTTAGTCATTCTAACCAGTGTCCTGAATATGCACCCCCCTCAGAACATGGTCTTTTTTTTATCCCAGAACCCAGTTTAAACAATAGTTTCCCTGATCCAAACACACAGTGATCCTCCAAAAATGTTCTTAAGATCTGAGCCAAAGTTCCGACAGTGGAAATGAATTCATTGATTAGACCGGTGATCTAATATTGTGCGTTTCACGCAGATTGTTTAATTCTGCACCTTTCTCTCTTTTTTTTTTTTGCTTATCGTTTTTGCCAGGTTAAATTGCAATGCACAGGCAATGTTGCTGACTATTTATTGAAGGAAAGCATTCATTTTGTGCAATAATAAAGAATGGCATCCCTATATTATTGTGCGTGTGACTGTTCTTTGGCACAAACAAGGGTCGCTTGTACATGATCTTCAATCTTATTTTTATGATTATTATTTTTTGAGAATCATAAGAAAAAGCACCGTCGCATGCAATCAGCATCCCCTCCTTTGAATGAATAATTCACAGCATATTTAAAATGGGGGAGATTCTGGAGATAACAAGCTTATCTGCATTATGCAGCAAGAGCCATAAATAAGTCATCCAATATGAAAAATGAATCTAAAACCTAAATTGAAATTCGCCTTGAATGAAGACACAGGGATGATTAATTCATCGATGATTTTGTGTGCACATGCAGTAAACAATCCACAGACGATTGTTTTGGAAAGATCATGCATCAGTGTGATATACTGCAAAGGTGGGATCTCGTCAGTGATTACAGAAACACTGTCAGCAGGTGGTTGAGTTGTAAACATCAAATCCAAATCCCACTGAGGCCACTTAATGGAATCCTGACAAGTGAAAATAATGAAAATAAGCAATTAACCTGAATAATTAATGAAGGCTCTCCAACCACAAAGGTAGCTCTCAAGCCACATTTTCACAAATAAACTCATGCTTTTTATTTTATTATGATTGCAGTCCTTGTCAAAATGACTTCAGCTTCAATAAGAAGGTGAAATCGGAGATTGGTGTTTGAAACTGCACGATGGAAATTTGACAGAACCGTACTGCTCATTAAATCACCACAAGCTTTTTTTGTTGTTGTTTAAAACGAGACATGATTTGAATTTTTTTCCCCCACAATCTCAATTATTTGCCAGGTGTCTATGTCAAAATTCCGGCACACTTTATACTCAATATATTGTCTTGTTGAAATAAATCCGTTCAGACAGCCCTCATTCTGCCCTGTACTCTACCGAACCAATGAGGAGAGCTGCGATTGTTACCGTGACGACCATGGGTGGAGCCTTAGCTTTTCAACAACAGTGGAGACTTGGCCTGCCTCTTGTCATCTTGCCAGCAAGTGTATGCATGACAGCGGGCTGCATCTCAGTAATGAGTGTGTGTGTTTTCCACAGCCACCAAGACAAGGCCTGTCTGGAAAAAAAAAGCACCCAATTTAATAGACTGCTTCGTGTCTAGCCTTATCAGAGCCGCTTCTGCTAAGATGCAATTAATTCCAAAGCAGCGGTGTGAAATTAATTTATTTCTTGTTAACGAGATTGCAGCCCAGTGTGAAAACAATCTTTCGAAAGGATGCTTTCCCTCCTTCACCTAAAAAAGGACAAGGATTGCTGGCAACCGAGGATGTAACCCCGCCTACTGCCCAATGACAGCGGAGATAGGCTCAATTAATACTTTACAGACGAGACGACACTTACTTTGCTCCATATATTCGCATAGCACTGCTGATGCCATAGTGAATGCCGCGTTTTGCGACAGCCGCAAGCAAGGATTATATCAAAGACAACATTTACATTACATATTTAAAGACGCCTTCTTGAGTACGTTGGCGCCGCAGCCGTGGAGGATGTGGCAACGTGAAGCCAATTGTGAATATGCTTCCTCCTTGGAGATGTATTATCAAGCAAAAACTCACTGGATTAATACAGAATTATTGCCTGCCTACCGAACCTTATTTTCATTGACGTCATGATTGGCTGTTGCAGATAGGACTGGCCATCAATCAAACAAAAAAATCACATCACTTTTTCTTCATATTTTTAATGTGATAAGCAACTCAAGATAAGTATAAATAAATAGTTACCATGTTTAAATAATAATACACACTTTACTTTTAGAAATCCTCGCCATCAGCATGGTGAGAAATGCAAGCCAGCCATTTTTCTTAACCGGCTGGCTTGATCGTTGGTGAAACGGGTGTCCGGGGGCACTTTATGTTCTCTGACTGTACACTAGGTGGCAGTGTTGCTATAAAAATACTTTTGAAATGAAATACAGGTAGCCAATTCAGAAAAAACTGTACAGTATTTGGCTGGACTCTGACCGTTTATTTTGCCACCACATCCTTCGGTTAGGTACGATTAAAGAGACCGACTTCCGTCCGTGCTTAAACCGTCCTTTTCAAAATAATAGGCGTTCGTCCAGGACGGACGGACGGACTGTTCCGTCCTGTGCATGGAATGTCTATCTCTGTCATAAAGACAACTGAGAGACTAACTCCCTATTTTTTAATGACTAGGTAATAAATATATGGAATTTAATTTTGGACACAGGACACAAACCAAGAAACATATCCGCTTTTGTTTATTCATTGTGTTTGCACTCTCTTAAAAAAAAGGCTGTTCTGAGTGCTGTGATATTACCATCATGTACACTAGATGGCAGCCTTTCCCTCTCGTACGAGTAGAAGGCGCGCCGTCTGAGGCGTTTGAAAGGAGAACTTGTGAGGGGAGCAACCAGCTGACAGCAGTTAGGCATTAACTGTCACTTCTCTGACAACATCGCAGGTTTTCTCGTGGGCACACACCTGCTGGCTCATTAAAAAAGTCACAAGGGATTGCTCTATGACGTTCCGCACACAACCACACACAAGCTTTGAAGTTACTTGGGTGAAGCTACATTCTGCAACTGAAGAAGAGAAACTGGTAGAAAGTTTTCAGCATGGTACAAAGTGTGTGTGTGCGTGTGTGTGTGTGTGTGTGTGTGTGTGTGTGTGTGTGTGTGTCCGATCCGCTTTATCCTCACAAGGGTCGCGGGGGGAGCTGGAGCCTATCCCAGCTGTCTTCGGACAGTAAGCAGGGGACACCCTGAACCGGTTGCCAGCCAATCACAGGGCACACAGAGAGACGAACAACCATCCGCACTCACACTCACACACCTAGGGACAATTTAGAGTGTTCAAACAGCCTGCCATGCAAAAAAATATCAAAGGAAATTTAGAAACGATAAAAAATGTGTGAGTAATCACGATTAATTATGAGTTAATTATGACAGTTGCGTTTTTAATCACGATTAAATATTTTAATCGTTTGACAGCTCTAATATGTAAATATATATATATATATATGTGATATACACACACACAACACATACGTATATGCATGAACAATTTATTAGATTAAGTTAGCATAAGAAGCAAGAAGCCATCAAACATCTGTTCAAAACTGCATATAAGCTACTTGAACTTTCTGATCGCAACAGCATGCATATGTGATGATTAATATACCACATTGCGTTCCAAATGATGTAAATTGGTTTTTCTCCTGTTTTTATAAATAGCCTATGTAAATGGCACCCAGCATGATCAAGTCATCAACTGCTAGAGAATAATTTGAATGGTTTTAAACAAACCTCCCAATGAATAACAGTATATATATATATATATATTTAAAAAAAAAAAATATATATATATATATACTGTATATTCCTGTGCACAGTGGTGTTTAAAAACTTTAAAATTATTGTCTAACAGTTGATGACTTGAAAATTATGTGGCCTGCCATTCAGTGGCGGTGCTAGACTTCATTCTTGAGGTGCCACGGGGTGGCCCTGGCTATCTCAGAGGCTCCGAAAAACAAAAACCTGGAAACACAAAATCAACAACATCCATTTTTAAACTGAATATAATTACACACACGTACAGATTTACAGACAAAACATTTTACAATAGCTAGAGTGGAAATAATAATAACAATAATAATAATGCATTAAGATGTAATTTGTTGTATCGCTTTAGAAACCCGTCATATGCCCCCCTCACCCCGCCCCTTTCTTTTCATTTTCCATGCACCTTATGAAAAAGATAAGATTGCCATTTGCATAGAGTAGCCATAAAAATCTGAGAAAAATATCGCTTTATGAACATGGTGTATTACAGTGCGAAAACCACATCACATTGAATGAAGTGGTGTGCCGTGGCCCCTCCGCCTTTGGGAGGAATTTGAAAACCTTAATCTACCTCCTCTCAATTATGAAAAAAACATCAATATTACAGAGCACAACTGTGCCACCAACAAACGGTAAGGAGACTAATTCGCTCATCGATTGGATACGTGAAGGTTTTGGTTGAGAGTTTGGTTCGGCGAGTGCACGAGACCGTACTCTGTGTTTTTCATATTGAGAAACAGCCAGAGTTCAGATGACATCGCACGTTCGATTTCATATTTTCAATTCCAACCCGTGGCGCAGGTCAAACTAATTGATCAAGAAGTAGAACACTTAAATCCAAGTTTGGCTTAACCTTCCCTTGGTTTGATCTGTAAGCGGGAGATCATTTTCATTCCTTTTATGCTACGGTTGGAAATCAACCAAAGTAGTTCCAACCCCAACACTGCCAGCAAGTTACAGAGTGGGCGGTCGCCGAATGAACAAATCACCAAAGGAAGAGTAATGGACTGCAAAATAAGAGAAAGTGAACCAACCAAAAGAGATGATTTCTTTTATGATATTGATCCGTTTTCTCTCCACGCATCAAATGACAAAATAAAGGCACAAAACAAACAAACAAAAAAAGTGTGGGATGAAAGCACAACTTTCATCGGGTTTCTCCTAATGAGGATCTAACGCGGATCAAACCGCACGATCCATCAAACATGTCTCACCATGGAGTGCACACCACAGTAAATGTCGCACATTCATTACGATTAGGAGTAAAGGTCTGTGGTCCTGTGGGTAATCATCTCTACCGTCACACCAAAACCTGTGTTTTTCGCCGTTCATTCCGTTAAAACCTTATGAGCGCAACAGGGTGCACTTCCTGTTCATTACTGTCCAGCTACAGAGCTGGAACACACTTTAGATGGCGCGGCTCGGAGCAATGTTCTGAGAGATGTGATTTAAGTCCAGCGCAGCATGATTGGAACCTTGGCTGTTTTTAACGCGAGAAAAATAACAGGTGAGGACCAACCGCTGAGGTGGGCGATATCCTCAGAAGTCTACGCTACACTCACCCCCTATTTTGCAGTGCTTTAGTACGAGGGTGGTCTTATATCTTTGCACGGTATGGAGGTGGTGGTGGGGTTGTCGGATGATGATAGAATTCAGTTTCGACGGTGGCCACGTAACATAAATTTGATCTTCAGAATCAGAGTAAACTTTAAAATGTGCTGTCTAGTGCATCCCAACATACACTAACACAGTGGTTCTTAACCTGCGTTCGATCGAACCTTAGGGGTTCGGTGAATCGGTCTCAGGGGTTCGACGAAGCCTCCACCATGGAGGTTAAGACACACCCGACTCAACATGTCAATTAGTTATGGCCATCACTGGCTGCAGATGATCACATGACAGTGCTTGTCCAGTCAGTGCTGCGGGAAATTTAGTTCGCTCAGTAGTCACCATGTGACTGTCGCAACGTCATACAATTAAAAAAAAAACTATACCTGTACTTATGCCATGTAATTTTATTGACTTTTTTCTGTTTTTATTAATGTGTTTTTTTTTATGTCTTGAATTTGTAAAAAAAAATCACATTTTTATTTTTCACTAATGAATGAACGTGCATATGAACTGGTTGGCTTCCGTGCCTCGAACAAGGTTAAGAACCATTGTGAAGTGCGGTCAACATTTAGTTGAAAAACCATCCAATAAAAAACAGCGGTAAGTGAGCCTTCGTCTGTCTTACACCACGTGCCCTTCGTAACCCCAAAAAGTCAAGTCAGGGCCACAAAACTAAACTGAGGAACCGCCCAGCAGAGAAACGCTGAGAAACAAAAGTGTTGGATTCACGGCACACGCTTTTGCAACAGCTTCTTGCTTGGTGGAATCAATCTTTTGTCACCTATCGTCCAACAAGAAGCTATGAGCTCAAAATGCCATACGACTAAGGAAAACATCAATAAATCTATGAGTGATCTCACCCCATATTTGCGGGATATTGAAGTTTGTCGCCTTGAAATTTTTCAGTTCACCCCACTTTTGATGGTTTTTTTTTTTGAGAACCTAAACTTTCACTGAAAAAACTATTTGTGGTTTTTGTCGTCTGGACAAAGCAATGAAATGTTGAAGTTAGCTTACCGTACAACCACTGAATGAAATCCAAATGAAATGTAAAAACAGGAAATAGGATCAGAAATGAGTGAAGCGTGTATCTTTTTAAATATCATGTTATCTCTCCTATACGATAATTTTTTTAAAAGTACAGTTTAGTTGTATTTAACTTTTAAATACATTTCACTACATTTGCGTTAAAAGAAGTGCCTTGTTTAAAATGTTTTAAACTTCTGTGTTCTAGCTTTTAATGGAATCATTATCTACAGTCGGTACACTTTTCATTTTCCTATTTTTTTTTAAACACAGCGTTATTGTGCAAACTGCACGCGATATTACGGTGCCTTACAAAAATACTTTTTAGAATACAGTCATACCTCGGTTTTCGACCATAATCCGTTCCAGAAGGCTGTTCGAAAACCGATTTGTTCGAAAACCGAAACCACGCTCTTTTAAAAAAAAATTCTTTATTGAACACGTCTGCTAACAATGGAACGCTACATGAGAAAGCGTCACTTCCTCGCATAAGGAAGGCGAGAGGAGTCAAGTAGCGCATTCAAGTGCGCTCAGTTTGGTTGAGAACCGATTTTCGGTCGGAATCCGAGACATAAAAACTCGAAATTTTTGGTTGAAAACCGATTGGTTGAGAACAGAGATGTTCGAAAACCGAGGTTTGACTGTACCTACGATGTTGATGTATTTTAATATTGGCCAATATGGCGGTACTTTGAGAGATAAATATTTTGGGAGGTGGTACGCTGCGTAAATAGTTCGAAAACCAGTGTACTAAGTAACTTCAAATCACTTCACAAAGAGCACTGGAAGAATTCTAAGAAACTTCAAACCAAAGAGCGCAGCTGACAAAAAGATTAGAGGCAATAACAGACATGTCAGTAGGGTGGTGAGAGGACTAAACGCCTCACAGTGCGTCTTGTCAGAATCAGAAGAGCAGATACAATATTTCCCTCTCAATGAAAGGTGTCTCGCACCTGCTTGAACAAGGAAGGAGAAAAACTGGTGTGTGGGCTTGTGAGCTGAATGCGGAGCGAGCTCATGTCAGGTTTTAAGTCAGCCCCGGCCTCAGCGTGTCACCCCCGCCGTGAGGATCTATAGACCACCTTCTGTGCGACTTGCTGCTTTGCCTTTTCTGGCAGCACTTTGAGGCTGAGAGACGACAACCTGTCGGCTCACACGAGGGTCGCGGCCGGATAACCGCACAGACTGTGTGTGAGGTTTAATTGGCCGGTTGCACATTTGAATTTCAAGGTTTCTCCCCACTTAGTTGGGGCTTAAATAAGGGATGACTCTAGAGGTGGAAGGAGAGACTCAGATCTTGTCCCTGACTGTCACGACAAAAATTGCGTACAATTGTGGACAAAACGGCCACGACTCACAAACATGACACACCAGATGGTTGATTTCAGAGTGCCGGGCTATTTTACATGTATATTACATCTGGGAAAGAGCTGACGAAAACTGAAAGAACAAAAGATAGGTGCTGAAAATAACTGTGAAGGCGATTGGCTGAACAATCCCATCCTTCACGGGGAAACAAGACTAATAAGTAGAAAAATAAACAACACGGCCAAAAAGACAAAAGTCTTCTGTGATATGTATGCATGGGGCAAACGAGTTCCCATGTCCACCTCAGTTTCTCAAAAAACACGATCCACCTCCTCCACTTTCACCACGGAAAGGGACAAACATTTCTGGTAAAACAAAGAGTTAGTGATGTGTCGGTCGCGAACGAGCCGGTACAAAGAGAAGTGAACGACTGTCATTTTCCTTGAAGATATGTTCATTAAATTTCAACATTGTCCTCGTGTTCTTGTGCATCATTAGACCAAAACAAAGGAAAGACATACTATTTTGGTTATTTATAGCAGAGTATGGTATAATTTCTAATGGTCCGGCCCACTTGACATCTACCGAGGCCCTATGTGGCCCACAATGTGAAATGAGTTTGACCCCCTGCTATACATGGTCGTTTTTTTCGGCTAAAAACGCCTTAAAATACATGGTCGTTTTTTTCGGCTAAAAACGCCTTAATATACATGGTCGTTTTTTTCAGCAAAAAACGCCTTACTATATACATGGTCGTTTTTTTGGGCTAAAAACGGCTTACGATACATGGTCGTTTTTTTCGTCTAAAAACGGCTTACGAAACATGGTCGTTTTTTTCGTCTAAAAACGGCTTACGAAACATGGTCGTTCTTTTCGGCTAAAACGCCTTCCTATACATGGTTGTTTTTTTCGGCAAAAACGCCTTCCTAGACATGGTAGTTTTTTTCCAGCCAAAAACGGCTTACTATACATGGTTGGCTTTTTTCCCGATAAAAACGCCTACCTATACATGGTCGTTTTTTTCAGGTTAAAACACCTTACTATACATGGTCGTTTTTTTCGGCTCAAAACGCCTTACTATACATCAGCGGTGTATAACATACGGCCGGAACCCGCCCGCAAGGAGGTTTGATCAGGCCCGCAGGATAATTTAAAACTGAAAACATGCACAAAAGACACGGAATGAATATTTTTAATAAGATGCAATTCATGGAATATCTGCTAGACAACGAAAAGACAACAACAACGAAAAGACAACATTGCTTTGATCAGAGAAGAAGACAACAGCAGCCTCGTCTGTCACTGAGACAGACCTAACACAGCAGACGCTATCAAGGACATGTGAATACTTTATTCTTTACACATATTATAGCACTCTCCTTAGTTTGTCAGGTGTAGGCAGGGTTTACATTTAGATTTTATATGCTCGTGTCAATGGTTTAAAAATTCCTTTCTTTATAAATCTCATTTAATCTTAAAAGTGCATTACTATATTTTTCAAGACCAATTAATTGTTAAGGTTTTGTGCCTTTGTACAGTCTGTGGGATCAGTTAGATAAAAGTAAATTGCACATTTGTCTAAGGAAATCTTAGGTGCTTCATGAAATGTTTTGTAAAAGATATGTTCATTAAATTTCAACATTTTCCTAATGTTCTTGTGCATCTTTTGACCAAAACAAAGGAAAGACGTATTATTTTGGTTATTTATAGCAGAGTATTGTATAATTTTTAATGGTCCGGCCCTCTTGACATCGTCCAAGGCCGTATGTGGCCCACAATGTGAAATGAGTTTGACACCCCTGGCCAAGAAAGCAAAAGGACAAAACGACACGATCTCTTTGTGCAACTCGTCTTCAATCGAAAACGAAGTTGGCTTTGCAAACTATCTCCTGATCTCAGAATGGCATTCTGAAGGCAGGCAGTAGGAAATACTGGCGTGGTCGATGGGTTATGGGTGAGGTTGGAGTGCCGTCACATCACCCACGAGAGACGCCAACCGTCTCACCAATTATGATCTTTTTTTTTAACCTTCAAAACCTCGTGTGGTCGGCTGCCTTTGACTACATATAAACATTTTGACATTTTCGCAGAAGAATGGCCGAATGGTAAAAGACCTTGCGTGGTGATCAGGCGAACCGAGCTGGTAAGAAGTCTCAACAAGCCTCTTTTCATTATTCAGAGTTGAAAGAAGATTGGTCTTGGGTCCTCCGTGCCACAAGAGGGAGTAACCTGCTCACCGCCAGAGTACACCTACGAGCACAGACCTGCAGGCAACACTTTTTGCTCTTCTTCCTGTTATTCGCAAGGTGCTGAAGTCAAACTTTGAGCCAGCCTGAAAAGTAGGAGACATTTACACTCGTTCAATGCACCATCATGACTACTTTTTTATCTTTTTTTTTCTCCCCCAGGCAGCAGTAAACATGATCTGCTTCCTGCTCTCGAAAGACCCAACACAGAGTTGATCTCCCTGGTAAGTTTCATGCCCAACACATCTTTGTCTGCACAAGAAATTGACTTGCGTGTAACTCACGGTCAACACAACTGTCCCACGTTCTTCTCAAGAGCTGACCACTTCGCCGCCCAGCAACAAGCAGACTGCCATCCAACTTGCAACTTTTTCCTCTGCTTTTGTGATTGTCTACTCTGCAAAAGAAATAAAGCTTGATTACGAGAAGTTAAAGAACACTTCACCTCAATGTCATTTTTTAACACATCGCCACAATCTAACTTTAAAAATAAATAAATGCAAAAACACATTTAGTTTCAGTTTTTTTCTAAACTTTTTTCTGAATTGTTTTCAAAAAATTTTTTCCAATTTTTTTTTCCTGTTTCAATTTTTCCAGGCAGAAAAATCCAGGAAAGTGCGTGTGGCCTGGCTGGAATGATGGCTGATGATTCACTGATAGCTGTGAAAGTGGGTGGAGCATGAGGATAACAGGCTGTGATTGGTAGAAAGGGACGTGCAAATTAGGCGTTCTCCGATTGGTGGGCGTGGTTATTTGAAATTTGGAGCAATCTGATTGGTCAGAATTTTGAAAGTGGGCACCGTTATGCAAACTAGGATTAGGGTTATGCAAATGAGGGTTGGTGGATGTCAAATTGTCACGTGGCTTTTTCTTTTTGAGTCATTATTCGTAAAGTGGCAGACTTTTACTTTCAACCGGTCCATTTGCAAACGTGCCCGCACTCGCAATGCATCTGTTTGAGCGATCCACTCGCGGCTCTCTCCCCACACCTAGAGTACAATGAGCAACCTCCTTTCGAAAAACAAATTGCATGCATTTGTGTGAATAGTTTTGAAACAAATCTTTTTTTTTTTTGAGAAACAATTGTTAGATCCTCTGACAATTTAGCAGTTGATGTCATTGTTTAGAGGAGAGCGGATTTTGTCTCAATCTCCTCCAAGGACGTCAGTTGTTCTCTTCATTATCTGGTCAATTTTATCAACTTGAAGCTTGGCATTGTAGATTTGGGAGTTTCGAAACAGATGTCTTCGGCTGGATTTACTCTGCATGCTTAAAATGACACTTAAGTGTCATATATGGGATATACAACTCAACTATGTATCATATCAGTGAAAAGACAACACAAAATAGATTGAGTTGCACGTATACTATGATTGGAATCAGGCCTCTTCCAAATGTGGATACAATTCTCAATCCATCATTGAAATATACCTGTGGGTGTTGTATTGACATCAAAGTGTCCCCAAACTACAAAAAAGGTGATCCACACACACACACTCACTGTAAATCTACACTACAGTGAAGCATAGACAACTATAATGGTCTAAATAAGCTACATTAAAATTCTGTCCGTTTATTTAAAAAAAAAACAACCCTAAATGCTCTGTCGCATTAAATGCTTCCATTATTTATCTATTTTTGTTTATTTACATGTTTACATGAGGCCTGGTGGTCGAGTGGTTAGTGCGTCGACCTCACAGTGCGGAAGTCGTGGGTTCGATCCTGGCTCCGGCCTTCCTGTGTGGAGTTTGCATGTTCTCCCCGTGCCTGTGTGGGTTTTCTGCGGGTACTCCGGTTTCCTCCCACATTCCAAAAAGATGCAGAGCAGGTTAATGGAACACTCCAAATTGTCTCTAGGTGTGATTATGAGCGCGAATTGTTATCTATGTCTGTCCTGAAATTGGCTGGCAACCAGTTCAGGGTGTTCCCCGCCTACTGCCCGGAGACAGCTGGGATCGGCTCCAGCACCCCTCGCAACCCTTATGAGGATAAAGCGGTTGAGAAACTGGATGGATTCATGTTGACACTTGGAATTATTTCCTTTGACTTTGGCAACCTTCACAAGTTGTTTTTTGTGGAAATGCAGCCATATTGGATATGTGCCACTTAAAATGGACAAGGAAATGGGGGGAAAAAAAGGTGGAGGGGAGGGAATATATACATTAAATCAGACGTTTGGATCTGCAATGTGAAACCAGCCTTAATCAATCAGTCCGAGGTTAGGCTGCAACTAAAAATATGCTGCTGGCTTTTTGGCAACGGGATCTAAAAAAAAACTGCACTGCTACCAATCTCCGACAAAGACCTATGACCACATTGTTTAGACCGGGGGTCGGCAACATGCGGCTCCAGAGCCGCAAGCGGTTCTTTAGTGACATCTTTATAAACGCTGTTTGAAAATGGAAAAAGATTTTGATAGTTGGCTAATATAGCTCAAATAGATATAAATACATGTTCCAGCTTCAAAAAAGGAGAGCTGTGGTGTTGGTTTTTTAAAACGTACACTTTATTTTTGCTTTTAATAGTCTCGACAAACACAGACACGACTCAGTGCCTTCTCTTTTCTCGTTCGACTCGAGAGGCGTTCAAAGACAGCCTCCGAAAAACGGAAATACATGATCACTTCACTGACACTAACAAAAGTAAAAATAATGCACCAAAACAAAAAAATCAAGCGAGGAAATCACTAAGTAAATTCTATGGGGCGTTTGTGACCATACAACAAAGGAATGAATAAGATTCTGAGACAGTCCAGTCTCCTACATACATACAGCATGTGTTTCCTTCATTGAAAGTTTTATAGAAGGCTTTTATTTTTTTGCGGCTCCAGACATATTTGTTTTTTGTTTTTTTGTCCTATATGCGTCTTTCAACATTTTGAGTTGCAGACCCCTGCTTTAGACGCTACACTTTAAACCCAGATTTCCTTCATGTTTATGATGGAGCTTTGTATAGCTCGGGGAAATAAAATGTATCGATTTTTTTTTTTTTTTTGGTGCCAGTCTTGGCCCAGAACTCTCCTATCAGGAGGTTGAGCATCTCACAATGCAGCCAACAAAACACAAATAGAAAACAAATGACAATGTGTGCTATAGGAAACAGACGCTTTGACCCTCTGTATGTCATGCAGCTGGCTTCCCAAAATGCATGCTTGCGCCAAGCCAAGTCCCAGCGAGCACACTTGGATTGTTTTCCCCAAATATTGGCAAGCCAGTGAAAGATGCCAGTTAAAATATGATTCAACTGAGTGGGTGTATTGAATTGCCAAGAGGAAACAAAAGACACGGCACTTGACTGGTGTAGACGTAACTTGTGTAATGTAGATGCAGGATCCATCCAGCATCAATTAAAATGAAAATCAATGTTACTTTTGAGTCAATCGTTTTGATGATGGTGAATTAAATGTGATTTTGCCTTCCATCCACATTCAAGCACAGCCGTAAAAATTGAGCTTGCAGAAAACTGGCCAGGGAAAATACTGAAAACGTCATGTCCAATGTGTGTAGAACAGGATTCTTTTTTTCTCTCCCCCTTTTGGCTTGCGTCATTTGAAATGAGCAATATTATTCCCCAAACTTGAAACGTTAATTGCCTGAAGCACAAATGCCAATTATCGGGCCAAATTTGAGACATTTTCCCCTCATTGTTGGATGTCATTCCTGAGCAATTGGTTGTGGTTTGGCGTATTGGTGGTGACAGAGACTGTGCCCTGATGAAAAATAGTGGGGGAATAAAATAAAGCAAATAATTGACATGCGCCCACCTCATAGAAATGTTTATACATTGGTTCCTTGACAAAGCCGTAACCTGCCATAAGTTTTTAACCCCCATGCAGTAATTATCCCAAAATTGGACATTTCGGACACTTTGGACGATTTTGGACTGTTGGACAAATGGACACCACAGACAAAACAGTGAAAAATAACTCCACGAAGCTGAAATTTTCCATAGGATGTATATCTATGTCTTGGCCAATTCCCACTCAATATTTTGAGGGGTTGAAAGTGAAAAGAAATTAAAAGTGAAAAAAGTTGTTGCACATTGGAAGAGGGACATTTTTGGGACAATCCTCGAGGACGTAATACACTTCATGCAGCCGCTTAAAAATACTGCATGAGGGTTAAAGATACCTTGGGGACAGTGAACGCTGCTCAATTTCTTCACAGATATGATCACTCGTTCCACACATAACTTTGTCGCAAGGAAATTCTGGACAATTTTCCCTGGTCTTCATCCTTCCAAAATCTTCTCATGTTTCCCTCCCCACTGATGACACTTCATGTCCCAGTCACCAAAGGCCCTCTCCATCCATCTTGAATGACAGATAAAGGAGTGATGGAGAAAGGGAAATCGATGCATGAACATTCCACAGTCTTTCCTCTCCTCTGGCCTTCAATCCTCACCTCGGAGAGGTCAAATCAAAGCGATGTCATTTGCAATTCCCGCAACGAGGAATGAATCACCCGATGTGTTAGCATGCTTCTTTCAGACGTATTAAATATGTCTAGACAGAATGACTCTACTGGATGTACTGAGGTATTTTTAAAGTAGGGCTTGGAGTTTAATGCATGAACTTTGAGTAATAAAGAATTATTTTGCTAAATCCTGCAGCACTTCAAGCCTTTATTATTACCTTAGTGCGAAACACTTTGCAGCGAACATGAACAGCGAGCGAGTAAACATTAGCATCAACTAGTGTAAACAAGGCTAGTTTGTCTCCCTATGTGCTTGAATTGGGAGGACAAATAAGGTTGGTCAATGGGTTATTATCGCCGGTTGAGTTGCCGGTACAGACAATGTCAGACAGTACATTGCAATACTGTTAACATTGTTCTAGCGTGAGGATCACTAGTCCGCAAATGACTTCTTGATTTGTTTTTGACAGTAAGGAACCGTTTTTAAACTTACTGTAAAATCCTGTGTATAATATGCACCATTGTATAATACGCCCACTCACCTCAAATAAAACAAACAAAAAAAAGTTACATCACAATCAGCGATTTCTACATCTAAAGCAGTACATTTGACAAAGCCTGGTTTGTTAAAAAACGGATCAGTAGGAATCGCAACCGTCAGGCTGTCAGCATCAAAGTGTGCAAAGTCACATATGTCTAATAAACTGCCTTTGAAAAGTAATCCGACAGCTTTCGCCTATACTGTGTAGCTGCTAGTGCTAAACACTGGCAACAGGCGCCATAGAATACGGTGTCAGAGTAATTAACATTTTCTTTAGTGCCCTTAATCAGCAGCTGAGTGTTGTTAAAGTCAGTAGCAAGTAGCAACAGTTGGTAATGGCAATACGTAAGAGCAGTGGTGCCTATTACGTCGATCGCGATCGACCGGTAGATCGCGGACTGGTCCCAAGTCGATCGCGAGTGGCATAGAGGAGAAAAAAAACCAAACAACCTTTTGTATGTCTTTGTGCATGTTAGCAATATATATATTTTTTGTGTTAATGTGCACTGCACCCTAATCATCCTATCAGTCTCATTTTCACTAAAAGTATTAAAAAAATAAAACAAAATAAAGCAGGTAAATCTTTGACCTACGGTGGCGCGTGACCGGTGTCACCGGAAGTTGTTAACGCTCAGCAGTCTGCAATTGCAGCTTGTGATCAGAGCTGTTGCGCTATATCTTTTATCGTTATCATTATTCTCATTCAGAGTTTGTTTCGTGTACAATTCACCGAGGGCACGGGCAAAGAATAGGAATTTAGAGGGCCGAGGGTAGCACTTGAAAACGGTACGTGTGAGCTACGATAGTTAACAGGCTGCAAAAGTGCGTCGCATGCCTCCGTGTCAGGCTGTTGCTCATCATGGCGTGCGTGTGTATGCGCGTGTGCATGCGCGGTAACGGGTCGATCGCGGGAGGTTGGTTGATCAAAAAGTCGATCTTCGGTCTAAAAAGTTTGGGCACCCCTGCCTAAGAGGCTGGAAAACGAGTCAATCACCCGTTACATCGTGACTGTCGGCAACAACTTCAAAATAAAAGCTTAACTATGATTTGGTTGGCTAAGGTTTATTTTGAAGTTCATCTTCTTACCACATTGGTGGTGTGAAGCATAGCATGAACTATTGTGGTTGCAGTGCCTTGGTATTGTCTTCGCATTAACACCTGTCCCGTGTATTATACTCACCCCTGATTTGGGATCTTTTTTGGGGGGTGGGGGGGGATGCCTATTATGCACGGGATAGTACGCTTAATAGAACAGCAACAACTGTTTAAGATCATGCCGGTCTACTTGTTTATTGTATTTGTGTTTTGTATTTGCGCTGAAAAACATAGCTTACCAAGCCCAATATTTTTATTTGAATAAACGCGATCAATAAACAACACCTCAAATGACTTTTAATAAAGTCCCACCACTATTTTAAAGATTGTGCGAGTTGATTGTGGCAGAAGTTGGTTAAATACGTGCAGTGATGAACTGATATTGACATCCTACAAACTCAGGTCTCCAAAAGTCAAAGCCGCTTTAGGAATTTGACCTTTGGAGGCTCCAAGACGATGAATCCCTTTTAGGTGGAATGAATGCATTAGCCTCTGCCGGTGATTAATTACGAACAGCAAATGGCTGCCATTGGTGACAGCTTGTGTGATAACATTTCTTATCAGTGACCTCCATCGGCAGACCTTGCCATAACTCATACATTCCTGATTTAGAGCCACAGTGAATTCATGATTGATTCCCCGATTAAAGAAAAATAAGAAATTGATAGAGACAACAAATTTCACCTTCACATTACTTCCATCATTAATTGCTGCCAGTAAGATAGATCATGATCATGTCAAGCACAAGTCGTAAAACAGAATTTGGTAAAGCCACAATGCCGGTGAAGAGATATTCCATACATGTTGTCGTATTTGTGGAAACTCTCTTCCAAATGTATAAATCATGTTCTCTTGGTTTTGATGAGTTTGTAAACAACATTATTAATTTACAATAACACAGCCATTAGCGGATCCAGGCAGGAGTTGTGGGAGAAAACCCCCCAATAATGAACTAATAAAAATGAAAAGAAAATACTGCTTGTTTTGTACATGTAAGATCTCTGTGGAGCTAATTTATATAAACAGCATGATTTTCTAGGATTGCTTTATTGCTTTAAGGTGCCATGCGTCACATTACTTGTGTCAGTGTATTGGCTTATTTAAAAAAGTTATTGTTGGCTTTTACCGGAGGTGCATGGGGCTAAAATTGCAAATATCTCAACTTTGGAGTTTGAATTATTCCGTAACCAGGCTTATACCTCAATTTACTTTTCCCCCCATTGAAGTTACTTGAAAGGCCATTTATTATATAATCATAATAAATATGGACATAAAGAAATACAGTAAAAGGCGCTCCGTTGCGGGTTCACTTTTCTTTTTTTGTGCAATTTAAATCTCTATTTTCTTCTGCCTCCCAATTATGTTTGGCAATTTGATGAGTGAAAACAGGAAGCATTTCTAACTGCCTGCTTTTTGCAGAAGATGATTGAATGACAAATGCTTTTCAATCCTGCTTTTTACGCCAGTCTGTTTCTAGAATTGTAGATCATACTGTAATTTGATGCAACTAAGTGAAATTGACCATTTGTATCTTTGTGTTCATCCATCCATCCATCCGTTTCTAGTACGCATAATGGAAGTCTTTCCTACCCTGGACTGGTTGCCCTGCCAATCACAGTGGCTTATAAATGAACAAGCATTCACACCCCAAAACAAATTTAGAGCTTTCAATGAACCTAACAATCTTTGTTTTTGGAATGAGGCAGAATAGAAAAGTCAATATCCTCATGGAGATTTGAGCATACTGTAGATGTCCAGACTGTGAACCGACATGCTAATCACTATTTCACTGCACTGGCTTTAGCTTAAAAATGGCATGTACCGGGCGGCACGGTGGCCAAATGGTTAGCAGGTCTCAATGTTATGTTACTGGCGGGGGTGTAGATTTTTCATAACAGCTTTATTTCTGTTTCATTAATGCGGCCCGGTGGTCAACTGGTTAGCGCGTCCATCTCACAGTGCAGAGGTGCAGGGTTCGATTCTGGCTGCGGCCTTTCTGTGGGGAGGTGGCATGTTCTCCTCATGCCTGTGTGGGTTTTCTCCGGGTACTCCGGTTTCCTCCCACATTCCAAATCCATGCATGGCAGGTTAAAGGTACACTCTACATTGTTCCTTGGTGTGATTGTGAGCCCAAATGGTTGTTCATCTATGTGTGCCGTGTGATTGGCCGGCAACCAGTTCAACCAACGATAAACCAAAGATCGGAAGCGTATTTCAAAATCATTGCGGAAGATGTACGTACTATGATTTAAAAATGGAAGTAGGGTAAAAAAAAAGAAAAAAAAA
Organism: Hippocampus abdominalis; assembly: GCA_018466805.1. NCBI lineage: Eukaryota > Metazoa > Chordata > Actinopteri > Syngnathiformes > Syngnathidae > Hippocampus > Hippocampus abdominalis. The sequence goes on from CM031708.1 coordinate 4,556,536, forward strand.
AGTTTGGGCTCAATAAGAATTTTTCAGTCATAAAAGCTTTGCTGCAAATAACCTGAATACAAAAGAGCAAGGTTATTGGAAAGTCTAAGTAAAACCTTGAGGAGACAATCTGCTTTTAGATTCTGAAAAAGCATAGAGTGTTTTAAAATGGTTGTTTGCACCTGAATAGCAATCTTCAGGTTCATCGAGAGCACGTATGTAGAGCCAGCGAATAGAAGATTCCACTTGAAATTGTTGCTCATCTAAAAAACACAAGGAGACGTTCATTATTCATGCGAATAATTATTTTATAACGTTCCATTATCAAACTAAGTGACGAGGGCCCTAAGGGGACCCACATACACATACGCGCTGGAAAATACGGTTTGGGCTGACAAATCCTGTATGTTTATTAATATAAATGATATTTATTTCCCAGCCGCATTCTACCGTGGCCTTGACCATCGGCAGCAAGCGGCCATGACAATTGAGAAGAGGGTAGATGAAGGTTGCATGTAATTATATCTGCCCAATGGCTTCATTACATCACCTTCAAGTCAGCGTTGTGTGATAGCGCGTGCATATGAACATATAGTATGCCAGTGAGGACAAAAAAATGCATTTTTAATAGAACATTTTCGCAGCCGGCTTGATTTGCGTTCTACGGGATGATGTAAGTTTTTATGACTTTAACAGGCATGCTTCTGACTCCTAAACATGCCGTTTACCCAAACTGTCACGTCTGTGTTCTCAACAGATGAGCACGGAGTCATGACAGCTGACAAAACACCGCACAGTTGTGGATTGTTGCTAATAATGATCATCATCATCACAGCTTGTCTTTTTCCTGCTTAGCGCATGAGCGTGTTGAGGTTGCTGACAAGATCAAGTGTGCTGGTATAACAAGCAATGCATTCAGTTTGGCTGATTTTCCCATTCGTTTTCCATGGAGTATAACTGCAATTGTCTCCATTCTAAAATTGCTATTTTGCCAAACTGTGATGTCAGCCAAATGACATCAGAACCACACCCCACAGAGCCCATACTGAGTTTCTCTGCCAATGACTTGGAAGCTAGGCTGGGCAAAGATCCAGCGCGACTGTCCAGCTGCTTGACAAAACACCCGTGCACAATGATCCACGTCCTCCACGTGTGTGACGCAACTGCTATGTCAAAGCCCAAAAGGTAAGCAGAGCTGCATTATTTTGTTGTGTGCACAGATTCTGGTTAGCCCCCAAGCTTCTGATAAGTGGAACATGATTGATTTGAGAACTTGTTGACATGGGGGAGGTGGGAGGGGTGGGAGTGGGAGGGGTGAAAATCCTATTCAGAGTGAAACTCCGCTCAAGGTTTTTATACTTTATGAAAACTCACCAAATAAAATTGAACATTTTTATGAACAAAATAAAATGCTTTTAAGTCCAAGCTAACTCAAACTACATTTTAGTTTAATATACATCACTATCATGACATCAGGGTCAGAAATGAACCGAATAATATGTTGGATCGCAGAAATCAAGGCTCAGGCAAATTGCGATAACCAAAAATATTTATTTGACAGAAAAGCGTACCGACAAAGTAAAAACAGAAATTGGTGGACAAAACAATACAGAAACTAGTGGTCAATGCCTTATTATACAGTGTGGGGCAGCCAGTGAAGTTGCTATGGTTTCCCAAAAATTATAACCCTGACCCTGCTATTTACAATCCACATTTAACTGCATTTAAAAGAAAAAAAAATACATATATATATATATATATATATATATATATATATATATATATATAGAATCAGTGAATTGTGACGAGCAAATATGCGGTGGTTCACTGTTTTTCCGTTGGTTGCTTTTTGCACACAGCCCACCCTCTGGGCTGTGGCCCTGCAAATAATGGTCAATCCAGCGCTAATGTCACAACTCCGCCACACTGTAGAAACCACTTCTATTTTTGTGCCCGAAAACAGCCACTAAAGTTAGGGGGGAAAAAAATTTGACTTGGGATTCTGTTTTATTGACTATTCTCAGTAACCGTCATCACGGAGAAACTGCTCGGATGCTCATTTAATCACACTGGAATTTTTCCAAGGTGACATTATTGCTTGCATTCCATGTTGCACTGTGCTAAGCACACCCCCCCTCCGCCCCATCACCCACCTCCTCCCCACCCACCAACCCTCCGGTCTTCCATCGCTTCCATTTTTCATTGTCATTTTAAACTGTCAACCTTTACTCCTGCGCTCTGCGTTTCTCCTGTGCCGCCTTCCGTCTAAGTACCCATCGCTTCAAACTGGGAGCGCCGTTATTAGCACGCATGGCTGTTTGCCGGAAGGGGGGGAGGAAGCTGGAGAAAAAAAATTGTTGGCTTGCACGTACAGCTAATTACAATTCTATAAATGTGGGGAAGGTGGGTGTGATGGATGCAGTGTGTCGGAAGTGCGGTAAGCATGGATGTCCAGGTGATCGAACCTGGAATATCGAATGCATAATAGCACATAGTGCCTAATGAACCAACGGCTTTTATCTGTTAATTACATGTGAGAATGGACACACACACACACACACGCACACACACACACACACACACACACACACACACACACACACACAACACAGGATTTAGCATTCCTCTCACAGTGCTAAACCATATCCTGACCCGGCTAGATAATGGACGGTTATTTCGCATAACAAATCGACAAGCGGCGGGCGCGTTCCTCTATTTTCGCCCACTCGCACTTTATCTCCCCCAACCCTTCCCAAGCTTTCATTTACTGCAGGTAATTCTCAATTCGACAAATTGGATGCTGTATCTGTTGAATGCAAGACTCTCTTCGTCCCCCCCAAAGCCTCTGAATTTATTCTGCTCAACGTGGCATCGCTGTGACGGCGGACGGCTTTCAATATATTGGGGAGGTTAATCCGGCAGTTGGTCTATTGGGAAATGAACAAATGTGTCTCAGTCCTGATCACGGTTAACTTTTTGTACACTCATATGAAAAAAAAAAAAAAATCTGTCTTCTATTTCCATTAGCTACATGGACAAAAAAAAAAGATGAAATATGAAGCATACTGTGACAGGTTGCTCTCAACTTTCCACTGAAAAACTCAAGTGATACATTATAACAAGCAAAAGAAACCATGACAAAACAACAACCATGTCGCGTAAACTGGTATAATCTCTCATTACACGATGAATTTGGACTCAATGTCAGCTTTATTTCTGATTAACATGTTTCATTAATGCGGCCCGGTGGTCAACTGGTTAGCGCGTCGACCTCACAGTGCAGACGTCGTGGGTTCGATCCCGGCTCCGGCCTTCCTATGTGGAGTTTGCATGTTCTCCCCGTGCCTGCGTGGGTTTTCTGCGGGTACTCCGGTTTCCTCCCACATTCAAAAAACATGCATGGCAGGTTGATTGAACACTCTAAATTCTCCCTAGGTGTGATTGTGAGCGTGAATAGTTGTTTGTCTCTGTGTGCCCTGCGATTGGCTGGCAACCGGTTCAGGGTGTCCCCCCGCTGACTGCCAGAAGACAGCTGGGATAGGCTCCAGCACCCTTGTGAGGATAAAGCGGATCAGAAAATGGATGCATGGATGAATGTTATGTTACTTTGTGGGTAAGGCTTTGACATATCGGGCATAAAATGGTTTGTTGCGAGCTGAATGGATCATGTTGGGAAGCAACGATTGTGTTTTACGTAAAGACCTGAAACATTTTGAAGCGTGTATTGACATGTTCTTCACCACATGTCGTAGGGCTGTTGCTCTAACGGAGACATTTAAAAGATGAGATAACTTTCTGCTGAATCCGAAAAAACATTGAGAAATGTTTCCATTAGGAGGTTTGCCGGATGTAAAAAGCACAACGGTACCTTCTGAGTTTCTGAAAATCCGTCGGGTGGATGTTTTAGCAAAAAGAAACCTAGTTGTTCCAAGGTTTACATTCAAAACACTCGACTAGCTGCTGCAAAAAAAATTTATTCATGTAGCACCTTTCAAGCAATTCAAGCACAAAGTGAGGCTGCTGAGTGGAAAGTGTGAGGGCAGAGTGGAGGAACTCACACAAAGTCTTAACGTGTGGGGAATGTGGAAACGGTAAGTTTGTCCATTGTAATGATCACCGAATAGAAATCTTCCAATGTGTCTTTCCATGTGTAGTTTAAAATGACGCTTATCAGGTCGGACTGTGTTCTCCGCAAGCAGTAACAACAGCGAAATAAAACAATGACAGACACATTCAAAGGTTGCATTGCGTTTGATTGACCTGAGCCGACTCTTCCTCTCCAATGATTTCAGAGAACATGACTGCCTCAATATTCCACTGACTTCTCTTGGCAATTAATAGCTGAATTAATGGGCAGCATAATAATTGTTTATAATAATAAAAGATGTTGTGACAATTCCAATCAGAAACAATTCATTTCCTTTTTCTTTTCTATTCACGCTACCATCATCCATTTTCCATCTACAAAGATGCCAGCCGTCTGCGAGAGCTCTTCAAGAGCGCCGCTTTTTTGTTGTTTTTGTCACATGGTGGACTCTTTTCAGCATTTTGGCTACAACATTCATCAAAGAAAATCTGTGCTTGATGGTTGCACCTTCCTCTGCAGCACGTGTGGACCAGAACTGATTTTGATGGGGAGGAATGTTGGCGCTATTTGCCGTTTGAAAGCCTCCAGAGTGCTTGTGTTTCTTGCGCCTGTAATGGTCAGCATTTTTCACAGGCCTGTTTTGTTCAGCGGAGATGTTGGCGTTGTTGGACAGTTTGCGTTGGTATGGTTGGATGAATGGCTGCTGTAGCCGAGTATGAGGAAAGAGCAGCGTCGGCGTAGAGCACGGATTTGGAGCTGAGAGTCGGCGCTTGGAATTGATGCGGATTTACATGGGACGGGAGAAGTGAACCAATCTCTTTTTTCCGTCAATGGACACGACAGCTTCTTGTTTATTTTCAAACTTAGCTTGTAGAAGACATATGCACATTTTGAGCATGACGTCTCTGATACACTGGTGAAAGGACACGTTTTGTCCTCTTTCATCTATAACTGCTTTAAACAACAAAGCGTATGCAGGAATGGTGGTTACGATTGCATGATTGTCCATATCTTGTGATGTGTTGTGTAATATTACCGTATTTTGTTATTTTATGTTAACTCTTCTGTAAAGCGCTTTGTTTCAGCTGCAGCTGTTGTGAAACCGCTATATAAAGATGTATTGTATAGTAACTGAGAGGGGGGGGGGATGGCGGTGGTCGACTGGTTAGTGCCTCGGCCTCACAGTACAAAGGTGCAGGGTTCGATTCCGGCTCTGGCCTTCCTATGTGGAATTGGCATGTTCTCCCCGTGTCTGCGTGGGTTTTCTCTGGGTACTCTGGTTTCCTCCTACAATCCAAAAACATGCATGGCAGGTTAACAGGACATTCTAAATTGTCCCTAGGTGTGAGTGTGAGCGCAGATGGTTGTTTGTCTATGTGTGCCCTGCAATTGGCAGGCAACCGGTTCAGGGTGTCCCTCGCCTACTGGCCAAAGACGGCTGGGATAGGCTCTAGCATGCCCATGACCCTTGTGAGGACAAGCAGATCAGAAAATGGATGGATGGTTGGATGTATTGTACCCCTTGAGAGGAAGAAAAAAACCCCATTGTGTCACTGAAACCATACAGTGTAAATTCAGCCCTTTGCTCGTCTTGGTTCAAGCAACAGCCAGTACATAGCAAGACAATACTGTGGGACCTACTTTAATTCTGGCGGACCAAGTTGTCACACTCAGATGCATGATCAGGAGCTGGAAGGAGAAGTCGAGCTGCCCAACTTTACCCAGATAGACTTGCACTTGCCATGAAAATTAAACCCTGTATGTTGAGTGAAACTGGAGTTTCAACAAAAGAAAAAGAGCAAGAGAAGAATGCAGAGAACCGAGACGGACAACGGCGTGGCCAAAATGTTAATTGTCATTAAGGACGTATTGTCCACAAAGTTTGAGAACGTCGTTAATACTTTGTGCAGTATGACTTTTTACATACCATTTCCATACTTTGGTGCTGCTGTTTTAGTTAGCAACAGAGCTCAAATGAGTTCTGCAGTTCATTCTTTCATTTCTGTATGACAGGTTCTACGAATTTAGGTAATTGCTAACACCCCCCTTCCCCCACCCCAAATCGAAAAAAAAAAGGTTTCTAATCGAGTCATGTAGTGAATTCCCGTCCAGTGTGCTGTGTGAAATGAGTCTTAATTGGAAGGAAAATGATTTGTTACAAATAATGAATGTTTGTTCAATTACCGTATTGACGCCAGCAACACTTGGAGACAGGCAGAATAATGAAATGTTCTTTCACAAGCTGACAGAAGGTAGATAATCAACCTATGAAACAAATTCATTATTATAACATTTTATACGGGCTCGCGTAATCTTTGCATATGCACTGCTTTACAGGATAAACATATTATAAATGATATAGCTAGGGGCATTTATTTTGAGCAGCCTTTAAAAAAAAAAAAAATCATTTGTTTGACATTTTCAACTTCCTCCGCAAACACAAACATAAGCTTGACCTGTGAGGCCATTAGTTTTGGCCTCTTCAAGCGCACTCTAAAGCTCTTGGCAACTCTCCTCCCATGGGCACCGCTTCTATTTATTTTTAACTTGAGCGGTTGCACCTTGTCCTTTCTTTTGCTTTCGTCTTTGGGCAAATCTGACAGATAAGCCGAGAGGGAGGACGCAAACATTGCACACAACAAGTTCTACTTGTGCTCACAGTTATTTACAATGAAAGGATTTCAGTAAACCCGCTCAGGTGGAATAGATTCTAAAAAAGCGGCTGTAACGTATAAAGAGCGCTATTAAAGGCGAAGCCCAGTCGGGCTGGTAGCAGACGTGTTGAAGATAGAGCGGCGTGCAAATGTAAATGCTAACTCCAGTCGGACGGCTTCAGCTAGCTCGCAGGCTTTTCTTAAAAGAACTCTTACGCAACTACTGATTGCTTCTTACACAGCAGGGAGTGAAGCCTACTCGGTTCAGCCTGTTGTACACTCCAAGCAAACAAGTCTGCATGACCACTTTTGAAGATCAAGGCTTGATTTGATTTGATTTTTCAAGCGGTTCCTCTTCAGCCTGAGCAAGCGTCTGTCATACGGAAAAGTCCAAGATGATCATTTAAAGTGAGAGGAGAGTGCTCTGAGGCACTTATAAAAAAAATAGTAAGAATGCTTGACAAGCAAAGTTCTCTCTAAGGGTTTGTTGACGCCACACTATTTGAGTAAAAGCTGGAAGGTTTTTCCTTTGAGTTTGCGAAAGGCGGCCGACCATAAGCATGCCACCGCAGTAGATAGCGTTGGAAAGAGACACGAGTGACATGTGGCACAGCGTGTCCTCTCGGATTGATTTATTCCGTTTTTTTTTAATACGTCACACTGCTGGAGAATTGCAGCCATTCATTTTATATCCTGCTTATCATTTTCAGGGTTGCTAATCGCAAATGATTTAAGACTACAGCCTGGATTGGTCAATAGCCAATTACAGGACACAAAATGAGACACACTGACATTCAAGGTCTTTTCACACTGCACTTAACACGCGGCATGTCGTCGGCGATGTTGAATCCATTCATTGTTGATGTGCTATGAAGGCCGCATTAAAATCACGTTGAGGGCTGGATCTACCCCAAACTGTGCACTAAGTACAGTCAAACATCGGTTTTCGAACGTCTCGGTTCTGGTCCAATTCGGTTTTCGACCCAAAATTTTGAGTTTTTTATGCCTCGGATGACGAACAAATTTCGGTTCTCGAACAAACTGAGCGCACTTAAATGCACCATTTGACTACTCTCGCCTTCCTTACACGAGGAAGTAACGTTTTCTCGTGTTGCTTTCCATTGTGAGCAGACGTGTTCAATAAACATTTTTATTTTAAAAAGAGCGTGGTTTTGGTTTTCGAACGATTTCGGTTTTCCAACAGCCTTCTGGAACGGATTATGGACGAAAACCGAGGTTTGACTGTAGTAAGTATCAGACTCCGCTCAGTAAAAATGTAGCTTTGACATAACTGGAAGTCTCGGATTTGCATACAAATTTGGGTGACAAAGCTTACGGTATGAAAAAGTACTAATATTGAGGACCAACTGTATATGATAAATCTCAAGAAAAACATCAATTTACCACTTTTATTTTTGTCTTCCGTATTACATTTGTTGTTTTAGGGTCTGATTGAAGAGCATGCTTTTTCGTCATGGGAACCTTGGAATTGGTCAAAATACAAAGTAGAGCATTTTAAGTGCAGCCAAAGCACCTGTCACTACGGTAACTTTTACAAATGGTGTTGACGTCAGAAAATGAAAGGGTCCCTGTAGTCAAATGCCACCACGCAGGAAGCTAAATTTCTCTCTCTCATCAGGATTATAAGGTAGCCTCATTGTTATGAGATTTTAACCGGCCCTTCATCTTGACAAATCACACCTCAAAATAACATAACATGCGATAGACCTCACGAATATTCTACATATAATTTGAACAACTCTAAATAAAAACAAACATTTGCATGAATGCAGAAATGATGATCGATAGGTTTAGTATGAATAGAGCGCAGGGGCCCCTTTGAATCTGATCTACTAAAAGCTGTGTTGATTGAAGGTCATCTCGCGTTCACATTGTGAGGTGACGTGTCAAGATCCGAAAGGTTGCCAAGAAAAGGCAATAAGTACAATTACTCCCTCACTGTTGTGCGTGCATATGATAACTGATCACTGATCCGATCAGAAAATGGAGCAAATTATTCAAATTATTATTCAACTATTCGCAGACAATTGGAATGGGCCCAGCCCACGAATAGCCTAATTTGCATGTAATTGACACATTGAAATTAATTTGGAAAAATTCACCCACAAAATGTTGAATATTCAATATACGAATCTCCACCCTCCAAAAAAAAAATGGTAAAAAAATTGAAATTGAAAAGAAAAAAAAAATCTGTGTAGTATGAGAAATGTTGGATTTTTAATGATGGCAGCATAGAGTTTCCCAGGAGTCACCGACATCGTGTGTGCTGTCATGTTTTTTTTTTTTTTATGGTGTCAGTTTTTGATCGGCAAATTATGGCATCACAACAGATCATTAATTTCAATTCAAAATATCTGCTGATCCAATCCAGCCAAACGGATCGGAGTCTAATAGGATTCCTGACATGTTGAAGACATTTGATTAAAGTGTTAAGTAAAGTGTCGAGGATGTTTTGGGTCGGGCATCATCGAACTGTTTGACTAAATCAGAGGATGATGATATCAAACACGACCGTTTGGGGAAAAGAGAAAACGATGGTAGGCAGATCGAGCACAGTCCACATTTGGTGAAGCGGTTTTTGCACCACCGCTGTGTAGGTGCTGTTCTTTTATGCAAGAAAATGTAATCTTGTCTCACTTTTCTGGATATTTGTCATTTTAACTCTGTATATCTTTAATCTTATCTCGCTTTCCAAGATATTATTTGTCATTTGAACGCCAACACAAAGAGATACTTTGGCCGTATCAAACTTCCTATGAGAGATTTGTGGTACAGTAAATAATTTTTTTTTTTAGCTCATAGTGACATGAGGAATTCCTTGAGGCCTGGCGGGGCTTATTTTATTTTATTTTTTTCTCAAATGGCCAAAATTCTTCAGAGGCGTTAAAAAGATGCCTGCATGAACAGCATAACTGTACCTTGCAGTCGACAACGCATCGGTTCAGAACCGCAGGAAAAGAGCGTTACTGCCTTAACAGTTGTTCCATCCTTAGGGTTGGAGTTTACTCACTTTCGCCGTCACATTCCTTACTCCCGCCCCGAAAGGACGGTTCAGTGGAGCTGAAAATGGATACAGCAGGCACCCCGCAGGCCAAAGAAAAGCCAGAGGCCGTTAGGAAAGGTGCCAAAGAAAGCTTAGCGCACTCCATTATGAGCGCGTGTGGGCCAAATTAAAATCTAATTCTGGGTTGATGTCAAGAGCGAGCGAGAGAAAGAGAGAGAGAGAGAGAGAGAGAGAGAGTGTCATTTCTTCAATTTACACCACTCTTCCATTTCATTAGAGATGTAATTTCTGCTCATCAGACACTGGATGAAATCTGTGCCCCAAAGGAGTGTTTTTTTTTTTCTCTATTTAAAGTAATTAGCTGCTACGAACAGAATCGTGAAAGCAAGCATGCATGTGTGCAAGTGAACGGATATTGAAAAATTAGGAAAAAAAAGGAGGTGGAGAAGATCTCCATAAGAGTCTCGTTACTTAGTGATGGAGACTTAAAGGAATGACTCATTTGAATTAATGACCAAATCTCCGGAGAGAAACCGATAATGTTCTTAAAATGACCGTCCATTTAATTAAAAAAATAAATAAAAATAAATAATAATAATAATAATTTTCAGGACTTGTTCACAGTGAAAGGTTTCATCTTCTGGCAATTTTTGGGGAATATGCATCAACGTGGTTTTACCAACCGGGGGGGCAGAAATTTGGATATGGCAAATTTTAAATGAAATACATTTTTGTTGAGATTTATTTTCCCCAATACGCCTACTGTTACAGGGTTTGACTATAATCAATTCGGTTAGTTCCTTTGCTGAATTAACCTGTACAGAAGCAAGCATTTCGAAGAAATAGGCTTCCTTTGCTGCTCCTGAAAGTATAAACAACACAAATACTTCCTTACCTGGCAAATTGCTCAGCTCCAATTTAAGGGATTTTTAACGGCATGTTGAAAATGATCCCAAATGCCTCATTTGACCAAGCCATGAATTTTAGACCCCACACTCTTATCCATGCGCTGTAGCAGAAACAGACAAAAAAAATGACCGATTTTGAAGTTTGCCAAAAAAATTAAAAATAAATAAACAAATAAAAAGTTGATAACAGTGTCAGACAGAATGGGAAGTGCTACTTTTGCACGAAATGGGACCATGGGATACTTTCACGATAACATGTCACATATGTTAAGACACATTAAGTATTTTGATTTGTGGCAAAATCTCCTTTGCTAAAACTAAAATGGAAAAAAACATATTTGGTAATGCAATTTAATGAATATGCTTTAAAAAAACTGAAACTAAATCGAATCTTAATCAAATTAAAACTAACTGTAATTATAGCAAACACATCCTTAGTTTTCAGTGGAACTCATTCAAAAGAAGCAATTTTGCTAATGAATTATTTCATTGAGGAGCAAATGACTCAATTATGAGGAGCCTTTTTCTTTTTCTTTTTTTTTTGCCAGTTAATCCCTGAGAACCAAAGCAAAGATTTTATTAAAGAAAAATGCAATATAACCGGTGGGTTGAATGTATCAAGTCACATTTATTTCTAAAGCTCTTAATTACAAACACTCTCAAAGGGCTTCACGCGTGCCCACAGTTGACAACTATTCATGACATTCCATGACCTTAAACCCCAGAGGGCAAGAACCCCCCCCACCCCAAGGGAAAAAACAAATCTGGGGAAAAATGAGAAACCTTGAGAAGCGGCTGCAGGTGGGAGAATCCCCATTCCAGGATGACTTGACCTCAATGGATGTCAATTGGGAAACATTTGACACAATATTGTACGGTACTATACAATGTTAGAATGCTATACAAATCCATTCGACAAGACGCAATCGGAGAGGTGCCCCCCTCTGAGATGGTCGATTAAGATATCTCCAGAGCAGCGCCTCCGAGCGGTCGCCCCAGCTCTTGTCCAGCTCAGTGGGTGCAAATCATATTCATAATGGCTCCAGCTATTGAATATTTCAATATTCGACTATCCTCCTGAAAATTCTATCCAACAATTGTGTGAGGCATGACCTGCGATGTTTCGAACCTTGCTTGCTATTTCGAGCTTCCTTGCAAAGCTTATTGGAAAACGGACTCACCCAGTCACCGACTGAGCTCTTTCATCCAAACGCTCTCCAGGCAGGGCAGGGCGACCATCGTAAGAAAGGCAGAAGCCGTTTCTGCTCTTTGTAGCCAAGCCGCCGGGCGCCTTGCGCTGCTGATTGGATTTATTGTGCTTTAGTCCATATGAAGCGTCGTTTGATCGTGCCCGGTGACTCTGTCCAAACGGGAGGAAATACGCACAAACTTCCGCAGAACCTTGCGCTCCTGCCTGGCCCAGTAAGGGTGCTTATCAGAGAGCACAAAGCCAGATGACAAAAGGAGGTGCTCAGAAATGAAAGATAGACAGGCACAAGCATTTTTTTTTTTTAGCTCTTCAATAGCTAACAGTGTGAAACCTCAAATGAGGGCACCTCAGCAGGGCAGCGTACTAAACATGCTGGCAGGAAAAAAAAAAGTGGCATATTTAAGTCTTTTGTGAGTGAACCCGCCAGTTGTCATGACAATTGAGTTGAATTTTATGCTCAAAGTAAAGCTTTCTGATTAGTAAAGGGAAAAAATAACATTTGGAAATATATATATATATATATATACAGTATATATATATCAAAGAATATTACAAAAATACCACAATCAATTGGCTCAAAAGAGACAATGCTTCTATTAATCAGCAGGTATGGACTGGTACATGATCCATAGTGGACTGTGTTTGTCTAGTCATTAATTACAATCGTAATTCATTACAATCGTAATTAATGATGTAAGCCAGGGGTCCTCAACCGCCTTAATTCAGTTTTATTTATTTCGGAATAAGAAATGTTTTATTTTGAAAAATTACCGGATTCTCCGTTACATCCGTCTGTGTCACGCTTGACACACGTCAAGCCACGCTTCTCCGTCACGTGACCGATTTCGCTAAAAACAAAACGCCGGAGCTCGCAAATGAGTAAAAAAAAAACTGCTGGAGATCGCAAATGACGCGGCCTTAAAAGTACGTTCGAGACAACTGGATTAAAGTTATGGCTGAATACTCTGAGATCGCCACAATAGCACTGTTGCTATTTCCGACATCCTACCTGTGTGAGGCGGGGGTTTTCTGCAGCAATGGCGACTAAAACAAAATTACGAAGTAGACTGGACATAAATCACACACTTGAAGTGGCATTGTCTCCTATTACCCCGAGATGGGACCAACTGGTCGCAGAAAATCAAGCTCGGGGCTGTGGTGAGTCGTCATTTTCATGCACTTTGAATTTGCGTTGCATCGTATTTTGAAGGCACTAAACATTACCATAGCGATCAGAGTGTTGCGGCCAGATTAGCCGCTCCTTGTGTTTATTATTATATTTCGAAAACACCACAGTTTTCATGCAGCTCATACCATATTATTTTGTTGTATTATTTCCGCCACGCCTTAAATGCCGGTCCCTGAAAATATTGTCTGACATAAACCGGTCAGTGGGGCAAAAAAGGTTGGGGACCCCTAATGTAAGCAGTGAGGAGCGGCCATCACATTCTCCATTTTATACCAAATCCTCAAAATCAACTTTAATCGTCATGTTCAGGCCACATTAATTAACTGGTGAAGGCAAACAAATCATAATTTAGTATTGCTCTTGTGTCTAGGATGCCTCCGCCTAACCAGGGGCGGAGTTACGTGGTGGCCATGGCCCCCCTTAATCACTCTCTGGCCACTCCAAATCAGGGAAAACTTTATCTGCCATTTGATTTTTATTTCTCTAGTCAGAGTTTGTCAAAATATAAGCTGGAATTAGCCCAGAATGGCTGCTGCGACCTAAATTGTCCGACTTCAAGCATGGGTCTTCAAGAATTTTTGTCTCTTGTCATAATAACCTTGTTAGCCAAATTCTGTGTTGATGGATGGAACTGGAGGATTAAATTTTATCACCGCTGGTATGGATCGTGTAAGAGCAGCAATCAGAATAAACAAAGCTAGCGAGGCTAACCACTAGCGATGCTAACCAGTAGCTCGTCGACAACCATCTTATTTTCAAAGCGCAGAGATGTACGAAGCTAGTGTTGGCGGCTTGATATTTTGCCGCTCCGCAGAGCGCTCCCGTCAGGTGCCAAAAACACGTTATTAGTACACTTCAAGCATTTAGCAATGTGGAGTAGCAGTCAACTAGTCTTACTGATAAGTCACCTTTCTAACTTTGTGACATTTTTGTTTTAGATCACAACAAGGTTTGTTGTCAGGATGAATTTGTCAATCGTAAACCTAATCTGTTAGAGGGTGATTAATGTTGCAGAGGCATGTCTTAAAATTGAAAAAGAAAATGTGGACAAAGGAGCAGATTCCTTTGCAGGTACATTTAGAGACCTTTGAAATGTTTGAAAGGAAATGTGAAGAAACTTGTTGACGATTCATCTCAACTCCAGCAGTCCATTGTTGTACCTGAACAATGTGAGCTCTGCCCTTCTCCTCTTTCTGCACATTCCATTTTTCATAAAACACCGGAATGAAAGCAGGACATTCATACCCGTAACACAATGAGTGCCATTCACATCATTCAGAAGGCAACCAGAAACAGAACACTTGATATTTCCAGAACCTTTTTTTCCTATTATGCCTGACAAGGTCAAAGAAAAATAATAGGGGGAACAAAATAACAAATAAAAGCAGCATACAGTGAAGTATGAATGACTTTCTTCTCGGTCTGGGCGATTAATTGATTTCAAACATCTATTTGACGCACACAGCCCACGCTAACAATTCGGCTGCAGATTGAGAGAAGCTCATTTACTGAAGCAGTCAGTGTTGCCAACTTGTTTTAGAAACTTTTTTTTTAACCCCTGTCGCGACTATCTTCCAAAAGTTTGATTACTGCTCGGAAACAGACATGATTTTTTTCATCTTGTTTTCCATTTGACAAGAAAGGAGCCCGGCGGAAGGCAATCACGGAGTCAATCATGCTGAACATTGCGTATTAAACTTTGCAAAATGGAACCATTTATTTTCATGGTGGCAGTTTGTTCTTGTTTTGTTTTTTTAATACAAAGCTGTATGTATGTGATTCCAAGCCGCAAATACTTTGCAACGGTTTCCTGACCTTAGTGCACAAATGAACATGAGGGAATCACCCAAAGAAAGTTGGGAATTTGGGAACATTAAGGAAATAATAGTATTAAGTGTTAGTCAAATGTTATTCATCCTCCCAACATGGCAGCTGGACTTGATGCTGTAACCTGGTTTCAACTGAGCACAGCCTAGTCTCAATTTAAATGTTAATTAGCATGCTTAACCCTGAACAAGTGCCTTTTTGGTCAGTCTAGTCCAGGGGTGGGTAATCCCAGTCCTGGAGGGCCGCTCTCCTGCATATTTTCCAAATCTCCCTGTGACTACACACCTGATTTGAATGATCAGATTATCAGGTCTGACGAGGCCTGATACTGAACCTGTTCATTGGAATCAGGTGTGTGGTAACAGGGAAAGTTGGAAAATATGCAGGAGAGCGGCCCTCCAGGACTGGGATTGCCCACCCCTGGTCTAGTCACAGGGTATTACCAACTGTTTTCTGGGTGATTAAAGTCCTGATAATTCCTTCAGATCATTCAAAGGTTCTTAGCATGTTTCTTTGAGGCTGCTCCCTGACCTTTCTCATGATCATCCACACTCTTCCACTGTGGAAGGATGGCGGCATCATGACGCCAACAGCAGTCTGATCTCACCAAGCCTTTTGCTGATGGTTCCTGTCGCCCATACGGGCCTCTTGAAGGTCTACAATCTTGTCCAAGACCTCTTTTGGACAGCTATGTGGTCTGACCCGTCATGGTGTCGATATTGGGTGGTAAGAAATTGGTTCCCATGAACAGGTGTGCTTGATTCACATGACCAGTTGGGATCAGGAATGTTTGGTGATTGGTTGATAGGCACAGCTGTGTGCTACATGGCCAACAGCCAATCAGCGGGAAGCAAATTGCTGGCTGAATTGTAGGGGAAACGCCCTCATGTACAGGTGTAAAACACAAGATTTGGCCCGCTGCACGGCTTCATGCAGTCTTCGAAAGCTAATAAAGGGTGTCCATTTAATCATTCTTGCTCTTTTCAAATCTGTACAGAAGGGGAAATCGAGCTTTACTTTACAAGAATTTTTTTCACCAAATCTCTTCCTCACATGAATTGAACGACAGTTTTATACTTAAATATGTGGGAGCACCAATTTTCCATGACTCCTGAATTTAAATTCGAACTGTTGTTAACGAACAAACAATTGCTGGGCCACAACATTGGAACTGTGATCTGAGACAGTTTTAATATCATTTGGAAATCCTATTGCTACATTAGCCTTGAACCTGAATGGCTTACCGTATTTTCCGCACTAAAAGGCGCACCTATTTGCACCTATTTGCCTTCCATTTTCTTAAAAGCTCACAGCGCGCCTTAAAATCCGATGCGCCTTGTGTATTACGGTAATATGTCGACCAAAAAATGGCTCCTTGCTAGAGACATGCTTACAACGCAGAGTTCAAACGTAAGGCAATCAGTTTCGCAGCCGAACACGGAAACAGAGCAGCGGCAAGAGAGTTCACCGTTAACGAGTCAATGTTATAACTTGCTGTTGGTTAAGTGAACTGTGTCGCTGCTTTATTAAATAGGTTTTACTGACATCTGATTGTTCTGTTGGAATTTCCTTGAGCATAGCTCCATCTAGTGGATGCATAGTGGACATAGATTATGTCTTATAATGCCGTACGCCCAATGTATGAAAAAAATTACAAAATAGGCCATTCATTGAAGGTGTGCCTCATAATCCAGTGCGCCTTTTAGTGTGGAAAATATGGTCCAGATTATTTGTTTTTGAAAGCGTACCAGAAGTACACATCTACATGCACTTGCGGCGAAGGCTCTCTGGAGCTTCCACGAATAACTCGACAGAAAGAGCTTTCCCCCTCTGTCGAGATGAATTACTTCAACATGCTTCCTTGATACCGATTTCTATCCTACCTTCATGTTTCCGTTTCTCTGCCTGCCTTTGGTGACGACGCTTTGTTTTTGGTTCACAGTCTCCTTTTCGTGAGCGTTGGTGGGTGGAGCCTCCTATGTTTGCGCCTCCTGTCAATGACAAGACAGACGTGAATTTCGTCACGGCAGAAGGAAGGAAGGAAGATGCCAGCTTGTCATCATAATCGCAAGCTTTTTACATGATTGTTCCTTATCTCTATTTCATCGTTATTTCCAGCCCTCTGTGATTTGACATTATTTTGTGTTTATTTTCCTCGTGTAGGTTTGATTCCGTGGCTGTTTCGTTGACCTCCGATCCATGCGGCTTTTTGTTGCGCTGTTTGGTTCTCATTTTTGCTTGCACGTCCTTTGTGGAGTCTGATTGGCGTATCCACGATTCTGCGTAGTTGCCTTCTTGACCTTGGACTTTGACATCTCAAGGCGCTTCCGAAAAATACGATACAGCACAATGCATCTTTATTTCTATGGCGCTTTCACAATAGCTGCAGCTGTAACAAAGGACTTTACACAACATTTAACATAAAATAGCAAAAATGGTACAACATAAAATATATACAATAATACATAATACAAACGTAACAACTATTCCTGCATACGTCTTGTTGTTTGAAGCAGTTAAACAAAAAAAGAGAATAGGAGGAGGAAAGGTTTTCAAGACAAACATGCAACAACTGTAGATGTAGACAGCTTTATGCAACGCATTTCACACACAAGGTTAACTCAAGATGTGTCAGTTAAAGGCAACATTTGAAGGCAAAATACAACATTAGAGGCGACCTGAAGAATTTAAGACATCTAAGAAAAGTAGAGCAAAACTAAGTAGTTTACTAAACTTATTAAATAAGAATAAGAATAAGAATAAGAAAACCTTTATTTGTCCCGCACTGGGGAAATTTGCAATCTTCAGCAGCAGAATTGGAGGGGGAAGGGGGGTGGGGTAAAAAGAAAAACAAAGTGTTGCATGCACAAATAAATGTTCCAGAACAAAATAGAGCTGTACACAGTACAGAATGCAAGATAAAAAATACAAAATACAAATATAAGGTGGCTGTGCTATTTACAATGTATGGATGGCTTGAGTCCGTTTTTGTTTTTTTTTTGTTTTTTGTTGTCGAGTGTAAAAGGACCTACGGCGAAAGAACATGAGTTTTGAAAAATTGATTCTAGAAATTCTCTACCTTAATCAAACTACCTTAATCTACCTTATTCAAAGGCATGGGGGTCGGGCGGGGGGGTTATTCCATTTGCTTGCAGCATAACAGGTAAATGCTGATGCACCATGTTTGCTTTGAACTCTGGTCTCCACTAACTCATCTGACCTGAATGGTGAACCACAAATCTGTGCATGACTACAATATTGGAATACAGTCATATAGTAATTTACTCTTCAGAACAAAAGTTTTATTGAAAAGTAAAAAATATTGCATCACCAAGTACATTCTAAAAGTAGTTTAGCCAAGGCTGATGGTGACTGGACCCGCTCCACTATACCCCAGCGCTCTTTTTTTCATCTGCCTGCGGGAGGAAGCTAGTAGGGCATAAAACAGAGGAGCTTTACGCTATCTCCCCCGTTTCCACTCCCCGCTGTGCAGGCACCTGGACCGAGTGCACCGAACGATAAGAACATTCATCACGCGCGCTCTCAGCTTTGGGAGCGCTTACTGGGGTTGTTGCACCGTTAAAATTACCCCCCCACACCTTCCTATCTCCCCCAAAAGAGGTGGCTGGCTGGAGCGCTGCGCTCCCATGTTGCAGGATGGCCAGCCAAGGAGGCAACGTGGTCCAATAACACAGGCTGTCAGCTCGGCTCGCCATGATTAAACTCGTCACCGGCTGGTGACACAATGACTTGAGGTAGCAGAGGGGGCTTAGCTCAGTGCAAGTTTTCCACTGCTGCCTTTTGCCATGACTTTTCATCGCAGGAGCGTGCGTCTGTGAGAAATGGCAGAGCAGACACAGGCGGCGAGAGGTCCCACTGCGCCGCTGATTGATCTCTGATTTATTTTCCATGTAGCGGCAGCGGAAGCAGACATACCGAAAATGTGTCTCCCTCTCACTTCAGTTGCTGTTTTGCAGTTCTCCCTGCGGAAGCTTACATGGGCCTGACCCACATACGGCATCTCATATATATATTTGCATCACATCATAAGACTAATCTGCTGAGAAACTCGTTGGGCAAAATTTTCCTGAGGGTAATTATTGTAATGTTTTGCAAAAGCTCTCCGGAGAGAAATTATTCATTTACATAAGTGGTGTTACTTGAAAGAACTGCGTCTCCATCCTAAAACAATTAGTCTTGTTTTGTTGTTTTGTTGACATACACACAGCATAGTCTACGATCTGCTGTACCTTGCGTGAGTAAAAATGCTGTCATCATCTTCACGGAGCATTAGCTAATTTGTGGGCTAAGAAAAAAAAAAAATTCAATGCAGCTCTGCTTACCTTTACGTTTGGACATGACAGCAGGGGCAATGCACCCAGGGCGGATGAGGGTCACAATGACTTGAGGTAGCAGGCATGATAAAGGAGTCGCTTGAAAGTGGCTTTGGATCTTCTGCCAACCTATTGAAAATGTTCAATAATGAAAACTAGTACTGTATTGTATTGAATCAAACAAAAAAAAAAAGTGAACATAAAGAAATAAACGGCTTTTGATAAGCATAATTACTGTACTTAATATTCATCAGTTGGATGTGTCATTTTAGGGCCTGGTTAGGAATGCCCTCGTTGGATTTTGCTTATTTCAGTGTGAAAGTCTGTTGGGAGGAAGAGAAAAGTTACAAATGACTCTAGTAGCTCCTTGAGCGTGGCCTCATTTTGTATATGTGCGTTGTTTTGAGAGTTTGTCCCATTCCATAAGTGGCTGAAGGTGTAACAGCCACTGTGGCTGCGCTTGTCCACGTGCAAGCCCATAACAATGCCTTGATTGCTAGTCCAAAATACTACTAGTTAGTCAAAGTACAGCTGTATTTGTTCACAAGTCCTTCCAAAGTCAAGTTTTCATATGACCTCATCTGATGATGACATGACCCACATATGTATCAGTATCACTTGTGTGTTTGTGCACGAGCGAGCTTTGCTCTCTACCTGATTGTTTGTGTTGACCTACTCCTCAGCGAGGTTTGACTCTTGACCCCTCCCTCCCCGGACAGCCCTCTCCTAGACGTCTGGAATATTTCAGCAGCCTTCCAGCGTGCGTGAAAGGTCCAAGACGGTATGATTTATTTTCCCTGTGCTGGCCGTACGGGGCACCGCAGGGTCGAAAGATGAGCGCTCGATTTTATCGTTGCTCTTGTATTGAGTTGAATTGAATTGAATACACTTTATTGTCATATGTGCTGTACGTGTGTGTAACATACAGCACAGATGTATGTTGTCCTAAGAGCGCTAAGTCAAACGCTGACGGGTTTTATTGCACAATTATCATCCAACATCTATTACTGCAGAGGCTAAACAGCAGTTGGCCTGACAAACATGATGCTTATTTACAAGCGAGGCACACTGCAGTCTTCGCAGTGGACAAATAGCCTTGCAAAAACGCCATTCATTACAAATGGGCTGAGACTGCTTCTAAAGAGAAGCCATCCAGTTTAAAATGAAACCATCCATCCATTTTGTATGCAGTGAGTCCCTGTTTAAGATACATTCCTGTCATGTTCTGTCTGTTTTGATTGCGTTTCAGCTTCAGCTGGAGCGAAGGGCGTTTCCCTCCAGCAGGCACACTCGTTCCATGTTTCCCCCGTCAAGCCTTGCCAAGTATTTAAGGACTGCCATGTTGCCAAGTCGCTGTCAGATTATTGACCTTACTTGCTGTTGTGTGTCAAGTGGTGTACTCGAGACGTTTTCATAACTTTCATGGTTGCTCTTGTTTTGTCATAGAACTTTGTATTGTCATGATTCCTTTTTATCGATCTTGATCTTTGGTTTTGCATTATTGGACTTTTGATATTTCGTTTGTGTATACCCGCTGTTCTCTTATACCTTGCCTTTACAAGTGCTTTTTCTTTAGTGCATTGGTTTTTTTTTCCTGGCTCCTCATGACCAGTGATATCAGTTTGTACTTTGTCAGTGTGCTTTTCTATAGTAAATATTTTTGTTATCACATTTTGTGTGAGCCTGCATTTCTGGAATCCAAAACATTGTTCGGTTCTGAACCTGACGACAGTTCCAGACCCACTCGAAATACAGTCAAACCTCGGTTTTCGTCCATAATCCGTTTCAGAAGGCTGTTCGAAAACCGAAATTGCTCGGAAACCGAAACCACGCTCTTTTTAAAATAAAAATGTTTACTGAACACGTCTGCTCACAATGGAAAGCAACACGAGGAAGCATCACTTCCTCGTCTACCCGAGGAAGCGTCACTTGATCGTGTAAGGAAGGCGAGAGGAGTCAAATGGTGCATTCAAGTGCGCTCAGTTTGTTCGAGAACCGAAATTTGTTCGTCATCCGAGGCATAAAAAACTCAAAATTTGGGTCGAAAACCGATTTGGTCGAGAACAGAGACGTTTGAAAACGAAGTTTTGACTGTAGTTGAAACGCCATCATACAGTATAGAGATCATATAGAACCATTGTTAGTTTTACCACTCCCACATGCTTTGAACTTTTGAAAACAACTTTTAAACACATTGTTAATGTACTAGAATGCAGTAATTCGCCCTCCATTGTGTTTTGAGTACGTTCCAGACAACGGCGACAATAATTGAAATCCAAAATAGAGAAATAACCCAGCACCCATGCTAGTTTTCTTCATTATATTCGCTGCGAGGACATGCTATACACAGCAAGTCCCCAAATTAACATTGAATAGTACAAAATGAAACACAGCACCTTCTCAGAGTGATAAAGCTTTACTGGAGTAAATCATGTCCACCCACAGCCACGCCCGCTAACAAATCTGCCTTGAAACCTCCACTTGCACTTTCACTTCTTGTCTGTGTGAGTGAGTTTTCGAATATATATTTTTTTAATGTGTATAAAAAGACAACAGCAATAAATCTGTGTCAGGCTAACACGATAAATCAGCTCTGTTTTTCTGACTGTTTAATTGAATCACATCTTCAATAAAGACAATGTAATTAAATTAAAAATGCCATAAGGAATAATTGCTTGTTTGTTTATTTTTAACCCCCCCAGCCCCATCCCCACCCCACCGCTCCAAATGAGAAATATAATTCAATTGTAAGTCACTGTTGTGAATGCAAATTGGTAAGTGCTATTTGTTGACACCCGGTGAAAACACTGATGCTGCTATGAGGACTGTTACATTGGTGCTGTGACAATAGATTAGGAGTGAGGTTTTCGGGGCATATACACAGCCGATGCCAGCTCGTGCAGTGCAAAATGTAAGTTAGTCAAACCTCACTCCTCGGAAGCTTCAGAAATAGTGCTGGCCGGTGGGTTAGCCTCTAAAGCAGAGGTGAGCAAACTATGGCCCGTGGGCCGGATCTGGCCCGTTGGTCTTTTTAATCCGGCCCACCGAAGGTTGGTACACAATTAAGGTTGGATGTGAATGATTGCATCGATTTAATTTGGACTTGAAATGACAGGCATTTCAACGCCAGATGGCGCAGATACTCCCACCGGGATACTCCCACCCTATGGATGCCCACAGTAGCGCCAACTCAAAGCAACTCCTGCTCGAGACGAGGGAATAAGTGTGTCCCCGCTGCTATTTTCTATTATTGGATCCAAAACGGCGACATGAAAGTCACTTTTGATTGCAGTGAGTTTTACTGGAATTGCGAAAGTTTCAGGAGACGCTTGGAGTCGGAAAGACTCAAATATACAAGACTTTGAAAAACAAGGAAGCGATTCTTACTCAGTCCGATTCGGGCAATTTCCATGCTCGGAGTGAATTGCTTGCGGCTCGACGGAGAGTCGAGCAAATGAACGTTTCCTGGAATGGTTTGACTGTTATCGTGTTAAAAACTCTAAAGGCTTTAATCTTACTGGTTAGCACACTCGACTCTCATCCCTGGGGATGGTTGTCACGTGGGTTTGAGCACTAAGCAAGACCACGACATATATCGTAAGTATAAATGCAGTATGTAGATAATGCTACAAAACGATAATGTAAACATTTATGCAAGCGCTAACCCAACATTGTGAGGTGTCCTGGTGGGTCCAACAACATCGTTGATGACAACAGGAGAGGATGCAGGGGGAACCTCAAGTTGTGTCAAACTCTTCAAACCGAAGTCTTTATCTATTGATGTCTGTTTTTAAATGCATCGGTCGTTTGGATGCATACACAAGCTAAACAACCCCCAAACACTCACTGCAAGCCTCCGGTACCTGCCTCTATCTCTTCCTGATTTGACTTAATGCTGATAAATGAGGCAGCGGGCAACCGCAGTATTTGTCATTCGGACTGACCCGAGTGGATTTAGCGGCGCTCTGCAGTATTTCTCTGTGCGCCTTGCATTTGTGGAAATGCCCGCAAGGACAAACAGCCTGTGACGCTTGCTGTGTTCACGATGATCGCTGAGCACGGAACAGACACGGTAACTTGATAGCGAGGGAGTGAAGCTACTTTTGTATTGCAAACAAACCTACATGGGGATGTTGTCTGATTTGAGTTGATGTTAACGTAGAAAATGTAATACATGAAACATTTTAGAAGGGGACCTGCATAATTCTGGAATAGTTACGTTTACCTTACTTTTATCTGTCTTTGTTAATTTTAACTAAATAAAAACTTAATTTACAAAAAACTTTCTGAAAATGGGTCTGTGGGCTAGCCCTCCTGCACCCTGCCTTGCTGTTACACAAAAGTATTAGTTACTTAATAAAAGCTAGCTAGAACGGCTTAATTTTCACTAGCTCGAAATCTAGCACAGATGCTAGGCTAACTCCCTTAGCTCTGTACTGGTAGTTACTTAATAACCAACCCGACACAACTTTTCCACTCATGACATTTTAGCTAGGCTGGGAGAAAATCCAGAGCCACTTTCAAGCGACTACACTGTGTGAAACAACAGAGGCACTGTGATCCCAAAACGCTCACTTCAGCCACATTCCACACAGGAGCAGCACCCCTCCTATGTTGTCAAAGCCAAAAGGTAAGGAGAGCGGCATTGAGTTTCGCTAGATCCAATCGATGATAAAGTAGGGGAATCGGAATAAACTAACGATAGGGATCCATAAAATCCCGAATCACAACCTTTTCCAGTGAATAAAAGAAAAAGTACCAATCAAACAAATAAAAATACTTGTCTTACACTCTATGAAGTGCTGCCTCCATGAAAGAAAATGCTTTTACTGCCGCAGGCGCTTGTTTGTTTCCCGAAATGCTCTTGCAAGTAGAACCAGCTCTAAGGCTCCGCCCCCGAATGTCACGGTGGTCGGACTCACCATTGGCCCCGCCCTGTTGCTCTCTTGCATAAGATGTGACTTACACTGGCTGTTTTCAGCAGGACAAGAAAAAGGGTATGTGAAGTGCGTTAGAATTCTTTACCCTTGGTGCATTTTGACGAAAGCATATCATAGACTGGGAAAAAAAACAATCTTGCAATAAAAGCAGGATTTTTAGAGGGATGTGAGGGGAAAGCAAAACTCAAATAAAGTCTGGGGAATAATATAGAAGCAAAGCACATACAGAGATGATTTATGTTTTTATTAAGTTCTCTATATAAAAAAAAATAGCTTGTCATTTGAAAAAAACCCTCCACAGCTAATCTCTCCCTTGTGCAAAAACTCTGGAACTTATTTCAATTTTTGACTCCTAAGTAAGGTGAGAAGGAAAAAGAACCAGTGATGACAAAGAGGAAAAAGTTTGAACCATGCGAACACAACTGGACCAGCCTGCATTAATGGAAATAATCTGCCCCCACACAATGAACTCCATCCATCAATTTTCTGAACCGCTTTATCCTCACATGGGTCGCGGGGGGAGCTGGAGCCTATCCCAGCTGTCTTCGGGCAGTAGGCGGAGGACACCCTGAACCGGTTGCCAGCCAATCACAGGGCACACAGAGACGAACAACCATCCGCGCTCACACTCACAACTAGGGACAATTTGGAGTGTTCAATCAGCCTGCCGTGCATGTTTTTGGAATGCGTGAGGAAACCGGAGAACCCGGAGAAAAGCCACGCAGGCACGGGGAGAACATGCAAACTTCACACAGGGAGGCCAGAGCCGGGATCGAACCCACGACCTCTGCACTGTGAGGTCGACCCGCTAACCACTGGACCACCGGGCCGCCCCACAATGAACTCAATGAATGTAATCAACCAGATGTCAGACATCCCTATCATTCCAATGAAAAGGCCACTTGGTGTCAGTAACGGCGTTTGTGAATAGCGAGACTACAAGAGATAATTGGGGCGGAATTGAAATCTCTAAATAAATGATGGGAAGAATTTTTGCTAATAATTAAGGATTGGCTGCAACTTCATTGAAACCAACCCAGGTAAAATTCTCACCTACAGAATTTAGAGTCTTCAATTAACCCCCAATGTTGATAATAGTTCAAAACTCGCCCTGTAAAATATAAACCCATATTAAACATAATCAAAAGTGACCTAAACTCATGCGCACGCACGCACGCACACACAAAGTCGTATTTGTCTGTGAACCGGTGCCTTTCGGAGGCGCTGCTCGGTGAGTGACACTCGAAGGTCTGACTGCAGCCTTTTGCAAATGTCCGTCCATCCATCCATCCAGTTTCCAATGCGCTTCATTCTCACACTGCAATCCTAGTAGGGGCACACAGAGACGAACAACCATCCAAGCTCACACTCACACCTAGGGACAATTTAGAGTGTTCCATTAACCTGCCATGCAAGTTTTTGGAATGTGGGTGGAAACCGGAACACCCAGAAAAAAACCCACGCAGCCCTGGGTAGAACATGCAAATTTCACACAGGAAGGCCAGAGCCGAGATCAAAAGCACGACCTCTGCACTGTGAGGTTGACGCGCGAACCACTTGACATCGGACCGCCCCCTTTTTTGCAAATGTGTTTCAGTATTTGCTCTTCTAGATGCCCCTTGCCATTGTTTTCATTTGTTTTTGGTGTGTTTCTCCGTTTGCCCCACTCAGTAAACGTCTGAATGGGCATCAGCGACAACGCTCGAATTTGCTGTCATTATTGTTTTGCGTGTGATGTAAAAAATTGCTGTGTGATGAAAGAACCCAGATTGAAAAAAAAAAGCAGTGAGTGTTTGGGGGTTGTTTAGCTTGTGTATACATCCAAACGACCGATGCATTTATTAGATAAAGACTTCGGTTTGAAGAGTTTGACACAACTTGAGGTTGCATCCTCTCCTGTTGTCATCAACGATGTTGTTGGACCCACCAGGACACCTCACAATGTTGGGTTAGCGCTAGCATAAATGTTTTTGGTGTGTTTCTCCGTTTGCCCCACTCAGTAAACGTCTGAATGGGCATCAGCGACAACGCTCGAATTTGCTGTCATTATTGTTTTGCGTGTGATGTAAAAAATTGCTGTGTGATGAAAGAACCCAGATTGAAAAAAAAAATTTTTTTTTTTTTCGGTTGTTGTTATGAGTATTGTTCGTTTGGCGCAACAATTACTATTGTAGTGTCGCAAATGAAGATAAAACGTGCCCCGAGGCTGTGTATGAAAAATGAAAAAAAATGAGCTTCCATTGAACTACTTAATTCCACTTTTGAACAATAAAAGCAATCGCCATATTCGAGCTGATATTCCAATCATAGCAATTACCGAGGCCCGCTCCTCCGATTGCTGTCTGAACAATTCGGCCACGCTGCATCCATAAAAAAAAAAACCATTGAGCAGCTATTGTTATTGAACTTTATTCAAGTCATTGTTATTCAAGATCACTGCACTCATTGTAATCAAAGTTTACTTAAAAGTTGTTTCAATAGTTAAGGCTCCAAGCGAAGCGGCTGAAAACTAAAGCACTTCTTTCCAATTGCCTTCCTCTTGATTCGAATGCCGGGATGAATATTTTTCATATTTTTTCACCCCACTGAGTCACTCGCGTCTAATTATACGCTTCTGCCTGCGAAATGCTCTTCAATCAATATCAGTTATTTGGGGATGGATAAACAAATTGACTCTTGGGAAAACAGAGGGAGGGTCGCGACAGGTGCGCTCAGTTCATCGGATTTAATAGAGCGCAGCGGCGTGCCTCTGTCATCGTTTCAAAGCCTTCTGCGTGGGCATGACCGCAAAACACGACATCGCCGTCGACAATATGAGATTCAGACGTGTCAGAGGGTGATTCATTACCCTATCTGGGAGCCTCCCCGCTTGACCGTGCTGTCCCCGTCTGGTATTCGCCCCTCCGGTTCGGCACCAACTTTGTCATCAGCTACGATCACACTGATTCAAAAGTGCATAAGTCACATTCCGGTACACACATAACGAGACCCCTCACATTTCGTGAGTGAGCCAACTGCTCCGGTTGGGAGGTGTGCCAGATTCTTCCTTAACAATCTCGAGTCCCATTTGTCAAACTCGTCCGTGAGAGGCAGCATTGTGCCACGGGGCATCCAAACTGCAAAGAAAAAGGAGCAGTACTGATGCAGCATAATGCTGTGTGCGGCCATGCTGCACTGGCTTGCATGGGTCTGCAAAAATAACAAATCTTATTCTATAGATCAGTTTCATGTGACGTATGCATACATTAAGTCTGGCTGCGTGTGCACCTTGGAGGCAGAAAACACGCTTGTGAGTCGTAATACAGTGAAACTCCTTTACAACGAAACCTACATGGACGAAAATACCCCCTAGTGTGAAAAAATCTTCATGCATTAAGCCATTCCCTCTTTTCTGCTCCCCCCACAATGAAAACACCCTCTGTTGCGTAATACGAAATCTTTTTCTCCACCCTTGCCTCGCAATGACGTTCACTACAACGAAAACAAGCCTTCCGCAAGAGTCTAATCCAACCTCAGCATGCCACAGCGACCTCTGCTGCTTCGTTCGGAAACGGCAACAGCAACCACCACACTGGTTTACACATGCGCTGATTGAGGAGGCAATTGAGAATGCTTGTCTTTGTAAACAACAGTGACGTCATTAAGATGCACACGCATCTTGGAGGCAATGTTTGCCAACATTGAAACTCATCTATAGCTCACTTCTGCACAGATTTAATTGCACTCGGAACAAAGATGGCATCCAATGTTTTACTCAGGCCGTTGCATTGTTTAAAACCCCATTTTATCACTGCTGCTATCAATCGTAACCTTACTTTGAAACCCCCAAACTTAATTTCAACCCTAGCAGTACTTCCATCCATTTTCCGATGCGCTTTATCCTCACAGGGGTCGCGGGCGTGGTGGAGATTATCCTAGCTGTCTTCGGGCAGTAGGCAGGGTACACCCTGAACTGGTCGCCAGCCAATCGCAGGGCACACAGAGACGAACAACCATTTGCGCTGACAATCACACCGATGGACAATTTGGAGTGTTCAATCAGCCTGCCATGCATGTTTTTGGAATGTGGGAGGAAACCGGAGTACCCGGAGAAAACGCAGGCACGGGGAGAACATGCAAACTCCACACAGGGAGGCCGGAGCTGCAATTGAACCCACGACCTCTGAACTGTGAGGTCGACATGCTACCCACAGAATCACGGGGCCGCCTCCTAACTGTACTTTAAAACCCTAATTTGAAACCCTTAACCTACTCTGAAACCATCCCTTGAAAAATGACTTTGACAGCCAAAACATAATTGGAAACCATCTGTTGAACCCGACCTTAACTCCAATACTCGACATTGAAACAACACTTTAACACCCTACTTTGAAACCCTACTTGCTGCTCATATTAGACTAAGCAGCCAGATTCTTGATGTCATTGTAAGGGTGTGTTTCTAATTCTGCCCACTTATGACTGGTTTTGCGAGCACTCACTCTTCACACACCCCGGTACTGAATGCCCTTGTTTATCGTAGTTACTTGTTATTGATACTAGCCTGTACTAATGGAGACAAATTCCTTGTGTGTTCACATACTTAGCCAAGAAAGATGATTCTCATTCTCATTCTAATAATTATATAGGATAATCTTTCAGGATAATCTTTCCGAAGCATCCAATAATTTGGCTTTTGATGACTTTGATCACAAGGTGGGAAAAAATGCTCCGATTTAGCCCAAGAATCAGTATCAGTGTACCCTGCTTTAATCAACCTTTTCTATACTCTATAAAAATGAACCACTCAAGTTATTTGGATGATGTAAACATCAAGAATATGTTTTCTCATACCTGAATTTAAGAAGTTGAAATACTTTTTATAATGGCAGACACGCGCTTCAAGTTTTGTTGGACCTTGGAGGTAAAACTTTCTAATGAAAAATTGGCCGAGGGTCCACTGCATAGCATTTCCTGTTAGTAGGTTTCCGAACTTCAAAACAGGCATTTAGTCAATATCATTGCCCTGTACCCATGACCCCCGCTCAGTCAAACAGTGACGTGCGGTCTCAAAGACGTGCGGTCAGCTGCGGCATAGCTAATAACATCGACGGCGATAACAACTTTGCACGCACAAACAGAGGCTGCCGACATGTTTTTCGACAAAAGCACCACCGTCGAATTATGTGCAGATGTTAACTTCACACAGAGCCGGTTCACCACATCTGTTAGTTGGTGGGAGATCTCATTAAATCCAGCCCCCCGACATCCAGCGCTCATTGGCACGTTGCACAACAAACACCGATGGAAAAGCTCGCTGGTCGGATATTATGACTTCCAACTGTTGCTACATTTTGATTTCATCCTCTTCTTAATACATTGCCAGCCATTCTCACACCTTTTTTTTTTACCCTAACTCAGGGGTCGGCAACCCAAAATGTTGAAAGAGCCATATAGGACAACAAAAAAAACAAAAACAAACATGTCTGGAGCCGCAAAAAAATAAAAGCCTTCTATAAAACTTACAATGAAGGAAACACAAGCTGTATGTATGTAGGAGACTGGACTGTCTCAAAATTCTTTGTTATTCATTCCTTTGTTGTGTGTTCACAAACGCCTCCATATAATTTATTTTGTAATTCCCTTGCTTGATTTTTTTGTTTTGGTGCATTATTTTCGCTTTTCTGAGTGTCAGTGAAGTGATCATGAATTTCCGTTTTTCTGAGTCTGTCTTTGAACGCCTCTCGAGTCGAACGAACGAGAAGAGAGAAGGCACAGGAGTCGGACGCAGACGTGTCTGTGTTTGTCAAAACTGTTAAAAGCATAAATAAAGTGTACTTTTTAAAAACCAACACCACAGCTCTCCTTTTTCGGAGCTGCAACATGTATCTATATCTATTTGAGCTATATTAGCCTACTATCAAAATGTTTTTCCATTTTCAAACATTTTTTATAAAGCTCTAGGGAGCCACTAGAGGTCGCTAAAGAGCCGCATGCGGCTCTGGAGCCGCGTGTTGCCGACCCCCGCTCTAACTGTTGTGGGGGAAATTCTGTTTTTACACAAACCGTGTTGAATTGACCGGTATTTATTTTATTTCCTCAAATGATTGAATGAAATAAAGTCATCTGGCTCCATATACATTTTTTTTAAGTAGACAATACATCTACTCAAAAAACGAATCTGGTAGAAACCTTTTTTCAGTGCATGCTGTCCTTCTATGAGTCATGTTTCAGTTCATGTTAGTCTCCAGTAGGTGGCAGAGGTGACAATCCCGAAACGTGGTATAATTATCCGACCATGATTCACCTCACCGGTCGTCCGGATCGAAGAGATGTCGAGCAGTTGGGCACCCGAGGGACGCCCACCTCGGATCCTGAACCTGCCCCGCACCCTTCGTCATGGTGTTTTGTCCCGGTGTGTTGACCAGCATCATTATTTCTACTTTGTCGATCTTGTGTTTGTTAGTAAACCTTTTTTGTACCATAATCGTATCCTCCTCGACATTTGTAGGATCCACCCATTTCCGGATCGTTCTGGGAATGTTACGCTATGTTTAGCTGCATGCAGATTGTTATTTATTTAAAACAGCGAAAATCAGCATTTTCAGTAAAAGATGGATTATTAAAACTTTGCAAATCAGAACAATCCTGTAATACAACAAAAATATGATTAGAATTCAAATGTTTGCTTCCATCAAGTCACCCAATTTATTTTGGTATTACTGCGGCAACCATACAGAAGGATTTTCAAACCGTAAATTGGAAATTGTGGTTCACTTTATTACACAAGGCTCTCCTCCCCGTATCGGAACAATGTCTTGAAAATACTGTATAACTTAACCAAATGAAAAAAAAAAAAAAGTGAAACGAAGACATTTGCAAACGTCAAGGGCACAGCAGGAACCTTATTTCATTAAACCACCATCATCATCACTATGCAGTGTCAAGTGGATGTCCCCTGCGGATAATATAATTGGCTCTTCGTACTACGCAAGCAAGGTATTCAAACAAAACAAAACACAAAAAAAAAATAAACTGTGGGCGTGCACACATGCTCGCGTTTGGGCGAGAAATGACACAAACATACCAGGTTGTCCTCATTAGTCATAAAGTCATGAGAGGATGTTTGCGTGCTCGCTGCACATCTCTACATTTAGCAGTCACTCTCCCCATCCAACTTGCTCTACTTTGCAAAGTGTACTTGGTGACAAATTTGCATGCAGCCTGTTCGCAAGGGCCGCCCTCTACAGCTCTTTATGGATGGCAAAGGAAGGCAGGCAGGCAGCAAATCGTTGACCTTTAAAGCTGCTTTGTTGGCCAATCCATTCTTGCACACACTGCAGTAGGGGGCTTCCGTGTTGCCCCTGCTAGAATTAGGTTGATTGAGCATGGCCGCAAATGGATCAAGCGTATCTTGCATGGACGGAGCCCAGGCGGGCCGCGCATAATCGCCAGGCCGACGTGGCAGCCAGATAGCGGGACTGTTTAGTTGGCAGGTTCCGATCTAAAGCTTTGACAGACTCCTGTGACTGTTATCTTGCTGTGCATTAAATTTGAGGTACAGTGAAGACTTGAGGTCCATCGTAGGATACAAGGTGGATGGATTAGTATGGAAAACCCACTTACAGTTTTGAAGGGAATTGGTCACGTTGTTTTTTTAAAAAAAAAATCTTTCAAAGGTGGACTCAATAAATTTTTCTTCCCAGAAGAATTTGAAAAACCAATCGTGTGTCATTTTCTTGGCATTGTACAATTAGGCTATGTGCCGGCTGTGTTGGGAAAGTTCTTCTTGTATGCCAAGGCCGGTCCTTGAGATCCCCCATACAGCCTGTTTTGAATGTGCCCCCACTTCCAACGCACCTCATTCAAATGATCAGGAAGATTATTGGGCTTCTGTAAAGCTTGCTGATGAGCTGCTCATTTCCATGTGCAGCTATCATCCTATCATCTTATGAAAAAGAAAGAAAAAAGAAAACATTGTTAGGATTGTCTTTTTTTTTTTTATAGATTAAAACAAAAACAAGGCGGCCTGGTGGTCCAGTGGTTAGCGCTTCGATCTCACAGTGCAGATTCCAGCTCCGGCCTCCCTGTGTGTGGAGTTTGCATATTCTCCCTGTGCCTGCGTGGGTTTTCTCCGGGTATTTTGTTTTCCACCCACATTCCAAAAACATGCTTTAATCCTCCTTCTGAGGATAAAGCGGATCAGAAAATGGATGGAGAGATAAAACCAAAACAAGACTGAGGTCCTGCAAGTACAAACATCATCTGCTTTCGGTTGAGGTAGAAATCTATCCAGCCTATCCATTCCATCTTTCTTTCTATCTTCCAGCTACGGCTGGGACATGACAATGGAGCTGCTACTAGACGCCATTAATGTTTTTTGGGTGGGAAATGATCTGTTTCGACTTTCTGTTGCCATTTCATTATTCATTTTTTTAGCCACCCGAGTATTCCTGGAAAGGCCAGCACGGTGCTTTAAATCAATGCGGCGTTTTAGGTTCACTCTTTATGTCATTGCGGTCTGTATTTGCTCTTCAAAATGGGGTAGACAAAGCTTACGACAAAAGTCAGATGTTTTTTTTTCCTGGTGGTGGCGCTGCTGTGAGTCATGGCACTTTGCTTCAGGTACGACACTGTGTGTTGGTCTATGACAAGCAATTCTCCCTTCCCCCCCAGAAATACAAATAACTTTGGTGGTTGAAATGTGCTAAGATGTCCAAGAGGTATAAATAGTTTCACACGCCACTGATAAATATTCACAAACCTTCATATTCATTCATTCATTCTTTTTCCGAACTAGGGTCACGGGGGATGCTGGAGCCTATCCCAGAGTCTTCGGGCAGTAGGCGGGGGACACTCTGAACTGGTTGCCAACCAATCGCAGGGCACACAGAGACGAACAACCATCCACACCTAGGGACAATTTGGAGTCTTCAATCAGCTGCCAGCTGGAATGTGGGAGGAAACCGGAGTACCCGGAGAAAACCCACACAGGTCTGGAGAGAACATGCAAACTCCACACAGGGAGCTGGAATCGAACCGGGTACCTCTGCACCGTGAAGTCAACATGCTAACCACTGGACTACCGGGCCAGCCTACCTTCATATTTATAAGTGATTATATTACACTTTTGATACACACAAGCCCCAGACATGTACACACCGCAGTTTGAGAATCTCTGACTTCGGGCCTGACTCATACGCGGCATGTGTGGGGGTGCATGTGGGCAAATATTGCTAAAACAAAAGGATATTAAAATCCAGTGGGCCATAACAAGCATCCCTCCCACACAAGTAACATGAGCTGATTTTTGGTATCTGCGATTTGGGTTTGTTCCATGCGGGGGGTGCAAGTTGAGCTGGATCGTGATGGCCTATCAAAAGCTCTCAGCCTCAACTGCTCTCAAGAGTCACATTGCATGAAAAGAGCCAAATTTACAATCTTAGTGGCATACCAACAAATGTCAGCACCAGTAATAAAATAAAATGCAACAAATTTCACACGCTCACCTTCCTTAAAAGCCAGAGAAGCTCTTCGTGTCAACAGACCTCGGTGGGCCTCTTGATAGGAGATTAGATGAGCTCTTGACAAAGAATAAGTGATGTGGAATATGAAGATTTAGTGCTTTCTTCTCAAGAGTGTGCCCCTCCGCTGGGGGAGGCGCTCGCACAGCTGGGGGCTAATGCAGAGTGGGATGGCTGCAGATGGAGACGTGCCACGGGAAGATGAATCCCCAGCACGGTCGCCGAGAGAGCTCCTGAGATTTTAATTATGCCCCTCCACAAAACACGACACAAGCGAGCGACAAATTAATAATTCATACGAGACGGCAGATTTTTGTTCGGTTCAACGGAGGTCTGCACGGCTTTGGAGTCAAACAAGTCCTCCATGGCACTATTAGAGGCATATGGTGGCATCCTCAGGAATAGCGAAGCAAACGGGGAAGGGGTGGGAAGGACGTTAACTTATTTACTCAACGTTCACTGTGTTCCTAATTGTGTTCATACACCAACAAAATCTAATCAATACATAATTATATATATATATATATATATATACACATATATACATATACATACATATATACATATACACAAATATATATACATATACACACATATATATATATATATATACACACACACACACACACACACACACACACACATACATATATATATATATATATATATATACTGTATATATATATATATATACACAGTATATATATATCCATCCATCCATTTTCCGAACCGCTTCATCCTCACTAGGGTCGCGGGGGGTGCTGGAGCCTATCCCAGCAGTCTTCGGGCAGTAGGCGGGGGACACCCTGAATTGGTCGCCAGCCAATCGCAGGGCACACAGAGACAAACAACCATCCACGCTCACACTCATACCTAGGGACAATTTAGAGTGCCCAACGAGCCTGCCATGCATGTTTTTGGAATGTGGGAGGAAACCGGAGCACCCGGAGAAAACCCACGCAAGCCCGGGGAGATCATGCAAACTCCACACAGGGAGGCCGGAGCTGGAATCGAACCCGGTACCTCTGCACTGTGAAGCCGATGTGCTAACCACTGGACTACCGGGCCGCCCAGTATATATATATATGTGTGTATATATGTGTGTGTGTGTGTGTGTGTGTCTCGTCGTTCAGGTGAAGCTCAGAATGTCTCTTGCATGATTTATTCCAAAGAGCAGTCATTGGCAAAGATGCCGTACTGGACTGAGGACAAATAGATAAATAATGCGACAGGAAAGTCAATAAATAAGAAGAAGGCATGAAATTAGAACACAGACAAGGCGATTATGGTGATGCATGACGGGAATTAATCAAAGAAGCGCTTTGCTTTTGTCCTGCATGTGTGCTCAGTCAGCCCACAAAGTGACACAAAAGGCTTGAGTCAGTGTGACTCATGCAGTTACACTTCTCAGCCTGTTGGGGGCCACCATTATCCAACATGAAAAGAAGGGTGAGCCATCAAGACAAGAGATGCTGTTTGAGATACCGTGACAATGAGTCACTCCCATCGGCGAGCTTCAGACAAGGCATCCACTGTTAGTCAGTGTTTTCTTTCATCATAGAAACCTTACAAACTGCTGTCTGCGTTGATCAAAATGTGCACTGTGAGGGTCTGAATGTGATGACTTCACAGAAGAGAAAAGCCCCCCTTTTTTTTTTTGCATTCAAATTGCCTTGAGAACAACTCAATGGTAATTTACTTTTTTCATTTCACTGGTCTTATCCAGCGTAGTATCTCTCTGTTTAATTGCTTGACTTGACATTATCAAGGAGGAACATCTTACAATGCCAAAAGGTGTAAAATCTAAGACAAATTCTCATTTTCTTATCGGATGGAATGCCGCGAATTCGACTCAACTGGAGAGCGCTGCTGCTGCTGCTGCTGCTTATCAATTCTAATTAAGTTTTCATTTCAGCTCGTTAGCGCCGGCAAAAGCAGCCCTGCATGTGTGAAAATGGAGGGGGACTTCCAATTAAACATTTAATAGACATAATGTGAAGCTCAGGACTGGCGAGAACGGAGACATTTCTCACATTTGTGAGCCTGCGCGGGTTAGTGGTGAGGGAAAGCGGGTTTGTGAATTTGGATTGTGGTTTTTGGGGGGAGGTTTTTTCCATGGTGCAAAAGCAACTATGAATTTTTTGGCCACAATACCAAAATATATGTTTTAGTGCAAACAAAACATTGCCATGCCATACTTACAGTGAAGCAAGGTAGCAGCACCATGCTTTGGGGCTATTTTCTTCCAGCTGGGACTTAGACAAGGTGGAAGGGATTATGAAGTGTTTCAAATAGGACCTTCAGGCTTCTGCAATAAAATTAAAAAAAGAAAATAAAAGCCTACAGGAACAGCTAAAACCTCTCTATACAGTATCATTGAATGTTCTGGATCCCGAATGCATTCCTTAAATGCAAATTGAATAAAAATCCTTCAGGGTTCAGAGGTCTGCGGACTCGGGCCAATTAGTGGAGCCCAGGTTTCGAAGGAAACCACATCGAATTGATCTGTTATGCTGCTCCCAAATGCCATCAGAAATGAAGCTGTGCTTTTTCACATTCCTTTGAAATAAGGTCTTAAAAGAATTTTAAAAATACATTTCACTATATGGTCTTTTTGTAGCGGCCCAGTAGGCCAGTGGTTAGCACGTCGGCTTCACAGTGCAGAGGTACCGGGTTCGATCCCAGCTCCGGCCTCCCTGTGTGGAGTTTGCATGTTCTCCTTGCGTGGGTTTTCTCCGGGTGCTCCGGTTTCCTCCCACATTCCAAAAACATGCAAGGCAGGCTCGTTGGGCACTCTAAATTGTCCCTAGGTATGGGTGTGAGCGTGGATGGTTGTTCGTCTCTGTGTGCCCTGCGATTGGCTGGCAACCAATTCAGGGTGTCCCCCGCCTACTGCCCGAAGACTGCTGGGATAGGCTCCAGCACCACCCGCGACCCTAGTGAGGATGAAGCGGTTCGGAAAATGGATGGATGGATGGGTCTTTTTGTAATTTCAGAAAGCAAGTTTTTCTTTCTGTCATTCATAATGGTTTTAAAACTTTTGTTCATAAATGCATTTAAATGTTGCCATTGTACATTCTTATTGTCATTTTAATGTTCAGTCTGTAAATGCTTTTCGGTGTTGTGCTTTTGCTTGTGTAAAGCACATTGAGTTACCTTGTGTATGAAACGTGCTATGTCTTGCCTTGACTTCGTGGCAAGTGTGTTGAGTCCTATTTAACTGATTGAATCTGATTGGTTAATTCCAAACACAGCCTCAGCATATTGATGACTGTGTTGACTGATTAAGTTTTCACAAAGTGATACACTTCTGGGCGGGGAAAAACATTCATTATCTATTGATCGATAAAACACAGCACAGACAAAATGCACTTCAGCGTGGTCTTACAGCGATGATCACGTGGTTGTGCTTGCTTGCTCTATGCCGGCAAATTTAATCGGGAAATCGCGCTCATGTTTAATGACTTCACCATGAAACTAAAACAAACAAAATAATTACACTCATTGTATATTTAAGCGGGCGGCCCGGTAGCCCAGTGGTTAGCACGTCGGCTTCACAGTGCAGAGGTACCGGGTTCGATCCCAGCTCCGGCCTCCCTGTGTGGAGTTTGCATGTTCTCCCCGGGCTTGCGTGGGTTTTCTCCGGGTGCTCCGGTTTCCTCCCACATTCCAAAAACATGCATGGCAGGCTCGTTGGGCACTCTAAATTGTCCCTAGGTGTGAGTGTGAGCGTGGATGGTTGTTCGTCTCTGTGTGCCCTGCGATTGGCTGGCAACCAATTCAGGGTGTCCCCCGCCTACTGCCCGAAGACGGCTGGGATAGGCTCCAGCACCCCCCGCGACCCTAGTGAGGATGAAGCGGTTCGGAAAATGGATGGATGGATGGTATATTTAAGCTGCAGCTGTTGTGAGAGCACTTTTGAAATACATCCGTCCGTCCATTTCCTGATCTGCTCATCCTCAAAAGGGTCACGAGTGTGCTGGAGCTTATCCCAGCTGTTTTCGGGCAGTTTGCCAGCCTATCGCATGGCACATATAGACGAACAACCATGTTTTTGGAATGTGGGAGAAAACCGGAGTACCCGGAGAAAACCCACGCAGGCCCAGGGACAACATGCAAACTCCAAACAGGAAGGCCTGTAATACATGTAATACAGTATAAACATGTCAATTACAAATACATGTGTTCAACACGAAGAAAAGAATTATTTCATAAGATAAGGGACACACAACTGTAGCGTTCCCACTTCATATCTGAAAACATTCAGTCAGCAAATGAAAAGTGTCTTCTCCAGATTAGGATGTGCCGCACCCCAAAGCCGTTTACGATCATCTTTCAATCTGTTGGCCTTGAACTCTGCCATGATTTTGTTGCCATTACGGATGATTTTCAACTTTGCCAATTCGTAGTCCTGGCTGGGCTTCGTCTGGGAGACTCCCTTTCGAAAAGTGAGAGATAATTTCAGCCTTCGCATACAGCGAGATTTGTTTCCGTTTACCAGACATGTTTTCAGACCATGTGCTCAAGACTGTGCCGTGACTCCGGAAGTACAACACTGTACACGTTGATCAGTAGCGTTGCTAAGCAATATAGGGAAATCTCGCACTGTACATTTTGTTCATACCAAGGGCATGGTGGCAGTTAGCTTGCACGGTTCGTTGTAACGAAGGCTTTTTCACTATTTTGTAGGAAAAATCTGGTAATTATAATGAAGTTTACATTATGAAGCTGTTTGCTGTCAGCAAAATCGGCAAATGGAAAATGAAGTACATGAAATCGGGACTTTGAAATGTCAACGTTATAGGGGTGAAAACATAAAAGGGGTATGATGAAAAATGGTTCGACTATAACAGGACAAAACAAATAATGTGATTCACAATTTGAAAGTGCTGACTGCACCTTGCTTTGCAAAAGTAGCACAGAAACAACTATTCTCTGTCTGCCAATCAACAGAAGAGGAGCGCCGTCTCATTCAAATCGACGCCTGGTATTGTCGACTTGAAATCAGAAATGGAAAGTCGAGGTTTCTGCTCGCGAAATATTATGACATCCCACGTGAAGATGGAAGCAATGACTGAAAAGCTGTCGGGATGACAAAAAGGTCAAATGACTTTGACTGGTCGGTGCCGAGCCCCCCCCGGGACTAAAATGGACAGAGGGCACGGGATGGTTGGCGGACAGATTGCTCACAGAAGAGGAAGAGGAGGAGAGGCGGATTGAGCAGAAGAACCAGGAGTCTGCAAACGCAAGTGATGGAGTGCTCGGCTGCGTATAAGGTGTCCGGGATGACCGGGATCTATCACCGGTCTTTCCTTTCCATAAGAGAAACCATTTCCGTGATTGATTCCTTGGTGGGATTGCTGCTCTTGTTCTTTAGAATCCAAGGAGAGACGTCGATTGTATAGCTGGTGATAAACAAATGAGTGCTTGCCGTTAAGGGGCATTATCAGCGCAAGGCAGCCGCTTTGGCAAAGCCACTTCTGAGCACACCAGCCAAACTTTGTGGTTAGGGCTCCAAAAATTAGTCAGTGTTGATGCAACAGACGGTGAGATGAGGTCAAACATCCACCGCCTTCCATTATCGCCATCAAGTTGAACGGTTGGCAAATCACCTTTGGACAGCAATGACTCATTCAGCAGGTCCGTATACACTACGGCAGTCGACGAGGCATCATTAGAGCGACAGGTCACGAAAAGGGAAGGCTCAGTGTTCGGCGGACCGCAATTACTGGGATGCATTGGAGGGGTCAGGACTCTTGGAGATCCATGTCAAAAATATACAGAGGATTATGTTTATTTGTCAGGTGAGAGCGAGGATGATCCTAGATGATCGCTGGTCTAAAGAGCCCGCGGCAGCTGGCAGAATGGGAAAATTATCCGATCGGTAATATGCACCAACAGCTGCACACGCTAATGGCGTTCCAATCTGCCATGAGCAGGAACGCGGGTTTAAAGTAACTTGACTGATTATGGGGACATTTATTGAGCAGCAACTTTTTGTTTTATTAAGGCACTCCTTTAACGTTCTGAACTCCTGTCGACATAAGTGTACTTATTTGTATTTATTTGTATATATTTGGCAACCCAAAATGTTGAAAGAGCCATATTGGACCAAAATAAACAAAAAACACGTCAGGAACGCAAAAAATAAAAAGCCTTATAATGAAGGCAACACATGCTGTATGTATCTATATATATATATATATATATCAACATGACTAGGTTGGCTACAAATACACAACGAGCATGATTAAAAGTGTTTTTCCCCCTGCAGTTCATCCTGTAGAGGAGGGGTGCTCAAACTCTTTTGACGGAAGATCTACTTTTCGAACAACAAACCTCCCGCGATCGACCTGTTACAGCACACGCGTGCATACGCACACACTTACACACGCATACCGTAATGAGCGACAGCCATAACGGCCGCTGAGATGAACGAGGCACGCAACACACTTTCGCAGCGTGCTAACTATCGTAGCTCACGTGTATCGTTTGAAAATGCTTCTCTTGGCCGCCCAGATTCCCATTCTTAGCAAGTACCCTCTGTGAATTGTACATTTTTAACAACAGCCTGCTGACTGACATCCTGCCCTGCTAATAGAAACGTGTGTCGCAGGCTATGACGCAAATATTCATTGACGAAATGTTGAAATTTAATAATTATTCGACACATTTTTACAGCATTGGAAAACGTTAATAATGTTTGTGTCAGGTTTGTCCTCTGACAGAAACCATATTCATCTATCCATCCATTTTCCGAACCGCTTGATCCTCATTAGATGGGTGCTGGAGCCAATCCCAGCTGTCTCCGGCCAGAAGGCGGGGGACACCCTGAATCAGTTGCCAGCAAATCGCAGGGCACACAGAGACGAACAACCATCCACGCCCACACTCACACCTAGGGACAATTTAGAGTGTCCAATCAGCCTGCCATGCATGTTTTTGGAATGTGGGAGGAAACCGGAGCACCCGGAGAAAACTCACACAGGCCCGGGGAGAACATGCAAACTCCACACAGGGAGGCCGGAGCTGGAATCGAACCCGGTACCTCTGCACTGTGAATCCAACGTGCTAACCACTGGATTACCGGGCCGCCCAGAAACCATATTAAAACAAAAAATTATATTTCCCTCCCATCTTTTTCCATTTTCAAACATGCCACTGGAGGGCACTAAAGAGCCACATGCGGCTCCAGAGCCACGTGTTGCCGACCCCCGGGTAAACCCATTAAGTGTTGTTTTAGTAGGTTTTATTTGTATTTGTATGTATGTTTCTATGAGAGTTGATGTGATAAAAACGAATATGCGTGAAGGGGGGGTTAAATAAGTGATGGGCATTTTTAAAAATGTACTCGATAGATTTCCAGGGGATTAATCACAAATCAGAAACCACACGTTTGTTGTTGTTGTTGTCGTCATTTAGTGTCATTTTGTATCATGTCATTGTTGATTGAATTTGTGTATCCATGAGTGTAGCGATGATCATCAGGCAAAGCACGATTCACAGGTTTCATAAAAAGGAAATAGATTGGAATAGTCAAAAGGTGGATACAAGTACCAAGAACAAACAAGAAAAATTGTAGCAACGCTGGTGAAAACTAGCAACAGACTCCGTTGCATGGAAACCCCCCCCCCAAAAAAACAGACACGGGCTGGTTTCTCGCCGTTGGCAGGGTACGAGATGATTTGACAAAGGACATGGGTAGACCCACTGAACTGCAATTCAAGTGATTGTTCTTTTGTAATTGTCATCCTTTGGATGTTTTGAACTGCTGCTTTCGTGCCAATATCGCATTGAGCAGAATCATGTCGCGGCAAACAAAGCAGCGCAGCTGCTGCTCGCAACCAAGTTGTGCTCCTCATTTGGTTTCATTTACCATTAATCGCTTCCAGACAAAAGATCAATGAATTGCTCAAAATGGCCATCCCTAACTACTACTACAAAGTAACTTGTTTTTGAAAGAGTGAGCCGAGCACCGGGGCTCTACTTTTGTTGCGAATGATCCCCTGTGTAGGTGCGCCACTATTTTCCCATTCTTTTACCCCAGCGTGTGGATTCCAGCGGGCCTCCTATTGCTTTATTTTTCTTGTATAAAAACACAAGCTTGGTGTTTATCTGCTCCATCAGCATCTGGCACTTATTACAGAAATGGGGTTGGGATTATTAGGATTACCAGTGGATTGAGAAGGACAGGATTCATAGCAAGGTTAACAACAGCAAACACTTCTTTTACTCACGCAGCAGCCGCTAGGCAAAAAGCTGCATGCTTTCCCTTACTTCAGTGGTCCCTAACCTTTTTTGCCCCACCGGACCAGTTTAATGTCAGACAATATTTTCAGGGACTGGCATTTAAGGTGTGGCGGATGACTACAACAAAATAATGTGATATGACCTGTTTGACACTGTGGTATTTTCTAAACATAATAAACACGAATCATGACACGAGGAACGTCCTATCTGGCCGCAACACTCTCTGGTCTCCATGATAACGTTGAAACGTGCCTTCAAAATAAGATACCCTGCAAATACAAAGTGCATGAAAAATATGACTCACCATTGTCGCTTATTATGCAGAGTGGGATTGGTGCGTGGGAATCTCCCATTGAGATAAATCCGTATTTTATACTGTCTATTAAATGTAGCCTTCTTTTTCTTGAACTTCTCTTCTGTCTCCTGGCTGGGCTTTTGCCCCCTTCTCAAAGAAACTTTCCAAAGATGTTTGTATTTCACCCATTTTGCTCACTCCTGCGTTTCATTTTGGCTGTAACCTATCACGTGACCGAGAAGCGCGCCTTGACCTGCTCAAAGTGACATACTGTAGAAGGATGTAACAGACAATCCGGTAATTGTCAAAATAAAATATCGTTCAGATTCCGAAATAATTCAAACGGAAGTAATTTAAGTTATTTATTCTTTCTGTGCGGCCCGGTACCGAATGACCCATGGACCGGTACCGGTCCGCGGCCCGGGGATTGGGGACCACTGCATTACTTAGCAAACATCTTGGCCTTAGCCCACTTTGGGAATGAATTTCATGGGAAGACTTCTTATATGGTGATGGCTCAGCGCCTCTTCAATAATAAAAGCAAGCGGCTTACCTGAAAGGGCAAACAGAGTAATTGTAACTGTATCTGTCACAAAGCGTGTAGCTCTTTGTGTATTTTGGTATTTGTTATTCCAAAAGACAGGCAGATATTGAAGGAGCACTAATCCAGAGCGACAGAGGAATAAACACAATCCCTAATCTCACTGATCCCTGGCAAAATCATTCAATTAGACTCCGTCTGGCACTGCGCACAGTGGGAGTGGCGGCGAAGGTAAGAATTTCTTCACGGAAAAAGAGAGAGCCAAGCATACCGAATGACTGAATGCCACACACTGGAAGATCTGTAGAAACCTTATTGGTGGATACACGGCAACGTCCATTCACCACGACCATTGCTACATCACTTGTTGGATGAACTAGTGCCCGCCCCCTGATTCTAATAGACCCAATACAGGCAGTATATGAAACAGTACATTTGTGTAGTGTACTATCAAGGCCGGGATCTTTGTGTCCATCTTCCTTCCACCGTGCAGAAAATAAGAATGTTGCTAACATTAGGAACATATCACTTTTGCTAGGACCTCCTTTGGAAAAGTAATTGTCCGAGGGGTGGAAAAAGTTGCTCGGGACCATGCTTGTAATAGCGTCACAAGCTTGCACATAGAATGAAAGTACCACATATTTTACCATTTACTTTGATTTCATGGTTACTGTGAGGGTCAGTGTCTGTGGGCCCCCGGGCCGCGGTAGTTGTACCAGGTCTGTGCTCTGGTGTAAGCCAATTGCAGCGCACACATAGACAAACAATCGTTCACACCAATAAGCAATTCAGACATTTGGCAAGAAAAGCGGGGTGCATCATGGACTGATCACGAATCACTCGCGTGGTGCATATTGACAATACAATACAATACTACACTGACCTTTATTAATATAGCCCTTTCACAAGAGCTGCAGCTGTAACAAAGCGCTTTCACGGTAATATAACACAACACATAACATGACTTGGACAGTCATGTAATCAAAAGCATATTCCAGCACACACCTTGTTATTTGAAGCAGTTCGAGATGAAAGAGGAGAGAATCAAAGTATCTTTTCACCAGTGGATCAGAGACGTCATGCTCCAAATATGTGCAGATGCCTGCTGCAAGTTAAGTTTAAAAATAAACAAGAAGCTGTAGCATCCATTGATGAAAAAAAAGAGAATGGTTCACTCATCCTGTCCCATGTAAAATCCGCTTCAATTCCAAGCGCCGACTCTCAGGTCCAAATACACATCAGCGTTCAACGCCGACGCTCCTCTATCCTCAACTTCAGCTCAAACAGCCATTCATGCTGCAGCATCAACGCGGACTGTCCAACAGCGCCCACATCTCCGCTGAACAAAACGGGGCTCTGAAAAATGCTGCCCATAACATATGCAAAAAACAACAAGCGCCGACCGTCAAATAGTGTCGACATTCCTCCCCATCAAAATCAGTGCTGGTCCACGCGTGCTGCAAAGAAAGGCACAACCATCAAGCACAGATTCTTCTTCTATGACGAATGTCGTGGCTAAAATGCTGAAACAGTGCAGGATGGGTCCACACGAAGGACAACAGACACCATATGACAAAACAAAAAACAAAAACGCCAAAAAAAGCAGTGCACTTGATGAGCTCTCGCAGGCGGCTGCCAACCACGGCGCCATCTTGAGGAATCGAAAAAGCATGGCCGCTCACTGCGGACTTATCGGTGAACTCAATTTATATGAT
Organism: Hippocampus abdominalis; assembly: GCA_018466805.1. Taxonomy (NCBI): domain Eukaryota; kingdom Metazoa; phylum Chordata; class Actinopteri; order Syngnathiformes; family Syngnathidae; genus Hippocampus; species Hippocampus abdominalis. The sequence continues at coordinate 4,600,990 of CM031708.1, forward strand.
TTTTGCGGGGGGAATGTGGGTGGATGCAAAACGCAAACTCCACACAAGAGATTCGACCGAACTGCCTGAATGGAATCACAAATGCTTTTGAAATTCCCAGGTATTGTATAGGTTATACAACATTTAAGTGAATAAAATGCTAAGTAACTTGCCTCACGGACATTGTAAGGGATTTAAATAATATGAACATTTGATTAGTACTGTACTGGCAAAAAGCAGTGTATCTTGCTGTATAAAGCACAAGTCCCACCACTGGTGACCTTGCGTGCAAAGACAGAGTAGGTTAATTATTTCCTGGTCAGCCACATGCCAGACCTTCATGCCAGCTTCGACAACATCTGGCAGCGGGCATCTGGTGCCATACATCAAATCGCCTCCTCTGCTGAACACGGCCCACAGATTCAACAGTCAACCAGATAAAACCGAGGTGTATTAAACAATAACATTTACTTTACAGGGGCGCATACGAGACATCGACAAGGCGTTTCACTCGGAGTCTAGTCCTGCTGTACTTGTGGTTTGAAAACTGCGAGAAAGGCTTGAAACTGATCTGAACTAATGCTCGCTCATCCACATTCCGAGCGCAACGTCACCACACCACCAGCTGCCTCCTCCATGCCCGCCTCCCTGCCCTCGCCTTTGAAGCCACTTGCTGAAATGTCACAAAGCTTGAAGTGTTCCAAGCACTCCCAAAGCGCTAATGAACAGGATGAAAACACAACTATGTTGCTGTCACGCCAACATCAGTCGGTCAGGGGGGAAAAAAAACAGTATTTCTCGGTTTAGGAATTTTGCCTGTCCAGACTTCATCTCTTTAAACTCATTTCCACAAAGTAAAACACTTTGGATCACGGTAGGTCACTGAGCTTTTGCTGAGACCTGCACTCGGCCTTAGTTACTGTTGCTAGGTCTGTCAAGCGTTTGGGAGAAAACATCAATTACCTCGAACCTCAGGAATTTCAGGCAAACGTGCTTACCACGAAGCCAGTATTTGGAATTTGCGTATATTTGACTTTAGGCATGAAGTAGGCTACACCATGGATTGCTTGTCTGCCAATCACAGGTCACCAGAGACTACAGCTCTGTAAAAAAACAAGAGATCACTACAAAATGATCACTTTCTCAGCTTTTGCCATAAATAGGTACAGTATATGTTTGAGTACAATTAACATTATTTACGACTGTTAACAAAACTCCCAAGTGCAAAATAATAATAATAATAATAATAATGTTACCATTTGCGTCATTTGATTATTTTCACAGCTGTCTAGACCTGTATACCGTATCCACATTTAAAAGCTGCGTGTACATCAAATCGAGCTCAATCAAAATGTTCAAATATATAATAGAATATATATATAATATATATATATATATATATATATATATATGCACACACACACACACACACACACACACACATTGTAAAACAACCATTCACATTCACACTGTGTTCAACTTAAGTCATGCTTCAAAATAGTTTATTTTTGTTCGTTTGTTTTTTTTGTGAAAGTGGCTAAACTATAGGAATATTTTAATATAACATTTCAAGTGACCGAGATTATCTGTCCATCGATTCCTTTTCAATAGCGCTTATTCCAATTCTTGGGTGAGCTGGAGCATCTCCCAATTGACATTGGCTGAGATGAGCTGGGGGCACTTTTTTTGGTTCTGGATTGGTCAACAACCAATCGCAGGGCACATATAGATAAGTAACCATTCAGATGTACGAACAAAATATCAAGAGTCCTCAATGAAACTACACCCTCGGTGAAGGTGTGCTTATTAATACACAACAGTGCTGCCAGCCATCAATCAATTAAATGTCAGATGTAGCAATTTTGGCTGTTTTGTGTCACAGCAGCGGCAAAGAGGCAACGTGGGTCCCCCTTCTCATGAGCTCACCACCCATGGGAGGGGCCAAAGGGGTCGGGTGCAATGTGAGCTGGGCAGCAGCCAAAGGCGGGGACCCTGGCGGTCCGATCCTCGGCTGCAGAAGCAGCTCTAGGGACATGGAATGTACCTTCTTACAGGGAAGGAACCCGAGCTTTGCAGGTAGAAAAGTTCCGACCTACCTCCACACACAGCCTGGGTTCTGGTAGCTCTCTCGAGAGGGGTTGGACACTCTGGATTGCCCACGGGGAGAGGCGCAGAGCAGGTATGCCCCCGGGCTAGTTGTGCATTGTCTGGAAGGGTTGCCTCCCTCCGCCTTCAAGTGGGGGGACGGGTCCTGACTGTTGTTTGTGCGTACGACCCAACAGCAGTTCAGCGTACCCACCCTTTTTGGAGTCCTTGGAGGGTGTGCTAGAATATCCTGCTGGGGACTCCCTTGTTCTGCTGGGGGACTTCATGCACACGTGGGCAACGACAGTGAGACCTGGAGGGGCGTGATTGGGAGGAACGGCCCCCTAAACTCGATATCACGGATTGTCCATAACGAACACCTTGTTCAAACATAAGGGTGTCTGGCACTTGAAGGACACCCTGGCCGCAGTATGGCTTTGTGGTTGTATCATCGGATGGGCCGCATGTCTTGGACACTCGGGCGAAGAGAGGGGCGGAGCTGTCAACTGATCACCACCTGGTGGTGAGTCGACTCCGATGGTGGGGAAGATGCCGGTCCGACCTGGCAGACCCAAACGTGTGAGGGTTTGTTGGGAGCGTCTGGCGGAATCCCCTGTCAGAAGGAGTTTCAACTCCCACCTCCGACAGAGCTTTTCCCATGTCCTGGGGGAGGCGGGGGACATTTCCGAAACCATGTTCCGTGCCTCTATTGTTGAGGCGGCCAATCTGTGGCGTAAGGTGGTTGGTGCCTGTCGTTACTCGCTGGTGGACACCAGCAGTAAGGGATGCCGTCAAGCTGAAGAAGGAGTGGGCCTTTATGGCCTGTGGGACACCAGAGGCAGCTGACATACGACTGGCCAAGCTGCAGCTTCGGTGGTCCGAAGCAAAAACTCGGGCATGGGAAGGTTCGGTGAGGCCATGGAAGCAGACTTCCGGACGGCTTCGAGGAAATACCAAAGGAGGGGGAAGCACACCACTCACTGTGTTGGGGATGGGGCCTGTTGACCTCGACTCGGGACGTTGTGAGCCGGTGGGCGGAGTACAAGACCTCCTCAACTCCACCAGTCCTTGGAGGAAGCAGAGTCTGGGGACTCTGAGGTGGGCTCTCCTATCTCTGTGGTCGAAGTCACCGATGTGGTTAAAAAGCTCCTCGGTGGCAAGGCCCCAGGGGTGGATGAGATCCGCCCGGAGTTCCTCAAGGCTCTGGATGTTGTGGGGCTGTCCTGGTTGACACGCCTCTGCAACATCGCGTGGTCAAAATTGGCAGACCGGGTGGTGGTCCCTCTTTTTAAAAAGGGGGACCGGAGGGTGTGTTCCAACTACAGAGGGATCACACTCCTCAGCCTCCCTGGTAAGGTCTATTCAGGGGTGCTGGAGAGGAGGGTCCGTCAGGAAGTCGAGCCTCAGATTGAGGAGGAGCAGTGTGGTTTTCGTCCCGGCCGTGGAACAGTGGACCAGCTTGCAGGGTCCTCGAGGGTATGTGGGAATTCGCCCAACCGGTCTACATGTGTTTTGTGGACAGAAGGCGTTTGACCGTGTCCCTCGGGGAAGTATGGGGTACCGAGCCCATTGATACGGGCTGTTCGGTCCCTATACTGCCGAGGTCAGAGTTTGGTTCGCATTGCCGGCAATAAGTCGGAATCGTTTCCAGTCTCCGCCAAGGCTGCCCTTTGTCGCCGATTCTGTTCATTACCTTTATGGACAGAATTTCTAGGCGCAGCCGAAGCGTTGAGGGGGTCTGTTTTGGTAGCCTCAGTATTGCATCTCTGCTTTTTGCAGATGACGTGGTACTGTTGGCTCCTTCAAACAGGGCTCTCCAACTCTCACTGGAGCGTTTCGCAGCCGAGTGTGAAGCGGTTGGGATGAAAATTAGCACCTCCAAATCTGAAACCATGGTCCTCAGTCGGATGGAGTGCCCACTCCGGGTCGGGGAGGAGATCTTGCAAGTGGAGGAGTTTAAGTATCTTGGGGTCTTGTTCACGAATGAGGGCAGGAGGGAGCGAGAGATCGACAGGCGGATCGGTGCAGCGTCTGCTGTGATGCGGACGTTGCATCGGTCTGTCGTGGTAAAGAAGGAGCTGAGCCAAAGGGCGAAGCTCTCAATTTACCGGTCGATCTACGTTCCAACCCTCATCTATGGTCACGAGCTATGGGTCGTGACCGAAAGAACGAGATCCCGGATACAAGCGGCCGAAATGAGTTTTCTCCGCAGGGTGTCCGGGCTCTCCCTTAGAGATAAGGTGAGAAGCTCGGTCATCCGGGAGGGGCTCAGAGTCGACCCGCTTCTCCTCCACATCGAGAGGAGCCAGATGAGGTGGCTTGGGCATCTGATTCGGATGCCTCCTGAACGCCTCCCTGGTGAGGTGTTCCGGGCATGTCCCACCGGGAGGAGACCCCGAGGACGACCCAGGACACGCTGGAGAGACTATGTCACCCAGCTGGCCTGGGAACGCCTCGGTATCCCCCGGGGAGAGCTGGAAGAAGTAGCTAGGGAGAGGGAAGTCTGGGCTTCCCTGCTAAAGCTGCTGCCCCCGCGACCCGGCCCCGGATAAGCGGTAGAAGATGGATGGATGGATGGATGGTGTCACAGCAATATAATATATATGTAACAACATATGTATTACCTTCAAATGACCTAAACAAGTACAATACTATGTATTCATGTCTGGAAGTAACAAGACAGTAGGCCACAGTGAAAATATGCATGCTTGAATGTGTGCACGGTATAAAATATCAGGTTTTGTTGTATCTGGGAACGTATGGCGAACATGGCCCAATTTTGGGGGCGTATTCCTCGGCCAAAGTGTACGTCTGCCAGCATCGGGATAAATTTAAACAAGATGTGGCGTGTTCTTGTTTCTTTGAAGGTGTTCCACATCATACCTCCACTCGGGCCGAGGGTAGGAGCACGGCCATAAAAGGACACTCTGTTTACCTTAACCTGCCAGCGTCTGCTCGCCAGATGTTCCCAAATCGCTCTTTCATCTCCCGGCTTAGAAAAACATATTTATAGACTTTGCTGCAAGTTTGTTGCTGTTTTACACAGACGAGCACCAAGAAAAGTCAGCTTTGTTTTCCCAAAGGCTAAATTTAAACACGATTTAATTTGCCTCTGAGATCTTGCTGGGATTTGAAGGCATAGAAGGTTCAGCGCTCTGTCCTTCGAGCTCCTTGTTCGCGATGGAGAAAGCGATACCAGGAGGCTGGGGCCTATAAACATGGGCTCCATTAAGTCATTGGCTTTGGCGAGCAAGCGTACATACACATGTCGGCATGTCTCCCAGAGTCAATGTTATTCTTACCTGAGGGTTTCAATTGGCTCTGATTGCTGGTGACTGCTAATGGTTATTCTAAGTCATTTTCTTTTTGGTTTGTGTGCATACACGAGAGCTTTGCTCTCACTGGACACAACATTAGGTACACCTGCAAAAACGAAATTATTGTCATAACTTAACTCCATTTTTTTTAAATTGCCAAAGAAAACTCATTTTGTTGAAAGGGGAAATGGTATTGACCCTTGACTTTTAATCAATTGCATGCATATAGTTGGTGCCCGGGAGTTTCTGCTCACTCATGAAGTGTGAAATAAAACAAGTATCCACTAATATTTTGTTGTCTTTTTCTGACGGTCTGTGAGAAACCGCAACTGCGCCTACACCAGGTTCTCTACGCATGACTTAACCAGCTAGGCTTGATGAAGACCCACAGCTACTTTCAAGAAAATAGCATGTCAAGAAACATGACATCCCCCACATGTGCTAACAGCCTTGGTATCAACTCAAAGCCAAAAGGGAAGCAGAGCTCCATTTAATTTTCTTGGACACACAGATTTGAGCTAAAAACAAAAGCGGCACATACTTGAGTGCTCTGTGAAGGTTAATGAACTTGTGGCGGAAGCTATTTGTTTTTGGTGTCCAGGTGCTACAAAAACACAGTCTAGTGCAGTGGTTCTTAACCTGGGTTCGATCGAACCCCAGGGGTTTGACAGAGCCTCTGCCATGGAGGTTAAGACTCACCGACCCAACATGTCAATTAGTTATGACACGCCCACTTGGCCATCGGTGGCTAGTTCATTTTGTGCACAATTAAAAAACGTATACTAATTGTGTTTACTTTTTTCTGTTAAGAAAAAGAATAAGAAAACCTTTATTTGTCTCACAATGGAGAAATTCCCCATTTACAGCAGCAAAGTTATGAAAGGAAGAAAGTAGAAGAACAAAAGGTAGAGGAGCTGCTGTAAAGGCAGCCGCTCTCGTGGCGCCACCTTTAAATCATACTACAGTCAAACCTCGGTTTTCGAACGTCTCGGTTCTCGACCAATTCGGTTTTCGACCAAACATTTCGAGTTTTTTTGCCTTGGATGACGAACAAATTTCGGTTCTCGAACAAACTGAGCGCACTGGAATGCACCATTTGACTCCTCTTGCCTTCCTTACACGAGGAAGTGACGCTTCCTCGTGTTGTTTTCCATTGTGAGCAGACGTGTTCAATAAACATTTTTATTTTAAAAAGAGCATGGTTTCGGTTTTCAAACAGTTTCGGTTTTCGAACAGCCTTCTGGAACGGATTATGGACGAAAACCGAGGTTTGACTGTAGTATAATAACAACATAATACAACACAACACATAAGACACAGACAGTCATTCAGTCTTAACCACTTTTCTTTGTTGTTTGAAGCAGTTATAGATGAAAGAGGAGAGGATCAAAGTGTCCTTTCACCAGTGGATGAGGGACGCCATGCTCAAAATGTGCACACGTCTGCTACATGTCTGGAATTTATAAAAAATAAAATAAAAACTTATAATTTTTATTTTTCACTAATGAAGTGTTTGGTGAATGTGCATATGAACTTGTTAGGTTTGGTACCTCTAACAAGGTTAAGAACCACTGGTCGAGTGTAAGAAGCACTCCCCTCGTATAGTTAAACACTTTTAGTGTCTCCCATCCCCCTACACTCTGGGCTCTGCTCCTGCAAGTAGAAGCTACTCTAGTCGCAAGACTAGACTGAAAGTCTAGCCTGATAATGAAAGCCAGACTTGTCAAGGAATCAGAATCAGAATAGCTTTGTTGTCACTGGGCGCAACGAAATGCAACAAACAAAACCCATCCAAGAGACGCACTGTAGAAAGACCATGACCAATACGGAAATATAGAATGGAAGTCCGCTGAGTCGCCTTTTACAGTGCCTTCTTTTTGCAGATGAAAAGGGAGGTGGAGCGGAAAAGAATAACCCCTGTAAGAGGAGCACAGTATGCACTTGAAAAAGAAAACTTTAGCAAACAGGCATACATTAACACACAGACGAGCACATGTGTAGGTTGGAACGACTGAATGTTGGTGGGGAACATTACAGTCCACCTGAAGAGGTCAGGCTTTGCAGCCAACATGGTGCCACCACATCCTATTCTCCAGGTGCGCCATAATAGAGGAGGGGGGAAGACAACGATAGTGTTGTGTACTGCATTTGTGTGATCATATAAGTGGGTACGCATGAGTCTGCGTCATTTGTTCCAGCTACATGCCAACACATCTTGTTGCCATGGAGATGACCCTCAGCTGCCACCCAAACAGGAATGAGAGAGAGCTAAAAAGAGTGCAGCTTTGCAAGACAAGAAATTGCAGGTGTAAAATACAGTCAAACCTTGGTTTTCGTCCATAATCCGTTCCAGAAGGCTGTTCGAAAACCGAAATCACGCTCTTTTTAAAATAAAAATGTTTACTGAACACATCTGCTCACAATGGAAAGCAACACCAGGAAGCGTCACTTCCTCGTCTACCCGAGGAAGGGTAAGGAAGGCGGGAGGAGTCAAATGGTGCATTCAAGTGCGCTCAGTTTGTTCGAGAACCGAAATTTGTTCGTCATCCGAGGCATAAAAACACTCAACATTTTTGGTCGAAAACCGAATTGGACGAGAACCGAGACATTCAAAAACCGAGGTTTGACTGTATTTTGTAAGTCTTGGCCCTTATTTTAATGAAAAAAAACAAGTAAAATGAACCCCCCCCCAAAAATTGTCTACTTAAAATTTTTTTTAAATTTTTTTCCAAAGAAAAGTATAAGAGTCGAGCTGCCATTTTTCTGTTCTTGTGCATTACAGTTTTACATGCATATTAATAGTTATTGAGGGAAACTGGTTTTACCAGACGTAATTCCAAGGGAATTATACCTCGACATAAAATTTTCAACGCCTGCTTTTGAAGCGAAGGCACATGTGGTTTGAGGTCATACACCCTCAATACTTTCCATATACTGTATTGCTTGGAACGAAAATGCAAGTACAACCCTACAGAGATCGTTTATAGGAGCCTGCAGAATCTCCTCATGCATGTTACGTTGACTGTCTGGTTCTCTAAAGCTTACGCTTAAACATTCTTTTCGACAGTCCTTTTAATGTCATGTTACATGCATAGTCAGTACTTGAATGGTGAGTCTGTGCGCGTGTACACTTGTTATATATAAAACTGTCCATTTTCTGTTCAAGCCACGCAAACAGGATTAGACAAATGGCTTTAAATCCCAGTTAACACCAGTTCCCATCACAGTTTCACTCAGTTTGACATTCCCGTACTGGATTTAAATGGCTTTTGCACGCATGAGGGATTCACAGAATAGGACGCATGTGATCATAAACTGGAATCAGCTGCTGCAGTGTCGGCTGAGTTGAAATGATAGCAGATGTTATATTGGTGTACTGTGGGGAGTCCCCTGCTTTGAACCGTAGCTCTGCTCCAGCATGAGTCCGTGGAAACTCTTAATCTGGGTCACTTTTGAGCAGAGTGAACCGGAAGCAGTCGCAAAAGTTAAATGGAGGCAACGTGCGCCGAATGTCAACACATAATCATCAATAAATGGTGCACTAAACGCGATATTTTATGCATATGTTTGAAAAATTGAAAACGGTTCCAGGTGTCCCAATAACATTTCTGTTTTTTTTCACGCAAATAGCGAGAACTTCATCCACTACACTGAAAATGGCACAAGTACACATCACCAAACACAAATAGCCCCAGAGTGACAAGTTCACCAAAGCAATCACGTGCAGCACTACTCCGAAGCTAATGCTAATATTTATGTCCAACAAAACTCAATACAGCTCTGCTTATCTTTTGGCTTTGATAAGATAGCAGGAGAGTGTGTGAGTTTTTGAATAAATAATGTTTCAGAAAGTGTTGGCCACCGGTGTCAAAATCAAAGCCCGAGAGCCCGCAACATCATTATATGGGGTATGTGAAGGTAAATCATGCGCGTCAACTTCATTTTTTTTTTTTTTTTCCAAATCGTCTTCACTTTTTAGAACACTGAAATCTGAGTTACTTTAGTTCCCAAGCCCCACTTTAAAATAAATTGTAAAATTGTTGAACAAACATTTATTGGCTTCTGTTTTCAAAACTAGTAATCCATTGATTTGGATATGTGATAAGATAATATCAAGCACTTATTTGTTGAGTTCCCAGTCATAATGGCCCTCCAAGGGAAACCACAAACCATGACTAAAATGAATAATATCTAAATGCTCCTTTAAACAAAATGAGTTTATTTGCTTGCATGATACACTGCTTAAATTAATCTCTCGCTGCGTATCGCCTGCCAAACCATGTTACATGACCTTGATGTTGTCATGGTAACGCCAGGTATCATCAAATTAAACAAAAATCAAAAACACATTTCATCTAGGATTTTCAAACGGATCTCGACGTATGTATTATGGACACAGGAGTGACCCTGACAACACACTGTGTGTGTGCCACAGAACTCATTTCAATGTCGAGAGCAGAGGTGGGACACATGAAATCCATCCATTTTCGAGACCGCTTATCCTCACCAGGTTAGTGGGCGTGTTGAAACATGTCCTACTTGACTTTGGGAAAGAGGCAAGGCACACCCTCGATCGGTCGCCAGTCAACTGCAAAGCATACATGGACAAACACACAAACAACCATAACCAGACACAAGCAAGGTGAGAAAATGCAAATGACACAGAGGATTTGAATCGCCGGACTCAGAACTGTCGGCGCAAGCCACTCGTCCACCATGTCATCAAGTATCAAGTCAAGTATCAAGTACAACTTTATTGTCAAATGTGCTGTATGTGCAACATATGTGCTACATACAGCACAGATGAAATTTCTTCCCTCTCACAACATACAACGAGAGGAGCCGCTGCGGGTGCCCGCGCCGCCATCAAAAGAAAAGTTAACATAAAATGACAAAATAATACAAGACAACACATTAGACACAATCATGCAATCTTGACCACTTTCCTGCCTACACTTTGTTGTCTGAACCCTAACCCTAAGCACAACTTTTCAATAAGAATTTTGCTTGAAGACAATAAAAGTATTTTGACATGAAGAGGCAGCACTGCATGCACGACTACAGCAGCTAAAACAAATACCCTTGGATCACTGCCCTCACTTGAAGGTGACTCGAGATCCTTGCCCTGCTAATCCTACGATAGAAAGATAAACGTCTGTTCATAGACACATTTTTCAGAAATTCAGATTTCAATGTCATACTTGATGGAGAGCAGCCATTCCAGAGACCCAACAATTTGTATACAAGCCATTTCAAAGTTTTCCATATGTCCCCATTAAAGTTATTTTAGTCTCTTTAGAATAACCAAAAGGTCTCAATGATAGCAATTCAAGTGAGAACACATGTGCCACGTGGCCCACCCACGTTTGTTCCAACATCCACCTGCTCGCATTTTACAAAGTGCTTTAAGTTGCGTCAAGTCCATCATAATCGCTCCTGTTTCTCCGCCGAGGTCGGTCTAAATTGTTGACATATTCCAGAGGAAAGCATGCACTAAAATAGAAATGAATGGCTTATGCTTTGAAACACTTAGCGCTCGCTCAGATGCTCAGCGGAAAACGAATCCGGTACAATCAAGGGACAGCATGGACACCCTGATCAGTTGTTATCAGCGGAACAGGCATTTCAACGGCCACCTGAACCCTCTTCTTGCACCTTCTTCTGTGCCCTAATAAGTGTGGCTTTCAAAAGGCTGCCTGATTAGAACGTGCCCATTTGATGCCGGGGCCCTGCGGCTGCATTGTCAGTCTTGTCGCATTTTACACTACACATGCGCAAGTGTGTGTGTGTGTGCGTGTGTGTGTGAAGTGATATGCAGCTTCCTTGGAATGAAAGTTGTACCAGAAATAAAAACGTCAACAGCTTCACAGAAAGAAGAAAAGAGGTGTGAAAGCAGATGCTGCTTCCTAGAATGTTATGTCGGTGGATACAACGCATCACACTTTCTTTGTGTTGATGCAGTACATCAGATCGCAGCAAGTGAAACTTCGGCTGCACACAGCAAATGGCTTTTATGTCACCTTAGTTAAAGTATGTAATCCGATGTGCAAATGACAATACTGCACAGACGTTCAAACGCTTTTTCGCAAATAGCCGCCGGGGACATCTAGTTACTCAACTACAGAAGCGAGAGATGTTTTTGCAATAGTATTGAGCCACGGTACTGCTATAGTACAATGTATATGGAGTGCAACTGGAGTTTAAAACAGACCACAAAGTACTATATTTGAGACATGCAGTTACGTAGGTCCCTGGAACAACAAAAACATACTCACACAACATTGTGGAGCGATCATGTGATATTTTATTTATTATATGGACACACACAACATAATGACTAGTATCTTCTAATCCGGGGGTCGGCAACACGCGGCTCCTGAGCCGCATGCAGCTCTTTAGCGACATCTAGTGGCTCCCTAGAGTTTTATAAAAAATGTTTTAAAATGGAAAAAGATTATGATAGTAGGCTAATATAGCTCAAGTAGCTCCGAAAAAGGAGAGCGGTGGTGTTGTTTTTTTTAAATGTACACTTTATGCTTTTAACAGTCTCGACAAACACAGACACGTATGCGTCCGACTCCGTGCCTTCTCTCCTCATTCGACTCGAGAGGCGTTCAAAGACAGCCTCAGAAAAATGGAAATTAATGATCACTTCACTGACACTAAGAAAAGCGAAAATAATGCACCAAAACAAAAAAATCAAGCGAGGAAATCACAAAATAAATGCTATGGGGGCGTTTGTGAACACACAACAAAGGAATGAATAACAAACAATTCTGAGACAGTCCAGTCTCCTACATACATACAGCATGTGTTTCCTTCATTGTAAATTTTATAGAAGGCTTTTATTTTTTTTGCGGCTCCAGACATATTTGTTTTTTGTTTTTTTTGTCCTATATGGCGCTTTCAACATTTTGGATTGCCGACCCCTGTTCTAATCTATGCTGAGCAAAATGCGTTGAAAAGGCTTCCCGCCTTTTCGAGGTGGACAGGGCACAACTGTTAAATTGTGTAACTCCCAAGAACATAAACATGTACTCAAAACATTGTTGAGAGATTCAACTTCAGAAGCAGAGAGGGACTTTGGGGAATCATACAGAACCATGTTACTGGTGTACGAATTGTGTCAGAATTACATTACACTACATTAGTGAATTAGTCATTCATTCATCCAACCACCCATCGAGCTAGTTAACAGTCCAATTAATCATCCATCCATTCATCATTCCAGCAATCGATGAATCATCCTTCCAGATTCAAGCGGTTTTAAGAAGGGGCAATATGCGAATTTTGACTCCCAAACTGCGATGGGAAAACACTCATGTTGAGGCTGGCTCTGAGCATCTGACAGTTCCTGGATGAAAAGAATATCCTTATACAGAAGCAACCTCCTGATTCACCCATCCTGGCCAATCGTGAATTTATATCTCTTAACAAGCTCAAGGGGCTCTTCAAGGGAACCCATTTTGTAGAGACGTCAAAATGGTCCAGATGATGAGCTGATCCCTGAGGAATCCCTCCAGCAGTGCATGGAGGTGGGGCAGAGAATGCTGGAAAAAAAGTGTGGTAGATTCCCGGGGCATTATTTTAAAGGGGGAAACTTGTAGTTTGGATTTGAAATATGGGACAACAGTCTTGGAACTTTTCTGACACACCATCCAGAATGTCAACACAACGTAAAATTGAATTGAATACAACTTTATTGTCAAATGTGCTGCATGTATGTGTAACAAATCATCTTTGGACAAGAACAAATGCTACTTTGAAGAGTTGCCTGCGCCTGACTGGAACAGCTTAACTTCCATTATTTCCTACAGTGTGTGTGAGTGTGTGTTGTGTATGTTTTGACGCGTTCTTTTCTCACTAATATGGTTAATTCATGGCCACACTCTGCTCTCGCGTTGAGTGCGGACAACGGAAGCTGAAATGTGCATCTCATCGTCCATTGACCAAAAAAAAAAAAAACTAGTAAGGACAACAGTGGAATAAATACATAGTCGAGGTGGGGAAATAAAATGAAGGAATGTGTCCGCAAGCACACAGGAGTGTTTTGAATGCGGGGGAATAGAAACATGGGCTGACCGGTTGTGTTGACCACCCTTGGCCCAAGAGACACATGCAGCGCCTTCGCATTGCCCAATCAGAAAAAAATTACCATTTTTAAAACACTCGAGTTATTTCTTATAGACCTTGTCCTCAGTCGTAATCCTGCGGAGATGTAAGGAAGGCATGGATTACTCTTGCTGTGAAAGTATCAGTTTTTGTCATCAGTATTTGGAGCAAATTCGTGGAAAAAAAAAATGACTGTAGGCCATTATTTGAGGAATGTGACGATTTTTCTCCCTGTGCTTGCATGGGGTTATGCTGACTTCCTCCTACATTCCAAAAACATACAATATATGTTGGGTCTATGTGTGCCCTGTGATTGGCTGTCTGTCCTACTACAGCTCTCATCCTAAAGTTAGCTGGGATAGGCTCCAGCTCATACTTGACACATATTGATCTGTCGAAAATGAATGGACGCATACTGAATACTGAAGTAACGCCGCACTGTGCTTTCTGTACCCATGAAAAACACTGGCGCATCAGTCCACCACAAATTCTGCCATTTCTGAGTTGGGATAATTGAAGGTAACAGGCTCTTCTGTGGCAATCTGTGCAAGACCTTTTCGTTCTTTCGTAATGATGCCAAAAACACGAAACGAGCGGCTCAGCATTGAAAGGCTTGGAAAGCGCATGCAGCTAGCGTCTCTCATTAGCCGCGCAACCGCCGTGTTGATGTTACACCAGCCAAGGTTACTGATGGGGCCCGTGCCAGCCTGACTTCAGCGGGTGGTCGATGTGAATTTTGATACTGAAGGTCCCATCGCCGAAAAAAGACGAATCGTAATTCGTGTACATTCGCACTGTGTGTTTCTATGGTTACTGCTGTCTTAGGCCAACCGGAATATTCAGTTTGACAGCTCTGAAATGCAGCGTGCGTACACTAATACTTGTACTCAAGTGAGAGTCCTGTTAGACATCAAATTCAAACCATGTCACAGACACATTTTCCTCAACATCATGCACAAAACAGGAGAAACATTTGGATTTTGATGGCATGAGACCTTTGATAGTTTCAGACTCCATCAGTCTACTAAAGCTATACAGAGTTTACAAACTTTGAAGTTGCACGACTTGTTATTGTTATTGTGTGCGAAACCCAAGCAAAATAGAGGCATCATGCATATTAACTCGAATGTTTGTCACTTAGGGCTGTTTGGCTGTCTTTGGGGAAGCAGTGGCGGCGCTAGGATTTTACCCTTGGGCAAGGCTATCTCAGGAGGTCCCCAAAACAAAAGCTTGGAAATATGTGATCAGCAACCAACATTCATTTTTATATTGAGTACAATTTGTACATGCACACACAAACATAAACACAGTAACATTCATCCATCCATCCATCCATTTTCTGAACCGCTTGATCCTCACTAGGGTCGCGGGGGGTGCTGGAGCCTATCCCAGCTGTCTTCGGGCAGTAGGCGGGGGACACCCTGAACCAGTTGCCAGCCAATCGCAGGGCACACAGAGACGAACAACCATCCACGCCCAGACTCACACCTAGGGACAATTTTAGAGTGTCCAATCAGCCTGCGATGCATGTTTTTGGAATGTGGGAGGAAACCGGAGCACCCGGAGAAAACCCACGCAGGCCCGGGGAGAACATGCAAACTCCACACAGGGAGGCCGGAGCTGGAATTGAACCCGGTACCTCTGCACTGTGAAGCCGACGTGCTAACCACTGGACTACCAGGCCGCCCTACTATATATCTATATATATATCTATATATATATAGATATATATAGAGATATAGATATATCTATATAGATATATCTATATATATATATATCTATATCTCTATATAGATATAGTGGGTTTTCTCCGGGTGCTCCGGTTTCCTCCCACATTCCAAAAACATGCATGGCAGGCTCGTTGGGCACTCTAAATTGTCCCTAGGTATGAGTGTGAGCGTGGATGGTTGTTCGTCTCTGTGTGCCCTGCGATTGGCTGGCAACCAATTCAGGGTGTCCCCCGCCTACTGCCCGAAGACTGCTGGGATAGGCTCCGGCACCCCCCGCGACCCTAGTGAGGATAAAGCGGTTCGGAAAATGGATGGATGGATATATAGATATAGATATATATCTATATCTATATAGATATATATATATAGAGAGAGAGAGGTATATATATATATATATACACACACACACACACACACACACACACACACACACGTTGAGATGAATAAATTCAAATGTTTCCTCTTTTCTGTTTTGAATGATCTGTTCAGTCAGAATTTATTCTAGGTATCTGTGTTGTGTTATTATATCTATGAATGTAAGACATCACGCTTTGGTCAAAATCTTTGAGCCAGCCAACGTTTTAGTAAAATGTGTTTTGAAATGTTAAATGATTTGAGGTGAAATACAAATAGAATTTGAACATCTGTTTAAAATATCTTCAGCATTGCCATGTTCTTCACATTAAGTCTGTGGTGTTACTATACGTCATGTTGGTCCTCTGGCACCAGAGTGGCTGAGTGTATTTGAATGTTTTTGTTTTATATCTAGCTGACGGTTGTAACATTCATTAGTAAAACATTTTAAGGATGAAAAAAAAAGAATGACAGAAACTGACAAATGTCAATGTCATATGACAAGTCTGTACAAGGGCATATTCAAACTTAATTTTTTAAAGTCTTAATAATGTCATCAAACTTGACTTTCTTTGAGAAATTTCTAAATTGTCTGTTTACATCCCATGAAGCCCGAATGTTCATCTAAAGCAGGGGTCGGGAACCTATGGCTCGCGAGCCATATGTGGCTCTTTTGATGATTGCATCTGGCTCGCAGATAAAATTAAATATTCTCGCTTGTTTAATCCATCCATCGATGTTTTTTTTACTGCTCATTTCCTGTTCTGGGCTGCAGTTGGCACCAGGAGCAATTTTGATTGGATAATACTGGCCTACGTTGGCCGTTGCTGCGGAAACAGGTAAAAGGCCCTTTTTGAATCAGCCCGCTCGGTCATTAGCTCAAATCTAATCCTAAACGAATAAAATGGCGAAAAGAAAAAAAGATGACGAGTATTTTACACTTCAGTACGAATGGACCGAAGGATTCGCCTTTGTGGAGGGAACAGGTTCTGCGGTGTGTTTGATTTGCAATGACAAAATACCATAGATGAAATTATCGGATGTAAAGCGACACTTTGACAAGTGCCATGCTACGTTCAAATCAAAATACCCTGCGAGAGACAGCGGAAAGGAAGCGTGCAAGCTAGCCAGCACCAACTCCGCGTATGGAGCCGGCAAGCAGACTATAAAAGTTAGTTTTGCTGGATATTTAGCAATCGTTAGGAACGGGAAAATTCACATTAATGGTGACTATTATCACAAAATTATTTAAAAGAATACAGTTTTATGTATATTTATATTTATATATGGCTCTCACTGAAATACATTTCCAAATATTTTGCGTTTATGGCTCTCTCAGTCTAAAAGGTTCCCGAACCCTGATCTAAAGCATTGGCAACACCAGTTACAGAAAGACAGTAAAAAAAACTGTTTTTTGTGATAAACAGGTTTCGATTGCTGTAATGTACAGGAAATAGTCAACTACATTAACCTGTAATTGAAGTCATTGCCCTTGAGAAACCACTCATCACGTCCACCTGCCATCTTTAATGTTACTTCTAGTCTGGCATCACTCACAGTCACACAATGTTATCAAATATCCAAGCTAGTTGACGACAGGCCGCGCAAGTTGTTACGGCAACTTCTTACCAGGAGAGGATGCTAACAGACATATAACTGCATATATGCACGGCAAAGCGGTGGACAACAACTTTTAAGACACGTGCCGCGCTGTTGCCATGTAGATTTTCTGGAGTGGTACCTGGGGGGGTTCCAAGCAGATTCCAGGGGCGGTGCCTGCCCACCCACCACTATCGCGGCCTGCGGGTGGCAGGAGGATCTTCACAGGCTGCCCACCCAGGGAGAAAACTCATTCTAGAACCGCTACTGCTTCCTACTTTGTGTGCACTGTACTTCCTTTTTAGCCTACACACCACAAAACTCTCTGCACTATATTTCCTGCTTGCAAACACGATACTTTCTTCTTACATTCCCACTGTACGTCCTGCTTCTGTAACGCGACATTTTCTGCTTAGCTAGCTAGCACGATAAGTCCTACCTACATGCCATCATACTTCCATGCGTGTTGTTCTATCACATATTTTTTTTCAAAAGAGAAGCTTTGAGCTTGTGTTTTGCTTTGGGCCGATGGAATGACGCGCTCACGCCCGTGCAGTAACAGTAATTACAAAGTCGGTCTTTGAATTCAACTACAAAGGCTGAAGTCTTTTGAAAAACTACTTTACAGACTACTTTTTGTTGTCGCTAAACTCAGGTAAAGTTTGTGGAATGAACATGTAGCTTTTGTGTTTGTGTGTGTGTGTGAGAGAGAGCAGGTGAAAAAAAGAGAAGAAGAGGAAAACGTGCATTTGTGTCTGTGTTAGACTGACTCAGTCTGTAGGAGGGTCTCCATTAGCACGCAGTGACTTCATGCAGTAAGCATGCAAGAGCTGATTCCTCCCAGACCCGAGTTGCTTTATCACACATGATAAAGCCTCTCTTCTGGTAAGAGGGAGTATGCAGGGAGGGGATGTTTCAAAGGTGAGCAAAGCCATTTAAAAGGCCAGAGACGGCCTCTGCTCCCACATGCATTCCGCTTCAATTGTCGGGAAAATTGGCAAAGCGGCGGGCATGAAAGAGGCTGATCAAGTTGAGCAAGCGTCAAAGTCTAAGAAGAAAAGGTCCCACTCGACAAAACAAGATGAGGACGAAGAGGAGGCGGAGAAACAGATGGGTTATTTTTAGAGCGGCTTTCACAGCTGCAAGCGTTTTGTACAGCAACCAAACACAGGCACTCTTAACTCGGCGGGGATCAACGTGGGAATGCTCGAGACCATATATGGACTTCGGCGAGAGGCGGGTTGGTTTCTCTGGCGAGGTTGAACTTCCACTAGATTCCATGTCTCACAGAGGTGTCGAGAAAGGGGAGTTGCTGTTGTGTCTGCGCAGAAGTGAAACAAGCTGTGACACACCACTTCCACCTTTGTCCTCTTCTTGCAGATTTGCACAATATATGGGTCACGCCAGGGCATCAAAAGGTGTTCTTACAGTACACATCGTTTAGACACGGCCTTGTGTTTCTAAGGTTTGACTATGAAAAACAGCTAGGTGGGCCGAGTACAAAAGCAAGAGAGGATTTGGTATCCCGCGACTCGAAAAGCTTAAGTGATTAATAAACCTCCCACAGTGTGTTTTCATATATCACACAGCCAGAGAGAACCGTGGGAACGTGCGGTCCAGTAATGAGTTCCTACTGGTACGCGTACTGTGTAACTCAACTAGAGAACTCTAGAATGGACTTCGTGAAGGGCAAGCAATGCAAAACAACTTATTGATTGGTTGGATTAAAAATTATGTGGTGAATGATCTTGGCTTTTGTTGGTGGTAATGTGCATGGGAGAATCTCTCTCTCTATCCACCCGTCTATCCGTGCTTAAAACCCCTGGAGAATCCACGGGGTCAAATTTGGCCCCTATAAATTCTGCTATTCAAATGCTACCCTTAAATCCCAAAGGGTCAAATTTGGCTCTTATCCTAAATTAGGATTAAGACATTGAATATTTGAAAAAACATATTTTGGTGTTCAGTGAACATATAGCAGTCATTTAATGTATAATTCATCATTTTCCAAAAAAGAAAAGGGTTCTTGGGTTCTCCACGGTTAAAACAGAGAAAGTGGGAACACTGTTGGTATGGATGGTAAATTTTTTTTTGGGTGGGTGCACTACATAAAAAAAAAAAAAAAGAAAGAAAGAAAATACCTGTTTACATGTGAAATGGTGTACTCTGGTAAGTTCACATGATAAACAACAACTTCACATTGACAAGCAGCCAACATTCCACCCCGGCTGATGAACATCAGTTCTAAAACGATGATGAAAAGGATTCGTGCAAAGACCCCCCTCCCCCTTCAATACCAATTAGCTCTCCAGAGACTCGCATGGTCTTCTCCAAAGAGTTCATTTTAATACAAGCCGACTCGGCCTTGACTCGGCTCGCACAGCTTCATTTTCTCGTCTAAACAGACATGAAAGCTTGGCATGTAAAAGCCCTGTGGCGAGCTTTTGAAAGCTCCATGCGGAGATGTCTGCATGTGCAGAAAGTTTGGACACTCACCAAGACATCAGCGACGACGTAAACATGGAATCATTTTCTCTGGCTCTCCTTTGGGTTGGATTTCCATGACATAGTTTCAGTGACATAGGGATGGAATTTTTGGTGACAGTGTTCTTTTTGCTTGCCTAACTAGGATCTCAATTTTTTTTTTGTTGCGTCAATTAATTTATCATTAAATTATCTTGAATCCTGAAAATACACAAAACGAAATGGTAAAATTTAATCATCCAGTCAGAACAAAAAATCCAAATACTTTAAAAACAACAAAATATTGAAGCAAGAACCACCCTAAACATGAACGTGGCATCTAGAAACGGTGTCTCGGGCAAACAGCAAGCAAGGTCAATAATCCGACAAAGACTTGAAAACTTGACAGTCCTTAAATACACGACAAAGCTTGATTGTGAACGAGAAACAGGTGCACCGCTGAAGAGGCACGCCTCCCCCAAACCACCCCCCCCCCCCGCCCCGCCACCAGCCCCTCTCCCAGTCCAGCTGGCGCTGAAAACAAAAACAAAGACAGAGCAGAACATGACATTGTGGAGTTATTTACGTGCAATTTGTGCGTCTGTGAGTTTGGACTGTTTCATGTCCGTCAGTGTAAACATAGCCAGATGGGATACGCGTCACTTGAATTAGACATGGAAATATACACATTCACCAAAAAAAAAAACCAAAAAAAAAACAAACCCAAACAACAAAAACCAAAATAAAACCGAAAAAAAAGAATTGGGCACTGAAGCTGCAGAATGAATCCCGCTTTTAATATGGTGAATGCACCCACCCCCCGGCACCCCACCCCCATCTTTTCCAAACAAATTGATAAACAGCATCTGGGACGTGCAGGCAGAGCACGCGTCATGTTGGTTTGTGGTGAATCGTGACTCGGGCGTCAAGATTGCAGTGCAAAGC
Source organism: Hippocampus abdominalis (assembly GCA_018466805.1). Classification (NCBI taxonomy): domain Eukaryota; kingdom Metazoa; phylum Chordata; class Actinopteri; order Syngnathiformes; family Syngnathidae; genus Hippocampus; species Hippocampus abdominalis. The sequence goes on from CM031708.1 coordinate 4,621,574, forward strand.
CGGCCTCGTATGTCTTTGTCATTGCTTTTAGACAGACATCGACAACTACAAACTGTCGACAAGAAGACTGAGCACCTCTCTTCGGAATCGCAGCCAACGAGAATCTCCTGAGGCAATCAAGTATGCGGACGACGCCAGCGAGAAGTGCCCGTTCCGAGTAGCCAGAGCTTGTGAGTTAAAAAACGTGAATAAAAAAAAAAAAAAAAGGCTTCCATATCCTGACGGCGGTGGCTTGTCTTTCGGTTGAGAGACTAAACACAGTCAACTATCGCTCTGGTGGAGGCGATGCTTGCATAGGAAGATTTGGAAAGTGTTTTTCAACTCGGCGGAGAAAAATGTCAAACTTATTTCCGCCGGAGGGAATTGCGAAGGCAAAGTGAGAGGGCGCGTTGTAAATTGCGAGGGTGGCCTCTGTAATAAAGGAGACGCAGTCGAACGGCGTACTCTTCTTTTTATGTGCAGACAATAAGAAAAGATATGTTCTTCTCTTGATTATGGGGGCATCGGCCATTATCGCTGAGTACAAACTGCACAAATAGCACTCGTAATGTGTGCATTTTTTGGGTAATTATAGTAATTACCCAGGCAGGCTGAATATGAAAACATATATCGTGGAAACAGCAGAAGGGGAAAAGGGGATACATTAAAGGCCTTTTGCGTGCCTGGAGGCTTACGCATAATTTCCATCTCTCTCAAAATATTCCACTAATTGTGTTTCACAGCCAATATTGCGCCCAGCCGCACACAAAAGATAATGTAATATATTCCCCAATAACTGGTCTTGCCCATTATACATTTATAAAGATGACCACATGGGTGAAAAGACGAATGAAAATAGGACTTGAATAAATAGTTCAAACAAGATATCACCTTTTTTTTTTTTTGTATCTGCTTATCTTGGGTTTATATCTGACAGTTGAGTTTCCTGTATGCAATTTTCTCAGCGTTATTTGCAGTAGTCAACGAACACGCTCTTTTGATCAATCAATATCAATCTGCGGGCAGGAACCGGGATTTGCTTTAGTAGCCACCAAAGCTTTTAGTCGAGGAGGGAGGCGGGGCCTTTATTGGAGGTTCACCTTTATTGGAGGCAGGCTAAATTGATGAGACGTCTCCTCATTTACATCCTTTTTGATGGGTATATTTGCTCAGATGTTTGTATGAACGCGGCTTGTTTTCGGGCTGCCCAGCACAGCCGACGACAAGGAGGGTTTGTTCATGGCAACAAGTCTACTCGAAAAAAAAACATACCATCCTTAGTGTTTACATGAGGGTGCCAGGCTACCAAAATAGGGCTCTTGGTACTGACACTAAACTAAACTAAAAGAATGAGAGATCTTCTGCATTTACGCAGACAACTAATTGAGCTTTTTGTTTAAAACTTGAGTTTCATTTCGTTTTAAAGGTATGAGCTTCTGCGGCCCATTGGTTAGCGTGTCGATAACACAGTGCAGAGGTACCGGGTTCAATTCCAGCTCCGGCCGCCCTGTGTGGAGTTACCATGTTCTTACCGGGCCTGCGTGGGTTTTCTCCGGGTACTCCGGTTTCCTCTCACATTCCGAAAGACATGCAGGGCAGGCTGATTGTCCCTAGGTGTGAGCGTGAGCGTGAACGTGTTCGTCTCTGTGTGCCCTGCGATTGGCTGGCAACTGGTTCAGGGTGTCCCCAGACTACTGCCCGAAGAGCTGGGATAGGCTCCAGCAACCCCACGACCCTTATGAGGATAAAGCGGATCGGAAAATGGATGGATGGATGGATGGATGGATGGATGGATACGCGCTTCCGAGAAGCCTCCCTCATCAGCAGTCAAGTGAACCAAAAAAAAAAAAAAAAAGCCAATTAGACCAACCGTCATCTTTTAATAGCGTCTTGAACTTTTCGGTTGACATTCCTGATTTTGCTAATTGGAGCCAGTTAGTCACAAAACACACTGGCTGCCCTGCGATCACTCACCAAAGCATGTAATTCTCACCGATATTTCCGTTATTATTGTCAGAAGACAAGTGTGAAAAGCATTGCTTTCCCGGCGGGAGTGAAACAAATGTGATTTGCTGCTTTGACTCGGCCGGACAGACAGGCTGCAGTGATTAATGCGCCACGTCTTTGCACACACACACACACACACACCTGTGTTTTCAATCCATCCGCTGCTACATGGCGCTGATGAAGTGACAAGTTACTACTGACAGACAACATAGGCACATTCTACTGCATGTTTTTATTACTCTTGTTCCAACCTTAATTATTATTATTATTTTTAATCTGTGTGAAAATGACAATATTATTAAATATATAATTAAAATAGTAATCTTTTGTTAATCTCAAATTTCAGAGGCTAGTATCTGTCATATTCTGCTCCGCCCTCGTTTTTGTTTTGTTTCAGCACCAGCTGGAGTGTTGGGCGTGACACTTCAGCGGCGCACCCGTCTCTCGTTATGCAATCAAGCTTCAATGTAGTTATTATCTACAAGACTACCAAGATCACGTCTCTTTGTCAGATTATTGACCTTGATTGCTTGTTCGTGTGATTGGACTCTTATGATTGATTTTTTTGTGGATTTTCGGTATTCAACCTTACCTTGCCGTTTGCAGGCACTTTTTTTGGTTTTCCTGGCTTTTTGTCACTGGCAATTTCAGTTTATGACCTTGGCGGTCTCTAGCTTTTCGATAAATAAATATCTTTTCGTCTCATCATTTATCTGAGTCTGCCTTTTTGGGATCCACCTATCACCCGGTCTTTGTTCAGACCTGGTCATTATGACTATTCTTGAAGTTTGGCTCTGTTTACTTATATACAAAAAGTAAAATCCTCAATTATCACTCTGAATTAATAAGAAACACTCATTTGCTTCATCCTGTGAATAGCACATGAAAATTAAAGATGCACGTTAATGAAGCTGTCTATCATCCTTTAAAGTGACTCGGGCACTCTGGTGGCAAGTCCTAAGTAGTGCAGGGACCTGAATGAATCCCTTATAATTAAGCTAATTAATTCACAAAAATTTAGATGAGCAAGTCAGCAGTTTTTTTTTAATGTGTCACTCAGGTTTTTGACTTAACATTAAATGCTATTCAAAATGTTTATAAGCAGCGTTAGCTTCTGCTAAGTGGCACTTACTTGATTGCGGGCTGAAGTTGTCGGCGGTGAGTAATTTGTGCACGTTGATGTGTCCATTCTCCACAGGCACACGGTAAGTTGCATCTGCGCTTTTTCAACGTGCCTTTCAGGTTTGTAACCTAACATCGCATCCAATTAAAATGTTGATTAACAGGCTGAGCTTCTGATAAGTAACACTCTTTGTAGCGCCAGTGCAGTCATTAAATTGTGTTTGGCGGTGTGTCCATGCCTATTTCACAATGGTAGAGTTTAACCTGAATTGAACCAAAAAGCTTACTCAGTCATTTATTAACCCTTTTGGGGACAGCGATTACTACAGTGGACATGCGATCATGTTATTAGGTTACCGGTTATCATTATTGGTGCGTGAAAGCGTTAAAGCCTTTTATTTGTATCGTCTTTTTTGGGGAAAAATACTGAACAATGTTAATGGTGCGTTACGAGTTGTCCATCCATCCATCCATTTTCGGATGCGCTTATCTTCACAAGGGTCGGGGGGGGGGGGTAAAGGGAGCCTATCCCAGCTGTCTTCCTGTCTTCAGGCAGTAGGTGGGGGGACACCCTGAACTGGTTGCCGGCCAATCGCAGGGCACACAGAGACGAACAACCATCCACGCTCACACCCACACCTTGGGACAATTTTGAGTGTCCAATCAGCCTGCCATGCATGTTTTTTTTAGAATGTGGGAGGAAAACGGAATACCCGGAGAAAACCCACGCAGGCCCAGGGAGAACATGCAAACTCCACACACAGGGAGGCCGGAGCTGGAATTGAACCCGGTACCTCTGCACTGTGAGGTCGACGCACTAACCACTGGACCACCGGGTCGCTTCGTTACTAGTTGTGTCTAGTGAACACCGTTATTATTTGTTACAATAGTTTCTATGATGCACAAATAAACATGTTAGCATGCTACAGTCAGACCGAACGCAAGTTGGGTGTTTCTGGTGCTGTGTTTCCAATGTTATCATGTGGGACTGCGAGGTAAACTGCACAGCCAGCTTCCAGTAGCTGCCGGGACCGATCAAAACAAAGTTGGATTATGGTAAGTGCAATGACGTATTGAGAGCTGTTGAACTGTCAACCAAGATAGCATTCAGCATTAGCCAAAGCAATAACACGATCACCAGTCACGAGATTGACTAGCGAGGGTCAAACATTTTATTCATCTGTCTGAGGATCAAGGAACTCCTCCTGTCGATGCACGGCGATCAAAAACGAGCAAGAACATACTCTGACTCACAAAGATAACGAGCTTTATAACCTGGCACGCCTTATGTTTTAAAGTAGCCCCACGTATTGATACTGCGCCTTATAATAAAATGGGCCATAAAATACGATGCAGTAGTCGCAACTCAGTGTTAAATTGCATATTTACGTAGCGTTCCTTGACTGACGACTAGTCCAGTCTAGCTCTGATCAACTTATCCAGGACCCTAATGAGGACAAGTGTGATTGAAAAAGGATAAATGGAAGCCTTTCATGTGATACTATACGTATGAATTGTTATTTAATTAAAACATAATACGCTATCATGAATATGCTCCACGCTGTAAAAATAAAAGATTCAAGGGTTCACCGCTGAACAAGACTGAATCATTGAAATGGATTCCTCAGACCTCCCCGCGCATCACACACAGAGCACTTAAGGCACACTCGCTGGTGATTCACGGACACTTGCATCATGTATGGCAGACTTCTGCTTATCCAGACCCTGCAGTTTGATATTGAATCAATCTGAATTAATGATGAGGCCCTGTCAGGTCCATTAGAAGTACGAGCTTGACCATTGCATGTTTAATTATGCCTGAGTACTAACATATCGGCGAGCTGTCCCGCGTGTCACCGCACACAACGAGAGAGGGGAAATGACTTCACGTATTTCACGCTGAATTTGAGATCAGACGAAATGTCACACACATTTCAGCTTGTTTGTGCGACACATTCTTTATCACTTTATTAGTTTCCATCAACCTGCTGTTAAAATTGAATGCATTTTAATCAATTAGAAAAATAATTTGTTTTAGCCTAATTCAAAAGTCAAACGTACATCATCCAGATTCAATAAACACAGTGGAAAAATATTTCATTATTTAGAAGGTCAATTGCTACCTATTTTATCAAATGAAAATCTATCTGGAATGTTTCTCATGTTCTAGTTGGTACAGCTATAAACAACCAAATTATATCAAAAAGTACACACGGTAAATATTTTTGCTCCAGGTGTCTACTGAAAAAAGTTGTTGAATTTACTCCATTTAATTTTGTCACGTGGCCGCACAAAATAAAATCATTTGGAACCAGATACATTTTTTAAGTAGACTGTACATCAACTTGAAAAAAAATGTATCTGAATCCAGTGATTTTATTTCATGCAACCATTTGACAAAAATCATGGATGCACACCCAACATTATATGGAACGACAACATCTCTGCATTACGTACAATTATCTTGAATTGTCGCACTTTAAAAAAATGTAGTAAGACTCTACGCTTGAGCAGAAACTGTTCATGTGTTTTGGCAAGTGAATTTAAATGGGCTTCGCAGTCAACTCTTGTCAATGGAGGTGAATTAGGTGTGTCAGAAAAGTTCTGGGGTTGGTGTGACAAGTGATGCATTTCAAACGCTAACTACGAAATACGGAGTTTTCCCCTTCAAAGCGGCCCAGTTTATTTCCCAACAAGAGATTCTGTGGTTTGATTTTTATTTCACTGCGAAAGACAAAGTCGCTGTCTCACCGGGACAATGCGAATGCTCACTATGCCCTGAGCATCTGGCAATTCCTGGTCGAGAAGAACGACCCCCGAGCTGGTGCAACCTCCCTACATATGTGACCTATCGGCGTGATTTTTCTTCTTTCAAACGCTCAGGCGGACCCGTTTTCAAATTGTGGTGGACATTAAGATGGCTGTAATGATAACGCTGCGGGGAATGCCGAAAGAATCCTTCTAAGTCGTGAAGGTGAGACAATGAGAACAATAGCGTCAATGCAGTGAGATAATTGGAGTGATGAAACATGTTTTTTTTCTCTGACTGGAAAAATAAGGAATTTAATGCGCGCACAAACAACAGCAACAATTTGAGGGAGGCATGTTTTTTTTGGGTCATCTAACAGAGTGTTTACGTGCTTTCTTGCTGTTGTCTTGGTTAACAACACAGTTCAATCTGGGATCAGCAGATAACTTCTTAAAATCTCTGCGTGACCTGAGATGCGGTATTTGCCTTTCTCGGCATCTATTTCAGTTTATTTTTCCCCATCTAATTGGGCCACATTGACAATCACAATTTGAGGAAATACGATATAGCGAGCATTTCAACAAAAACAAGCAAAAAATGAAAACATGACCAAAAGTCTAAGACTTCAGGATCCCATGGCGATGACAGCCGCGAGCATATGAGAAAAAAAAATCTTTGCGTGTTATGTTGACGGGATAAAAAGTGAAGATTGTTTTGTTGAAGTTTTTTTTTTTTTTTTTTTTTTGCAGAATGTTACCAGAGGCGAGACTTGTTTGTTGAATAATTCAGTTGTCAATGAATAATTTAGTCGTGGAAGATCAACAAAAATGCCCATTTTTTTTTCTTTTTTACGGCATCTGTAAGTCTTGCAGCTAATGTTAACGCTATGAGTGCTACACTTTTTCCTGTGCTTCCGCACAGGTACGTTCGTCAGACGTAACACCAATCAAGTTCCCAATAACGTTCTCTGGCAAGCTCAAAAGATATTAAACCCATTCTAAAGTCCACTTAGACATCATTTTCCCCCCTGCCTAATAACCATTAGGATCACAAACTAATTAAGCGCACTGGGAACTTTGAGTCACCCATGCAAGCGGCAGTAACACACATTAACCTATGAGAAAGAGATCACAACAATAACATTCTCAGTGGAAAGGTGGTCATTGATAATAGTTAAGCGGTGTGCTAAGGTTTGTAATTAGATGTTAGCTCCCTGCTTGCCGTGTCAGGAAAAGATTTCCACAAGTCGTTGTGGGTCAAATGAAAGCAGTCAATACCTGATGTCATGGTGGTAGCGATCGGGGATGTTGTAGTATCTTCATGATAACAGTAAACGCTTGGATATGAATAAGAAACAATCAAAAAACATTGAAGCACAGTACCAATTTGGCATGCCTTCATCATTGTGTAACGTTTGTAAACTCAAGACACCAGAAACTGCAAAACCGATGGAATTAAAAAGTCTGTTTCTTATTATTTGGCAGTTAGGCTTCTTGATTTGCCACCAACAAGAGCTAAAGTACACAGAAGCACCAACATGTCAAAACCAAATAAAAGTTGAGTTTCGGTGTTAGCGCGGGCCGTATTAATGTTATCTAACAGTTAATTAGCCAGTGTTGGCTTCACACGGGGCAAGTCTCGAAACATCTCTGGCTCTGGAGCAAGTCTCATAGTGGCCAGAAATCTCAGAGAAAACCACAAAAAGTGGCTGGAGTTGTTCCTTGTTACTCTTTGTTGTCCGTAATAGTAGTAATATTAGCGGCAGAAGTAAAAATCAGGACAGGGATTTGCAATGGAAAATATTCAACAGGTTCAACATTGCAAAGGTTGAATTAAAGCATTGTTTTTTTCAAGACAGTTCACCTTGAGTCCAAAAAGGCTTCTTCAGATCTAATTTTTAAGTGTAACCAACTGGTGGTCAAAAGGGTTCTTGTTGTTTTTGTTGTTTACCGTCAGTCCTGCTTACCAACAAGTCGTCCACCTGCCTAGTGGTCAAACTGCTTGTTAGTGGCCACATGTCCCGTGAAATGAAACAATTTCTTTTTGGGGGGGTATGCCAGGACATTTTTGTAAGCAGAGATAGCACAAACCACCTGCTCCTGTTGAGATGGGTATTTCTAGTTTAACATAGAAGCCTTGTTTTTGTTTTTTAAACACCACTTTCAAACCAGTGGTACCTCCTATCCAGAATGTTGAAAGTATTGCTCTCCTCACTGCACTGCACCGCGTTGAACAGTGGCCACTCATGAGCCGTTGTGCCACCGAGCAGGTGAATGATCGGTCGGTATGCAGACGATCGGACCACAGTTATGCCAGACAATAACAGCAACCCATTTGTGACCACCCTCGAGGGACACGCCCACCAAAGACACGGATAGACCCCACACTTAAACATCCATAATTTACGAATCCTTTGAGATTCAAGGTTGAAACGTCTTCGACATACAAGAAGAGTCCTGATGCCTTTTATCAATCTTTGGGGATTACCGTGATCTGGAGGACTGAAAATCTACACAACCAACATTTAAGATAGTCTGACTGACCATCTTCTGAATAGATCAGAGAGCAAAATCACCCTTAAGATACACCACACCAAGGGTACTTTTTCATCCTTCGAGCCTTTTCTAACTTTGATCTTAAGGGCCGGGAAATGCTCAAATTTGGCCCATTTGTCAGTTTGTTTGTGCCCCACCTAAAGAACACGTGCATGGTCATCACACAGATCTGTTCAAACAGACTTTGAGAAACAGCGTCTGGGGAACGCCTGAAGAGATATGGAATTTGCTCAATTCTAATTGCACAGTCCTGCTGGGTCGAGAAAATGTTCATCATTAGAGCCATTAGTCATAATAGGCGGCGTTTAAGGCTGGAGCTGACATCAACGAGCACACACTTGATGGCTCTAGTGGGGGGTGGGTGGCTGCCCGTGTAACAATCATCGCTTGTGACAGGCGGCGGTTCTTTGGAGCCTTTCAGGGGGCAAGTTGACCATCTCATTTCTTTTGGGGCTTTCATTATGGCGTATTGTTTCACGGAACAATGTGATTTATGAGCATGAATGATTGCTACACGCTTGCCGCGAGTTGAAACGCGCGTTATGATGGATAGCAAGGCGGCCGGGTCATAATTCCAATGCTGCCGGTGACTTTAAAGCGTTCCACCCACAGCCATCGATGGAAGCTCCCTATATATTTGGCGAGGCGTTAATCAAATAAAATTGCCCTGGCCCTTTCCGAAGCAGTCCGAGCGCATCCTGTCACGCTTTGCACAGGGGCAGATAAGCAGCGGCGAAAGGGCAGCGAGGTCATCTGCAGTGCGGTCTGTAATTAACTCTGCGGAATTAATTGTCGATTTCCGACGCTTCAGAGGAGTAAGGCACAATAAGGAAGTCAGGGGGGATACGCCGTGATTGGCTTTCACGCTAGCTTAGGCTGAAATTTGCGGATAATGGCCAACATTGTGTATTAGTATTCCATTACAGTCTAGCATTTGCTACATAAAAAGAAACAACCCACCAGAGAATTTTCTGTGCAGAGGTAACGTTTCACTCCAGCTTTATGGCCATGTGAAAACGTGAAGGCTTATGCGAGAATTAAGTCAGTTTACAAGAAGGAAACTTTAAAAATGATACTGTATATTATAATAAAGACATTGTTATGACAATAAATTCATGAATTTCTGAGAAAAGGTTGTCAATTTAAGAGCAAATGTCAATTATACAAGATTAAAGTTTACTAGTCATCGTTTGGCGGGAAAATTTTGATTTGATGAGAACTCATCGTTTTGCGACAGTAAAGTTGGAATAAGAATTAGATGAATAAATCATATTTACATACCAGAAATGGTCATATACAAGCGTAAAGATTTTTATGAGACTACATTTGGAGAATATACAGTCAAACCTCGGTTTACGAACGTCTCGGCTCTCGACCAATTTGGTTTTCGACCAAAAATTTTGAGTTTTTTATGCCTCGGATGACGAACAAATTTCGGTTCTTGAACAAACCGAGCGCACCTGAATGCACCATTTGACTCCTCTCGCCTTCCTTCCACGAGGAAGTGATGCTTCCTCGTGTTGCTTTCCATTGTGAGCAGACGTGTTCAATAAACATTTTTATTTTAAAAAGAGCGTGGTTTCGGTTTTCGAACAATTTCGGTTTTCGAACAGCCTTCTGGATCGGATTATGGACGAAAACCGAGGTTTGACTGTATATCATAAAAACTAGAATCAAGCCATAGCACGTTATCAGAACTAATGAGAATAAAGTTAGAGAGAACGAGAAGCGATTTGAATGATTATAGTTAACTCAGCTCATTCAACTTAAATTGAATGCCTCCCCACCAAACCCAAACAGCACATGTATGGCCCAGAGCTCCGTTATAGTGGAACCTATGGATGTCGCAAGCAAAAGACATGAGCGATAATACACCAAATATATTTGCCAACCGTCAACAGAAAGTAAAAGAAGAAATGGAAGAAGAATGAGTAGTCATGGCAACTAATGTGTGACGTATCACTAGTTTAGCATGCGGCGTTACGCCACAATGACGATTTACTAAATAGAACCTTTTGCTGCAATGCAAGATTCTAGTTATGGTGAGCCATTTTAAACTAAAAAGAAATAAAATTCCGTCCACAGAAGCGGAAGTTTTGACGCCAACTGGAATTCGTTGATGACTGTCACATGATTAGGGAACAAATTAGAATTAGCGGTACATGTCAGTGCAGTCTTGGTCTTAATTTTTGTGAAATTTATTTTTCCCCCCAAATGTGATTTATATTCTCAAGTGACTTATAGTCCGAAATCCATCGTCCTTTTATTTTTTTCCCAATATACATCAATATACATACCTCACTCTAATGGAATACAAAAGGACCGCATTCTGTTAAAGTTCAGTATTCAGAAATGAAAAAAAAATTAATCAGCTTATCTTTCGCCCAGAGGTCAAGTGTCACTCAATTTAAGATCATTCAAGGGAACCCATAATATGAACAAAATGAAAGGATTTTTATTTGAGCAAATACCATCTCTGGGTCACTCTATTTGAATTGTTTGTCCAAGTCGGTGCATCGTTGTCCTTGAATTTCAAATTCATTGCGCTCTCAGCAATCCAAGGAGAACTCGCCTACTCATGTGAACTCCATTGTGAATGCGTCATGTTAGCACAACGGCTTGTACGGATTGGTCCTGGGTGAGCCAATGTCAAATCTTGTACAAAAAGGGGCTCAAGCTATCTGTCAGAATCAGACCAATCTTCGTCTATCACACAGAGTCATCCATTGATCAAAAAAAAAAAAAAAGCTTTTGATTAATTTGGACAGACGTTTGTGGCCTCAGAGCCATTTTACAGATGACATGGAAGAGACTAATCACCCACATTGTGGTGGCATAAAAGACAAATGAGATGACGAGTTAATTAGTTTGGTTTCATCCTGTTACGCCACAGAAAGATTTTCAATCGGTGCCATGAATGGGATCACGAAGGACAGGCACTGAGACCCAGCGGTTTTAGGAAGGATTACAACGAGCTCTACTGTAACCAAATTGTTACCATGACGACTGGGGGCGGAGCCTGATCTTCTCTACAGCGCCTTAGTGGTGGTCTGCTTCTTGTCATTCTGCCTGCAAGTGCATGCATACCAGTGTCTTCTCTTCATTCACTACACCACACGTGTCAAACTCAAGGCCCGGGGGCCAGATCCGACCCACCACAACATTTTATGTGGCCCGCGAAAGTAAATCATGTGTGTCAACTTGCCAACTAAAATCTGTTCCGAAATGTAAAATTGTCATGTGTAATAAATAACGTTGAGAATTTGCAATAATTTTGCTAGCCTGTTTTCACTCACTTGAGCAACTATAACAGCTCACTTGACTGATCTCAAATCTAGTCATCCATTAATTTGGTAATAATGTAATAAGCTGTAAAACATTTTTTGTGGTTTCACTGTCATAATGGCCCACCGAGAGAAGATGTAACCCCAAATTGACCCAAAGTGCTTCACATGATTCAGAAATGGGTCAATGAAAGATGTACATGGTTGCTTCGCCCTTGAAGGGTGAACATGCATTCTGGAGAACCAAATATTTGTACACGCTCAACCACATTCATACATTGGTGAAGTAATATATTAATTATCATTTCTGTGGAACAAAACCAAACCATTGCTAAAAAAGACAACTATTCGCACCTGTTCTGTGCCCTTTCTGTAACCATGCGATGCCACCCAAACATTTTTCCAAGGACTCATGTTAGCATAGCAATATTGCAAGGGCATTCAAAATGTATTTCCAGACATGACTAGTCAAATTACACTCAATCCAACTGTTACTGTAGCTAAATATCTAGAAGCTGGTCAGTTGGATTTCAAACTGTAATGTGATGAAAAATTCCAGCACAGGCAGAGCTCTTTTTTTTCTTGGCTGCACCAGTACTAAAGTTAGTTGGACCAAAATATTTGACAATAACATGATATTCACAGAGCTGCCAACCTACAGAAACATTACAAATATTACAGCGGGACGGCATGCAGGAGAGTGTTTTATATCATATTTAGTATTAATGCTTGAAAGAAAAAAAATCATTCAGAAAATTGCTATTTACTTAGCAGTGACATTTCAACAATGCACAGATTTTTAAATAAAGGCATGAACCCAAACATGTTGGTGCTTCTGGCCATACTCACGTGAAGACATTTTCAAGGACTAAAATAAAAACAAAGGATTAAAAATGTCACGCACCATAGCTACACTTCAACTAGCCATGGCTGTTTATATTCCCAAAAATGTTTATTACCGGTACTATTATGACAGCATGAAACAGTGCAGTGTGTCATCGTGTTTTGTAATCTATCTATACATTTTCTGAACCATTCATCCTCAGTAGGGGGCGTGCGTGCGCTCGCAAAAAAATGAACTCCAAACTTCAATATTTTGTCCATTAGTACATATGAAATTGTGAATATGGTTATTGGAGTCGAGAAGATTTATTTCTCCTCAATTGGCTGGTTGTACATGTACAACCAAAAATGTATTTTGAGGCGCCTGTGTGTGTATATCTATATAGCTCACACACACACACACACACACACACACACACACACACACACACACACACACACAATCTCAGTGTGAGAAATGTCTAGACTGGGTTGCCCCAGCTGTTTTAGCATCATCATCCCACTGCTGACTGGACAGGTGGTAGGTAACAAATGGGACAAACATAAACGCTCAATTGCCACATCCTGAGACGTCATTTAGCTCCCCCAAATGAAATAGTCATGTTGTCTCACAGCTCTGTCAGGCAACATCTTTCACAGCAGTCGCGCCTATAAAAACCGAATAGAAAAAAGAAAACCTGATTGGTGGCGCCCCAACAGAATTTCATAGAGACATGGATGCATCTTTGTGAATACAAAGAGGCAAAAAGCCTTGCACTCAGTATTTTGGAGGCTTGCTAAGAGGGAATTTTAATTCACAAAATCCTTTCAGGTGAGGAAAAAGAAAGAAAATTGTTTGACTTCTTCAAAAAAACTTGTGTGGGCAACAACTTCTGCTTCAGAGCTTCTTACAATGGTTTTTATGACAAAGGAACGTTTTTGAACAATAATTCAACTTTGTTTTAATTAATGCTTATATTATATTTATGCTAATATTTCTTTTGGAAAACTTCACATAGTACAACAAATCTTATTGAAATTATTCTCATAACTATTCTATTCTATTATTGTTCTAATCATTCTGTTAAACCAAAACATGAACATTCTTTACACTTTTTGACTATTAAAATATGTATTGATACAATGAGAAATCAAAATTGAATACCAATAGGTTACGTATGTTAGATCCATGGTGTATTTGATTTGCAGGACTGTGAGGATGAGGGTGGGAGGAGGTGGGGGGTTGAGTCTGGATGCAGTTTGCATATTCTCCTCATGCCTGCATGGGTTTTCTCCGATTAGTTACATTTTTCCCACATTCCAGAAATATGCGCGGAAGGTTAATGGAACACTTCTCCTTCAGTGTGATTGTGAGAGTGAATGGTTATTTGTCTTTGGATGCCCTGGTCACTAAAAAAAGAGCCCAATGACTACATTCCTTTAACATTACAACAATTTACCTCTATGAAATGGAATTAATTACGATTGCACATGTACGAGTACAGAGCAAAAAAATATGTAGGTGATATACTGCAAACAATAATGACTCAAATACTTGCAGATATGGGAAGGGAGTGGCCATCGGGAAGGGGCAGCACCGCACATCCTCAGCACACTTGCACTATCACTGAGGAAAGGAAGCCTTGGATCCTAGCATTGTGTACTGTGTGGTATGATCATGTGACAGTGTACATTTGGTACACTGTCACATGATCACTCCTTTCACAAAGTTGTTTGCTCCTTTAAAGTGAGTTTTACCCAAGCACTCTTACTTTATATTCATTGTAGAAGGGAGTCAGTCTTTGACTGAAAGTGGTTTTGCTTCAAGGCCGAGGCACTGTTCAACGTGAGCTCTTTGCAAGTTGTGTGGAGCTGGATTTAAATATGACTCAGATACCGCTAACACAATACATTTGCCGAGGCCCAAGAAAAACAAGCCTGACCACCTGCCAACCTAAAAGCCCTTTAAAATTAATCTCGCCGACCTGTACCGTGCACCAGGGACGAGCTAAGTAGAAAGAAATGGAGGTTGAGGAAAACAAAAACATTTTAGTGAGGAGAAATAATTAATGATCCTCCGTTGAAAGAAAGGTGCCAGCAACACCAAAATCTAGCAGATTTAATCTTTCTCCATTAGTGAGACATGTTTAGCGACCCTGACTCACGGTGCCGTTTTAGTGTTGGCTTTGCAGCATAAGCAATTTGCAAGGCTTTGGGAGAGAGAAAGCACTTGTTAACTCTGCAAACTTTTAATTAGAACAATTAAGGCATGAAACAACAACATTGGAATACTAAATAATAAAAGAAAAGTCATCAGGCTGCCGCGACTGCCATGCTGCTAATTGCAGATATCTGGCTGATACGTAAAGCCGGAAAGGGGCATGTACAAGTGTAAAGTAAAAAGCTTAATTGCAACCAGAGCCACATTTGTTGTTCATCCGAGTTGTGTGGACAATGCAGAGCCGAATGCTAATTACAGCCTGGAATTCAATTCGGGGACAAGGCCCCAGACACAATATTTTATTCATCTAAACAGGAGAGGTGAAAGCAGACGCTAACAAACAACAAAAAGTGTCAACGTAGTCATAAACCGATCTTTCATACATTACGCATCATAAAGAACGAAACATTTATTTGTGCACAATACTTAGTTCCCCTCCAATTCTGCTGCTGAAGACTGCAAATTTCCCCAGTGCGGGACAAATAAAGGTTTTCTTATTATTATTATTATTAAAGGAACATTTGCACGTGACAGTTTTATGAAGGAGTATCAGGCCCACACTGAAATCAACAACAACAAAAAATACATTCTACGAGAATTGCATCCTGTTTTGTTCTTTTTTGTTTTCAAGAAAAAAAAACACCTTGAACACATATCTCAGATGACTGTGGGAAAAATGCCAATTACACACAAGACTGGTTTCCCGTCAATAGCAGGGCAAACGAGAGACAACCGTTTACACTCCCATTCACATCGTCACTCATTTGGAACTGAACGGATCAGGGGAGTAAACCACTCCGCCATCAGACCCATTCAGACATGGCTCGAAATATAGGATTGCAATATTACAAGTGATTTTAATCTTGTTACGTAGCCAAGACTTTTTTTTTTCATGGAAAACAAGACAACTAGTACACGTTTACTTTGTTAAGTTGCTAACTTTTTTTTCATTTTTATTGTCTTCAAATTTTATTGAACAAATGTTACTATAAATAATTATGGGGAGAATGTTACAAGTACATACCTGTCAACCTCAGCTAATAGCTGCCCTTATAAATGATTACGATTCCCCTTACTAAGCAACGAAAACCCGTACTTACCGCGCACATCATGCTTTATCAATCCGACCGTATGCAGCGATGAAAAAAAATATACGATTGAGGATTACTTTTGCTGGTTTGCCGTGACAATAGTAGCGATCGACGACGGCATTGTCGTTGGCTACCAGCAGGTGAGACGATCCGGATTTGAGCCAAAACGGTCTTTGTGAGATCGGTTCACAATTGTTTTTGTTTTTTTCGTGTAAAAGTTCTAATACGCCATACGTGATTTGAAATGAGAAAAAAATGTATAAAATATGGGGAAAACGTATAAATTTACAGGTATGCAAGTAGGACTGTTTTGGTCCGATTAGTATGGTGTGACTTGTTTCTCAGAAAAAACCCAAAAACAAACATCTTTTAACGTAACTTCACGAAAGACCCCCCCCAACAAAAAAAACAAAAAAAAAAAGAAGAAAAAAGTCAGATTGTATTCTTGTAAAAATTAAAATTTCAGCGGCAAAAAAAACATTGTATTTGGTAAAATTCTGAGGGTTTTTTTTCAAATAAAACAAAGCAAAAAACAACTTGCTTTGTTATAGAAAACTGACTTTTTTCAAAGAGGTGTCCCATTATCTTTTTCTTTTTATGTGTAATATTTTTCTGCACTATCCAGCTACTTTGATATATCATATTCTAATCGCACATGCTGACTTTTCAAAATGACATCGGCAAGTGGCCAAACATGCCAATATCACAGTGACAGCCGAAAATCTTTTTTGAGTTCAGGCTGCAACGCTGGTTTACAACAAAGCAATGCATGCATAATTGCCCAACTCTGATTCCCACAAATATTTTGCAACTAATAAGAATTATGTGTCTCATAATAGTCAAAGTATGCCAAACAAGACATCCATCAAATCCTTCAAATGAGTACAATTTTGTTGAGCGGCTGCTGTTAAGTAGGAAAAAAAATGATGCAAGTTAGCCGCCGTGTAAATTATTTTACAGCCCCGCATTGAAAAACGTGTTCATGACCAAAAAAGATGAATTACGCCTCTTTTTAAGTGAGGCGATATTCATCAGGAATGTTCGGTTTTACATAAGTCAACAACATCCATCTCTTGGTGTGAAGTTGACTCTTAAATCACAGCTTCCAAAGCTCATACCGCGGCTTAATGGGTGAAGTGAAACCATCAGCGCTATTATGCGCTAGCATGGCGCTAGCCGCGCCGGGTGCCTTACATTGAACTGACGGCACTTTGGCAAGTTAACAGCTTTTTACCTCCGTTAATGAAATAGTGTTAAGACTCGCTATCACTCATCGGGCTCTGTTGCTTCCAAGGCCATGTCTGGTCTGTCTGCACGCCGTTATATGATGCGACTTATTGAGTTTCGGGAGCGATTGCCCATTTAAAAGCTTCAACCTGGAACATGTGGAGGACGCCACTTTATACGACTGAAAGCACCGTGGCGGCATTCCAAAAAGCTTTGGAATAAATGTAACGAACAAAGAATCTCCATCCCGCTTCACTTGTCATGATTATTAAAGCCATCCTGTCTTTTCGTCTCCTTCTGCTCCTCCTCCGTGGAAATGTTTTCTTCTTTGTCAAAACACAATGATGACATTCAAAGGGAGTATTTAAGTACATTTTTGGCTTGGGCTTGAAAGAGCACTGAGCAAAACATGTGGATTTAGGAACCCATTTGTGGGCCCCGACGTGGTGCTGCCTGAATATATTTGCTCATAAAGAAACAGTCAGCAGCTGCGCAGTACTATAAGCACGCCCATGTCACACACTTCCGCCTGATGAGAACTTAAGGACATGGTTATTGAATTTGAAGTCTTGGCCAATTGGGCCACAATTAGAATGTGTTTTGAGGGTCAAATCCAAAGTAGGGAGGGAAGAGATTAGAAGTCACAAACTGGTTTCAAACCGCCGTCTGCTGGAAAGTGGGAAAATGTCCATGACACTAAAGCATTGGCTCTGAGCCACAGTGCATGCGTTCATACGGCTATTTAGTTTTTGAAGATCAGCAAAGCATGTTTGACACCTAGCATATAGCATATAGATGTCAAAACCAGTGAGCACATATCCTCCTCTGCTCTTAGGATTCTATTCAAGACCCACTCCCACGTGCTCATTAATAAAATATCTGAATTTTTCTCGCACAATTCAAAAGAGTTTCCAGGACTCTTAATAACATGTCTTCAGTCCAAAATACACAAAGGATCAATCCATAAATAAAAATACAGCAAACCTATCCACGTTTAACACTGACTGAATGCGCTCAGGTGTAGGGGACAGGGACTGGATTATATACTGTGAATGTTTAGAGCATGGTGTCAAACTCAAGGCCCGGGGGCCAGATCCGGCCTGCCAGGTCAATTTATGTGGCCCGCGAAAGCAAATCGTGTGTGTCAACTTGCTAAAATATGCACCAAAATTGCAATTGTCATGTGTAAAAAAATAACATTGAGGTTTCGCAACCATTTCGTTACCCAGTTCACACTCAATTGAACAATAATTAAACAAACTATTATAATTGACTTGACTGATTTCAAAACTAATACTCTATTCATTTGTTGTGTACAAGCAATAACTTTGTGGTTTCACTGTCATAACGGCCCTCCGATGGAAGGACGTAACTCCGAATTGGCCCGCGACTAAAATGAGTTTGACACCTCTGGTTTCGAGCATGTCCTTCATTTTTACTCCATTGCAGCAGAAATCCTTTGTCGAAAAGGACAGGACTTACACTTCTGGCAAGAGCAATGTCAGAGCAGCCCAAAATAAAATCGATGACACGGCTGACCAGCTGAACTTGCTAGAACATAAAGCCGGTGGAGCGTTATCAGCGCATTCGTGCAGGAGGCGCACAACGGCAGCAGGGAGAACAAGGACAGACCTTTGCAGCCTGTTTGATGAGGACGGACACAAATAAATAAACATTGTGGTCATGGGGGTGACCAAAGTAGACTCAGGCCGCGGTTGGTTGGGTTTTTGGTAAGAATGTCGATTAATGGATGGATGGATGCGCTGGTGGTTTGTTGGTTGATTATTTTGAATGATAGGACAGATAGTGCAAATAACATCGAAAAGGGATAGATGACTGATTCTTGTGGTATGAAATGCACCTACTTTGAACAGTCCTAGTTCAAACCTGACCTGTGGTTGGCTGGCGACCAGTCCAGGGGGTACTCTGCCTCTCTCAGTTAGCTTGGATAGGCTCCAGCACAGCCACGAATGACCCTGCTGAGGTTGAGCCATATTGATAATGGATGGATGGATTAATATAAGAGATCCAATCAAATTCTTGCGCTCATATTAGACAAAGAAACATTTAGAGACAGACAGACGGATACAGAGACAGTGAGAGAGATTTTTTTTTTTTTATTGGAATGTTCTTTTGCATATTAAGCCAATGTATTACTGTGCCGACGATCTAAATAAAGTACAACTGAATTGATTTAGTGGCATCTGCTCGGACACTTCATCCACAATCCACACACGATTGTATTGATCACACCGAAGATGTCAATCAGCCTCCCCTGCAATAAGAGAGGAAGCACTCGAGGGGGGTAAAAAACAGCGCTACAATTAAGAAAGCGGCCAAAACCATTAAAGCGCCTGCTCGTTTAAGCTTCTTTCGTTTTTGGAGTGCACACACTTCAATAGTCCATTACTGTGATGTACAGGTCGCAGAGGAGCAAAAACTCAATACGCGGGCTCAGACGGCATTATGAGCGATATCAAGTTCAGTGCCGCATCGACTCGACAAAGGAAGACGCTTTCAATGGCGTATATACATCACTTGTAATTTCTTAGCGCGATGGAGAGGAGATAAAAATAGCTTAAGACTGTCACACAACATCAAGCGTGACACGCAGGCGGACGGCGAAATACCGAGAGAATAAATGAAAAGAAAATCCCTAACTGCAGTGGGCTCCATTTAAATCCACAAAAATAATAATAATAATAATAATAATAAAATTAATCAGTGAGGTCTTTGCTCATCGTGTCAATCAGATACGTCAAACAACAAAGCACTCCCGCTGTATTGAAAGGCACCTATCAAAGGCTTAATATATGTGGAAATATCCATCCATTCATCCATTTTCGGAATCACTTATCGTCACAAGGGTCGTGGGGCATGCTGGAGCCGATCCCAGCCGTCTTCAGGCAGTAGGCTAGGGACTCCCTGAACTGGTTGCCAGCCAATTGCAGGGCGCATATACAGTAGACATACAAAGATCCGCGCTCACACTCACACCTCGGGACAATTTTGAGCGTTCAATCAACCTGTCATTCATGTTTTTGGAATGTGGGAGGAAACTGGAGTACCCAGAGAAAACCCACGCAGGCACGGGGAGAACATCCAAACTCCACACAGGAGGGCCGGAGCCGGAACGGAACTCTGCATTGTGAGGCTGATGCGCTAACCAGTCATCCACCGGGCCATATGTGGAAATAGCAAGATCAAAATCACTCTTATATTCTGGACACATTTTTACACAACAAAAGACCAAACATGGGCAATCTGAAAATCCAACCTTTCCCCCACCCAAACAAATTCATTTTCCCCAGCACTTTCTTTCTGACATGATTTGACAATGGCGAACAAGAAGCACATAGTATTTTCAAAGACCACATCCGTTCTTGAGCCCACTTAATGCTCAAAAAATGCGCTTCAATTTGAATGGAAATAACAAACCAATGGCCTTTGTTGACACGCTTTGGAGACTTGAAGCAAAACACAAAGCCGAACAAACGGAGCGCAAAATGAGCCTGTCCTTGCTGACGGGAACAATCAAAAGGAAAAAGGGAGGGAAAGTCGGATCACACAAATATGCAAACCACATGGTGGAAGTCATTGATAGTTTAGTCTTTAGTGTCTTCTAATCCTTCATCGAAGTGCTTTTATAATAGATTGTAATTACACATTACGCGGTTAGCACATCTGACTCACAGTTGGGAGATTTCAAAGGATTTTTTTTTTCACTCTACTTGCGTAGGTTTGCGGCCACATTTGGAAAACATGCTTAGGTCAGGTTCTTTGAAGACTAAATTGGCCATGGGTGTAAATGTGAGTGTGAATAGTTTATAATATCTATATCTAGATATATATACGGTATATGCCATGTGATTGGCTAACTTGCGCGATATAGATTTGTCTCTGCCGTTTCAGAAAAAAACATCCCACCTGTTGCTGAACCTAACCCAACCATCCGTTTTCAACGTCGCTTATCCTGAGGAGGTTCGCAGGGAGTTGCCGGAGTGGCAAACTACACCCTGAACTGGTCGCCAGCCAGTCGCAGGGTGCATATAGAGACAAACGACCATTTTATTGTTCTTGGTCCTGATTGCAAAGTGTCCTTGGGTGTCTTGAAAGGCGCTTCTAAATAAAATGTATTATTATTATTATTATTATTCAAACCCACTTTCACGCAGTCACTAAGTGGGAACCAATCCCACGCTGCCCGTACACAAGTCAGGCGAGTCTACCACTATTACACTATCAGTACCACAAAGCTAACCCATTTCCATCTATCCATTTTCTGATTCGCTTATCATCACAAGGGTCGCGGGCGTGCTGGAATTTATCCCAGCTGAAATTCCAACCCCGACTATGAGGCCGACATGCTCAACAATACGATGCTGTGCTTTCTGGAAGTCAACTTACTTATACATTTTGTTGAGTGGCCATTACATATGCCAGAGTTTGGAATTGTTGATCCAAGCCAATGGCGGGGAACTGAACTAAAATCAAATCAAACCCCAGAGGAACTGTTAGAGCGTTATCCAGCCCAGCTCAAATTATTAGGAATAAGTATATGCCAAATCGTCTTTTCAGAATTTAGTACGGCTCTCAGAGGACTTCCTGCCATTATTTTAGTGTCAATTCGTGACACATGAATGCATAAAAATGAATCCGCTGACATAGATCCTTCCTCCCATGCGGTCTGTTAAATGTTAAACTCCTGCAAAGTCCAAGCGATGACATTTTAATGAGTCCTTTTGTTCAGCGTTTTGAAAAATCCAATCACGGACTTTTGCTTTCTTCATTTTTTGAGGAATTCACTTTTTTTTCCTGAAATGATTGAATGTATCTCCCTTCTGGGCTTTTCCATAGCACCCTCTAGATAACAGCCCTGCTCACTACTTTTTAGCGCTTGAAAATGTATATATTTGACAACGTCCTTCATCACGAGATGCTAGCTGACAGTTTGACACCAAGAGATGCTTTGTTTTCCTATCAAAGCCTCCTTTCCCCACTTCTGTTTCTGTTTATATCGGAATGGCTTTGATGATAAACACGTTCAACTAAATTTAGGCACCAAAACTCTTTTGCTGCCGCTGCTGCTCTGAAATGAAAATGCATCGCCATTAAACCTGCAGAAGGTCTCCAAAGATGGTCAGAGGGCAATTTATTTTTAATGGACATCCTTTTTGAAAGCTGTATGTAATCATTATTCCGTGAAAGACTTTTTCAGACCCTTTTTTTATTCTAACCAAATACGTGCTTGTGGTTAAATGTAAGGAGTCGGAAAAGACAGTTTCTTTTAAAACAAAGAATCACACTGCAGTTAATTATCTATCCAATGGATTCATACTGTTGTCTGTTGGTCACTCTGAGGATTACATTTGCTGTGAAAACACTTAAATGATGTTCTGCACTCTGCCAGCTGTTTTTGTCAAATTTGGAGAGCCATTGCCAGCCATTTTTGACCGTTTTGACTCATTTTTGATGGCCTCCAGATAATGTTATTCTCTAGCTCTATAAGCATGGAAGCTGCCTGCTTTCTTTCATAAGTACATTTGTACCTCTCTTTAATAAACAGTTGAACATTGCCAAGTTTCTTGAAAATACTCATTTGACAGAGACATTCTGAGAAAAAGAGCTTTTCGTGAAAGGAGTAAATGCAGAATTTTCACTTTTTTTGCATCTGTGATACCTCAAAAACGCTTTTCTACTCAACACAAAAAGGTCACTTTAATTCCAAATAAGTTTATTGCAAGATAAACACGAGACAGAGACATGACCCATGAGTGACGTTTTTATGAATATCGAACTTTGTGTGCGCCTCCACCCGTGTGTTCATCAAGGATGACAATGGTACTTCGTCATCTTTTTTTTTATTTGAAAAGGCTTTGTTTCGGAGTTCGCTGCCGATATTTATCCATACAGGTATGAAATGAAAGCAATAAAGAAAAATTACATGTACTTTACGATGGACTAGAGCGAAAGGTTAAGTCAGCAGTCTCCATCTTCACATCTCGTCACACAGCACTCCCAATCACTCTCCAGCCACTCATATGATGCCCATGACAGACTCAATTTTCAATAAAACTTACAGCTCTTTCAAAACAACTATTGATGCATACAAAGGGCTGAACATGGAGTAAAAAAACAAAACAAAAAAATCATAAGAGCATTGTTGACATGGGATTCCTATCTGTTAGTTGGATTTTAAAGAAACAAAGAATATAGAATTCTGTTGGAGGTATTTCCTGCTCACTGTGTTTACAATCACCTTTAGTGTCCCTCACCCCACCACTTTTAGGGCCCCCTCCATAGGACTTGTTTAACACCAAAAGAACAACTGTTGTCTCAAGTATCTGTGTTGCAACTATTAAGGGACTATGCCTTGTGTTGAGGAATTTCGCCTTACCATGAGAACTATTGATACTAATCTCTATAATGAACATCTGCTGAAAACTTGAAACAAACAGGTAGTATTTTGGTTGACTCCCCTCTTGTCCTTGGGCAACTTAACAGCCCCAAAGATCTTCCTCCCAGTACTCCCATCCTTTCACGTTTTTGAAGGCTGCCAAGTTGCCTGGGAAAGGAGCTCCAATCTCATAATTTGTGCACAGCAGATGTGGTCTGTACTTTGTCAAGATTGAACTGCATTGACCTTTCTTTGTCTCTGATTTTTACGTAAGGGGAAGGACTGCCTGCCCCTCATTTCCATACTATGCCTATATGAACGTGTGACTGTATTTTTTCTGTGCTTCCTGATTCAAATCTGGACCCCTCAGGAGCCCGAATCGATTCGTAAACTGCAGTAAACTAAATTAAAAGCTTCGAAGATGACTGTTCATTGCCTCCAGCCTGTATTTGAAGAACCAACATTCTCCTCGTCCGAAAGACAACGAACACGCGGGGGAGAGTAGGCCGCTCGTCCCCCAACAGCATCGACCACAAAAGTCTCATCTTCTTGCCTCGCAGTGCGACATTGAGTCCTTCGGCATTGAGTTATAGGAAGACAGTGCCCTCGTACTTATGACGAGAGATTGGACATGGTGCACACAATCACAATGTGGTGTACATGATTTAAAAAGGGACTTGAAAAAAAAGGGGCACAATTGGAACGCATGCGTCACATTTCAACTCATGCTACGTTTACTAAGTGCAAAGCTAGTAGCTGATTAGCAAAGGTGGTGTGAAACAACTTTGCTACCTCAACTTCTTTTTGAAGAATACATAGTCCATACCGCCCCCTTCAATTCTGCTGCTGAAGATTGCAAATTTCCCCAGTGCGGGACAAATAAAGGTTTTCTTATTCTCCTTTTATTTGTATCCATATACTGTATTTAATTTTAATTGAATTGAATACAACTTTATTGTCAAATGTGCTGTACGCATGTGTAACATACAGCACAGATGAAATTTAAACCTACAAGACTGAAGATACTACTCAATATCTTGCCCTCAGAACTGCAAGGAGGTGGGTGGTGCATCGGGCAGGCGTGTTTCCAGCCGAGGTGCAAAGGGATATCGCCAGGTGAAAGTGAGGAAATCAGCTCACAAGCAAGCATTGATGTTATTGAAGACGTTTCACCAAGAACTCTGGTGAAATCTCATCAGCGCTGCACTAGTAAAATGTGTTGACTCGGACTTGACTCCAGTGGTTATGTTGGAGTTGTTTTATTTAACAAAGCTTCAGGCTGAACCATTCAGAGAAAGCAAGGCAACAGAGCTCGACTGACAAATGGATTGTGCGGGGTTAAACTGCTGAAGGAGTATACTGTACTTACCGTATTTCCTCATATTGTGGTTTATTTATTCAACAGCAGAAATCTGTTGGGGACAAGCCTTTATTGGTCCACTTTTTGGAAGTACATGAAACACTATTACGGGTACATTACAATCTGTCAAACAATTGACCACAGCATTGTGGGGTAAACACATCAGCGTATACTGGAACTGATCACTACATAATCATATCCGATAGTGTGCAGGGTACTTGTTTAGAGAACTGTGGTTAATCTCCCAAACTTTATTTAATCCAAGACCTTTTACAGGCTTCAATACGTGCTGATGTTTTGCTTAGCAACAGAGTAAAAACCGGATCAGCGGCATAGGACAGAGCTTCGATTTCGCCTCCTGGGAAGCAGACTAAAGTGAGGAAACCACAAAAAACAAACAAGAACTGGAAGAGGCTGCAGTAAAGGCCTGGAAAAGCCTTTCAAATGAAGAATAAAACAGTCTGGTGAAGTCAATGGGTCACAGATGTGATGCAATTATTGCCACCAAATATTCAGCGATTCACTTGAAATGAGTCTACTAATTTCCATTCCAACACTTTTGCTCACCTGAAAAGTAGGTAGGTTCAAACTAAAGGGGCACTGTCCCGAGTTGTTTTTAGATGTAAATATCATGAAATGAAAGCTGGAATTCTGAACTAGTGTGATATTCATCTTTCGATCAGACACCCAAATGTCTTCCTTCAACGTACAACAAAAACAAAAGAATTGACCTTGCCACTCCCAATACTTTTGCAATCGACTGTATAGCTGTGATGTAATTGAATGTTTTTTTTAATGATTCTATGAATAACCTAGCATGATTTAAAACATTGTTTTAAATGTCCTGTACAGTTTGACCCTGAAGCAAATTATTTATTAAATAATGATTTTCTTTACGTCCTTCGGGGAATGACTTGGACCTTCAACGTTCCATTGTCGTCATATCACCTATCCATTTGGACAAATTTTAATGGTCTGTGCACCCCTCCCTCCCCTTTTTTTCGATAGCATTTGGTTTCTAATTGATCTGAAAGTGTTACCCTCTCGAAATGGGCACTCTAATGTTCCTCTTTGGGGATATGGCTCAAATATTTCTCTCGAGTTCCAAGTCAATCACATTTAAGTCCTTCACCTCTCTGAGTGTCAATTTTGTTTGTTATGCTCCCTCAAGTGCTTAATGTCAAGAGAAGGTAAAACGCAATTTCAAAATAAATAAAATAAAACTGTTCATCACTGGACGCGACGTAACAGTTTGTGGCATCATTAGCGACGTCCCATGTAGCGCAGCCGCAGGGGGTTGCAAAACAAAACAGTCAAACTGGACTCCCACTAGACGAGATCATCAACAGATCAGCGGGACGTTAATAGCATCCCTACCATGTTCCTCCTAACAAGGATATATTGTTTATGGCAATGCAGCAGAAACCTTTGTGTTCCCAAGACTCTTAACATGAACACCCAACATTTTAGATGATGGTCGATGCCAGAGATGTTGACCAATCAATAATGTGGACAACTAATTTGTTATTTTCCGTCACTGCTGCACAATGATTGTCTTATCCTTTTAATGAAAATGCCCCTTAATGGAGATTACAGCCAGACTTTGGTATTTAAAGGGGCAGGAGCCATGACACAAAGTTAATGTTTAACATTCCACGAATGCTGAATAATCGAATAAACAATTAACCCTTTAATTGCAATTAACCTGCTGATTAGAAGCTACTGTAGTTGCTAATTACAGACATTTTTTCCACCAGATATTAATCCAGCATGCTCTTTTTCTCCAAATAGTGGCCGAGTGGGCATTTATTTACTCAACTGCAGATGGTGACGACAAGACCGTTAACTGTAAAAACCCAACAGTATTACTCTATGTTAATGTCGAGTAAAGCAGGAATTCAAAGCACAGTGAAGGAAATAAAGGATTCCCAAAAAGTCAACAATGAAGCAATTCATCAACTAACACAAGGAGAGCAAAATAAAAAAAATAAAAAAGACAAAAAAAAGATTAGATTCAAAATAACGAGTCATGCTGTAAAGATGACACCAACAGAGATGATCACATGAGAGAATTGAGGTAAGGACCAGGAACAAATAAACACAATTGTCAAAGCAGAGGTGCTGACTGATCACAGACAGCAAGGAAAATACAGGAAGTACAACCAAGAGAATGCCGTGAATTCCCAAATCCAACAGCTCTGCTAAAGAGAGTAACAATGACAGTGAATAAGTGTCTCCTAACCGCCATGGCTGTGCTTTTAGAACCATGTTGAATGCAGGTAGGTTTAACATATTAGGCTCCGCCCACCAGTGCTCACACCAGCAACGTCAAAACAAAGCGAAGGAACAGAACCAGGAACATGTAAAAAGTAAACAACCAATACAGAAATGCGGCAGAAAATGAACCCCGTTTGCACCAAGCAACATAGAAATGTGCACAGTCTGCTAACATTTTCAATCGTGAAATTATTAAAATGTTCCCTTAGCAGTAACATGCTAACAATGCACACACGCCTATACAGTGTTTTTTTTTCATGAAAGACAGCAGTCCACAATTTTTTAGTGCCACTTGCTATTTTAGTGTGAAGACATTTTCAAGGAACAAAATAAGAACAATTGATTAAAAAGGTCACTCGCTACTAGCTCCGCTTCAATGAGCCGTGGCTGTTGGGCATATTCCAACAAGTATTATGACACTCACAGTGACAACAAACTGCTGATGAAGCTTCACTTTATGCCGCTGCCATTGTTCGTCGTTTCGTCAAGCAGCAATCGGGATTCTACTAAAGTCGTTAGGTTTCAGCTAACATTGGACTCGTAGACTTAGTTTCCACGAGTGAGCAGTGACGCCTGTCGCGTCTGCGGTGCATTGTCAAACATCGATTGCAATTATTCATCAAGCATTTTTGCTCGTTTTCAACACGTTTGAGCAATGCGATTCAAGATTTATTTTTTCAAATCTCCATAACAATCAGTGTAACGGACGTAATGAGGTAGCACTCAGCGATTTCAAAATGCAAACAATCTGGAAAGATTAACAGCTGTTTAAATTGACAAGGTTCGGAAACAAACAAGATGGGAGTGCAGATCCTACAAACACAGACTCAACCGAAATATTTATATGTAGAAAAGAAGGACGAAAAAGTACTGTATTAACAGAAATCGCTGGTGACAAAGAGCCAGGAAAACCAAACATGAACAGAAAGTGCTTGCAAACAGCAAGGTAAATTTGACTTTTTTACCCCCCCCAAAAAAAATGCACAAAACGAAATGTCAACAGCTTAAACACACATAACTTAAATCAGACAAGAATAATTGGAAAAACAAAATACTTACAAAACCAGGAACTTTCTGCAAAGCTGCGATGATGAACGTAAAGTCTCGAAATTCTGCACAGGATGAACGTTAAGTCTAGAAATGATCTCTCTCTCTCTCCCGCTCCCTCCCTGTGTCTATCAAATAACAGCAAACAAGGTCAATAATCCAACAGTGACTTGGAAACTTGACAGTCTTTAAATACTAAGATAGGCTTGATGAGGAACGAGGACCAGGTGCGCCGCTGACGAGGTACGCCCACCGCTCCAGCCGGTGCTGAAAACAAAAACACAGACAGAGCAAAACTATGACATAAATGTGGGGTGACCTTCGCATTACTGCCCAGAAGCCATTTATTTCAATGAATTATGGAAATTTGATGTAAAATACATTTTCAATGTAACACATTTGCACTATTTTCTGAGTGTTATTTGTGTGGTTTGGGGTTTGTAAACGTCACCCATGTATTTCAATGACCTCTAGCTGGCACATGGTATATCCGATCTAAGCATTAACAATGCACTCATATTCAAAGACATTCGATATATGCAAGGTTGTTTTCACATTTGGAAGAGCCCTGATTTCAATCCGAAGACATCGCATTCCATGTGTTATTTTCTCTTCACGTTCCCATGAAGCAGATCCCAATTATCTCACTTAAAACATGCACTGCATCTGTTGAGACCGCAATTTATGGAACTCGGGAAAGTGCTTAATAAATAGCTTTGTTTGCCAAGGGGTAAAGTAAGTCTGCACAGCTTTGGGACAAATGATCAACATTAATTCTTGTGTCAAGACAAACAAATTGTTTGGATTCTAGCAAGAACTTCGCGAGCCAAAAGGTGTTTTCCACTTTGCCGACAAGATTAATGATCATCACAAGGCCGTTGAAGGACATTGCTAGGTGAATTCTGTTGAGCATGTCCGTATGCACATATAGAAAATTTCATCAGCCATTATAAGATAACACATTTTGCCCCTGCTTTGCATGCGGCGGGACGCCTCGCTGTCCTTTGGAATCACAGCGTGCTTAATATAAATTAAATTAAGAGCACAATATCGCAAAGGGGTGGGGGATATTTTTAGCGTGCCATTTGGAGCGTCTTTAAGCCTCAAGTTAATGCTCAAGACTGAGCGCATCTGTCACGTCCGATGTGTTAGAGAAGCAGAAGATATGAATCGATGTTAATACAAAATGTACAACTAAGTTTTTCGCCTGCTGTCAGGCATACTTTTTGGCCTCCCTCCTCTTTTGCAAAATGCCACTCAAGGTTGAGAACAGACCATAATGTTTTCCAAAAAATTCAATATCACAAATGTGGCTCTAGCAATACAAAGGGTTCTTTGCCCTTCACAGCCAATGGCAGTGTTGAAACATTGCAACAAAATCTTGGCACTATCGCTATTATTTTTACCTCACTGGCTTTGTCCACGTAATAGGACCGCCGGGCAGCAGGGAAGATGGTGCAATACAAAGCTCAATGCTAGCCCGTTCCAATTGCAATGAGTGAAAGCAAAAATGTTCAAAAGCCATCTGGATGAAACTCAGGGAATGTGTTATTCGAGGAAGGATGTTTCAAAAGTGGTTTGTGCATACTGAATGACCAATATGGGTTAAAGTGGGTTTGGGTGGATGGATGGATGCATAGATGGATGGATGGTCATACCTGTCAACTTTTCGGAGCGCCAACCTGTATAAAATACCAAAAAATCCTTATAAAGAGCAAAAAATCCTTATAACATACCAAAGCATTTTATATGTCAAAATAACGGCAGAAAAAACCCCACGAAATTTTCAATGATATTTATTGTAGATCTCCATAATACAATGTCTAGTTAATGTCTAATCATCATTCTACTTAGTGGCATTACTGTGTTCAGAGTTGTATTCCTGCGTTACTTTTTTCACCAACTCCAAATGCTGACCCATCGGCAACCCCCCCCCCCCCACCCCAAAAGAAAAACGGAAATTTTCAGAGGGAAAAAAACCGTGTACAACTCAAGACATTTAAAAGCAAAGTGGGGAAACAAAAATTTTACTCAAATGACAAAAAGAACACAGCACAAGAACATGATTTGGGAAAATATATTACAGAATGCTGAAAAGACACTGCCTTTAATTTGGATTTAATAACATTTACTTTTGGGGGCTGACTTCACTTCTGTTGCATCTGAATCCATTTGCATGCAGCATAACAGCTCAACGTTGATGCATCATGTTTGCTTTGAATTCTGGGCTCCATGAATTGACTGCAGTCTGCTGACCTTAGAATCCTTAGAATTTCTTTAATGTATTCATTAAGGACCGAAGGCATTTGGTGATTTATAGACCTGTAGCAGTATAAAGACTGGAGTAATATGTTCTGATCTCTTTGTTGTGGTACACACTGAATGAGTGAGTGAGCTAGCTACCTAGCTAGCTAGCGAGCTACCTAACCTATAGACAGACAGACAGACAGAAACATAGATAGATCAGGAAGAAGAAAAAGGCCTCTCTTGTGGGGGCATAGAGCAAAACAATCATCTTTTGTCACTCTAAAATAGCGCAAATATCTCTCACCTCAATTTATTGATTTCGTTTTTAATGTTGCCACTTCACTCAACTCAACTCAAATGTATTTATAGAGCACTTTTAAACAGCCATCGCTGCACACAAAGTGCTGTACATGAAGCAACTTACGTATACAACAGTATATACTCAATTATTTATCTTCATTATGGCAAATAAGTCACCAATCAATATGCAGTATGTAGTTATGGCACTACAACCTGATCTGACCACCACCCTTGTACGCAAGGATTAGTAGAAAACTCCAAAATGGACCCAAAAAACCCCCACCAACAACAAAGCCTTGCATCCTCTGCAGTCCTACTAAAAATAATCTGACCAGGGTAACTTGAAATTTTAAAATCGACACAAGTCCTCCAATAGTTCCTTTTTTGCTTCTTGCCATCTCAGTCTCACCCCACTTAGCTCGATCCGCCAGTCTCGCTCACAGTAATGCAAGATGACACTTTCCTCACACATTCCTAAACTCTCACCCCAATAGGATTTGTCATCACATTTGGAAGCTGGTGACATTCATAAGCGATGGACTGTCAGGATCGATTTCAGTGTGATTTCACGACGTTTGGTTCCTGATGCTTTTTCATCAGGCACAGGGGTTGTTATCCCTGTGTCTGAACATCACAAATGTGACCACTGAAACCTGAAGTAGTCCAGTTTGGGGAAATATATGCCTCTTGTGTGACTTTTAACTCAGCGAGCAGTAGCGCCACAAGCGTGTTTTGCTATTTATTTTGGCTTCTTATGGAATATCACTTGAGAAGAAGAAAAATTATGCTAACCATAGAATGAGATATAATAATAATAATAATACATTTTATTTATAAGCGCCTTTTAAGACACCCAAGGACACTTTACAATCAGGAACAAAAACAATAAAACACAATGCGGGTTGAGCAGCGGCAGCCAAACGCGCCAGTGTTCACTCAACCCGGAAGTCAGAAAGAAACCACAAGGGAGGGAGAGGGGGAGAAACAAATTATGGAAGTCATGTTAGGAAAGCATGTTAGGTTCATTGAAGAGTCCCCTGCAATTCCTGGTGACCAGTCAAGGGTCTAATCTTCTTCTCACCGGATAGACCTCGCTTCACTCATGACCCACATGAGGACAACCCGCTAGCACTGCACCGGTCATCATGCTAACAAAAGCCATACTTGCCGTTTGCATTCGACAGAACCAACACCTCACACCATAACTGAATCAGATTGCACTATTGTCTGAGTGAAGTGCAAACTCGAATTCTTTGTCGTGTGTGTAACGTAAGGCAGAAACTTTATTAAGACATCTGCCAACTCTTTCAAATTGTTGGCGGAAATTCTCAAGGCATTGAATCGAGTGCAACTGTGCTCTTCTGGTTGGACAATTTGCCTCTCATCCAACCAGGCTTCAATAGTTCCTGCACAGGGTTTTTGACTTTTATACACGAAAAATTGACCAGGCCAGTCAATAGCTGGCATCAATGCGCCAAGCCATGAGCTCATGACTCAGTATGCCTTGTTTTTTTGCTGTGATATGCCCAGGACGGTTCCTAAATACAGTGGCTGGTCGAGAAAATTAACATGTAATTCTGTATTGAAAGGCAAAACGAACAACATATTTTTTCAGTGGTTTGACATTTAGGATCGTTAAAATGCTCTTTAAAACATTGCCCGTGGTGGACTGGTCAAGATTTTATGATGTCCATAATTTGAGCCACAAACTGATGATCTATGTTTTCATTATTTCCTATGGGGGTAAATTTAAGCAATAAAGCAGTACCACCTCCTCTCGTGTTTTTTTTTTTTCATCATTGGATATCAGCTTCACTTATACACACCAACTCGTATAACTTAAAAGCACTTTAGTGGCGAAAGCATTAATGATCTACTGAGCTGCAACAGCGAGCAGCAATCAAGGTGACGTCTGTCTAATTTGTCCCGGAGGCAGTAGTGAAATAAAGGCGTAATGATGCGTTTATGAGAAGTCATTTCTGACCCCCCAGGAAACAAAGTAAATTTGGCACCAGAGCATTGACCTGACTCCCATTATTCTAACATTTGCATTAATATATGGCGGGAGAAATTTAATTGAAGGTGGATGTAACCTTTCATACACGAGGCCCTTCAGTGGTAATGTCAAGACGGGGGCACAGTGCTGGCTTAACCTACTCAGGCATTACATCTCATATATGCGATTTTTGTATTAGAAAACCAAAGTGGTAAAGTGAGTGGGGGCAACCTAATTAAAAGTTGACCATGAATCCGTGTGTCTAAAGGTCAGCAATCAGTCTTACTGTACCCCGAGAGGCACAAAATTAACCTTGTCGCGTTAAATTAGGTTAAATATACTTGTGGCCCACAGCTGTCAAAACAAAAGCGCAGAAAAAAAATCTATTGAAAAAAAACCCCACTGCAATTATTCTTTCTATTTTTAGATGACTAGCCGAATTGTTTATTAGTTCTTTTTTAACGTGGAGAACAGAACGCCGGCACTGCCAACAGAAATACTCTGTCAGCAACTTGATTGCATTTACATGGTAGAGCGAAGCGCAGGCTGGAGCGCATTAGCGAGCTGAGCCGTGAGCGCCAGAGAAATAGCAGACCCTTCAGCGAATGCCAAGTGGGAAGTAAAGTTAAAATCAACAACTGGATAATGTATTCACTGTATATAAGACAGCGAGGACAGACAAGCTCAATGTTTTTATCTCGTTACAATCCAAGTATTTGAAAAGCACAACACACTGTATTTTACTGTACATTTTTTGTTGAGGAATCAATTGCAAACAGGTTTGAGAATTAGTTTACCAGATGATCCTTATCAAAAGAAAATGACTTCATAAAGTTGTTCCACATGGTTAAGCAATTTAGTTGTTTTGTAGTTTGTATTTGTAGTTTTGTTTTAGTTTTTGCAGTGAATTAAAAAAAATCATCTCATGGAAGATAATGCACTGACACACATTGCTGCAGATGCCATTGCTTTAATTTCTATGAGTATAAAGGGAGAACAACTCATGGGATGGCCATCATCCTCCTCTGACCACAACCCTATTGAGAACCTGTTAAGCAAGGGTGTCAAACTCATGTCAAGTTATTTATTACCCATGACAATTTGACATTTCGGTACAGATTTCAGCAAGAATCATGATAGTTGACACACGTGATTTGCTCCCGCGGGCCACATAAAATGATGTGAGGGGCCGGATCTGGCCCCCGGGCCTTGACTTTGACACCTGTGCTGTAAAGCATCATTGAGAGGCCTATTCATGGGGGTGAACAGCTATAGTACGATCTGCCATGCAGTTGAAAAACTCATCTCAATTTGACTTATACAGCACTTTACAAACAACCGCAGCTGCATTCAAAGTGCTTAACAGAACGTAAAAACAAATACATTTAAAACAAATAAATACCCAAAAAACAATATACAAAATAAAACACTCAAACAATGCTGAGTCCCACGCTGAGGGAAAAGCCAAAGAATACAAATGTGTTTTAAAAGGAGCTTTCAAGATGGACAGAGGATTTGGCCAACGTTTAAACGGAAGGTCATTCCAATGGGAGAGAAAAGCTCGAATCTCTGAGGTAAAGTTGGGTGATACCATTTAAAGATTTATTTACAAATGAAACAATCTTAAAAGGAATTCGAAATCGTACAGGCAGTTATTGAAAGGAGGCTAGAATTGGAGTTATGTGCCCCCCTCCTACGAGGTCCAGTTGGAAGGCGAGCAGCAGTAATTTGGACCAACTGGAGGCTTGCGCTTGAGGGAGGACTAGCTTTTTCAGTGCTGTTGTGAGAGGAGAAGCTCTGCTTCAGCCAGCTGCCTAAAAAAAAACAAAAAAAACATTTTTTTTAAAAAAAAGAAGCTGGATTTAATAACAGCACCAGTTTGCTGGTCCAGTTTAAAGTCACTGTCCAGTTTTAAAAACTAATTCGAGAACACGATTATCAAAAAATCAAAACAATCTAAACAAAATAATTACTTCTGCGCGGTTGGTTTGTTTGTTTGAATGGTTGCGTTATAAGTTTCAAATTCACGTTGAAATTGATGATAAAGGCGTTAAATCAGAATGGCACACTTGGACCGGCAGTATAAATCCAGCAATAGTGGCAAGGATACGATTAGATGGTGAGCGCAGCATCCAACCGTCACTATTTTACCTCAATCATAAAAAATAAAAAATTATTTCCTGCCAGGATGTAACTACACTCTTTGTGTCCGACTGTGAAGCTGAAACTTTGTGGTGAGTAAATTATCATAAATACTGCTTTGTCTCACGTATTTTCCACAAACGATGAAGCACATTTAATTTCACTTCTGCTTTTGGAGAGTTACTGTTTTCCTGGACGGCTTTCAACTGCCTCCCCACCCCACCCCCACCCATAAGAATGTGTCACTCAGCCACTTAGCGTCTTGATGTTGCCACTGAGGTTAGGAACGTGTCCTGGAAACACATTATTTTGGTGTTCAATGCAGACTATGGTTCTGAAGTATCTTTGGAGACATTTCAATGTCACTTAAAGGTCACTTTATTAATATTCTCATGAGAACAGAGCCTCCAAGCAAATAAAAATAACTGATTTCAAAACAAGCTGCAAACAAATCCATTAATTGCATCCATTGTATATGGCCATGGCCAGCATATGAGCAAACACAGCCGTTATTTGTTCAAGATAATTGCCTATGCGTGTTCAGAAAATAATCAATCAAGAAATTCCTTTGGCGGTGTTTTCGGTTCTGAGCAAGAACATTGTTGCTATCTTGGTCTAAAAAAATTTATATATATATTCATCACTTGACCAGAACCAGATAAATGTATAAATGTATTTGTCTTGTATAGTAACTGAAAATAGTCCACTGGTACAACAGAAAACTGAGGAAAAAAACACGCTGCATTCAACACATCTGTTAGAGTTTGGATGTGACCCCAATTGCACGACAACAGGCAGGTGTAGTTGAAGCCAACACTTGGCGTAGTTTATTGAAGAGCCTTAAAAGTCATTCACGAAAAAACACGAAGAAGCCACAGGGAAAATGTTCACAGGAAACAAAATCCTTTCCTCAGGGAGAAAGACTGGGACTTACTTAAACGCTCAGGGTGAAGCACGAGGAGTCCAAAGGGAATGTCCGCACATAAAATGAGAAACTGCAGGTGATGCCAACAAAGTCCACTGGTGTGTTGACGGCACGAACTTGCACTGAGGAATGATTTGTGAGTCCATTTATACCAGTCCAAACGAGCAGGTTGGCGATGAGCTGACGGGTCTCAGGTGTGAGGTGCAGAGCACCCTGGCTGATGATGCTGCCGGGCAGGCCCCTCCCTAACAGTACCCCCTCCCCTAAGGGAGCCACCTGGCGACCCGCCAGGCCTGCCGGGATGGGCGCGATGAAACTCAGTGATCAGGGCAGGGTCCATAATGAGCCGGGATGAGACCCAGCTCCGATCCTCCACACCGTAGCCCTCCCAGTCAACCAGATACTGGAAACCGCGTCCCCGGCGCCGGACATCCAGCAGTCTACGGACCTTCCACTGGGGGTGCCCGTCCACAAACTCAGGGGAGGGGGGGAGGGGTCGGAGGAAACAGGGGCTGACGGAGACAGGTTTAACCCGGGACACATGAAAAACAGGATGGATCTTCATGGAGGGAGGGAGCTTCAGACGCACTGCTGCAGGACCGAGCACCTTCTGGACCTCATAGGGCCCAACAAACCGGGGTTGAGTTTCTTGTCAACCGACTGAAGAGGAAGATCCTTGGAGGACAGCCACACCTTCTGCCCAGGTCGGTAAGCCGGTGCTGAACGACGACGACGGTTGGCACCACGACAGGCACGTTCCGTCGCACGGAGCAGGCTGTTTGGGTGACCTCCCAGACACGGCGACAGCGGTCCAGGTGGCTCTGCACCGAAGGAACTGCCACGTCAGACTCCTGTGCAGAGAAGATGGGTGGCTGGTACCCCAGAGATACCTCGAAGGGTGACAATCCGGTGGTGGAGCAGACCAGGGAGTTGATTGCATATTCAACCCAGGGGAGAAAACGGCTCCAGGAGGCAGGCTTCCTCGCGGTCACACAACGAAGGGCAGACTCCATGCTCTGGCTCATCCTCTCAGTTTGCCCGTTAGTCTGGGGATGATATCCTGAAGAGAGACTAACAGAAGCGCCCAACCCTTTGCAAAATGCCTGCCATACACGGGAGACGAATTGAGGTCCTCTATCTGAGACAACATCCTTGGGAAGACCATGCAGGCGGAACACATGGGCCATGAGGAGCTCAGCAGTCTCAAAAGCCGACGGTAGTTTAGGCAGGGCCACCAGGTGAACTCCCTTGCTGAAACGGTCCACCACAGTTAGAATCACAGAGTTACCTTCAGAAGGGGGAAGTCCAGACACAAAGTCCAATGCCACATGGGACCAGGGCCGACTGGGTGGAGGAAGTGGTTGCAGCAAACCGGCGGGTGCCTGGTGGGAAGCTTTGCTGCGAGCGCAGACAGTGCAGGCCGTGACAAATCCCTTCACGTCTCTCCTCATGGTGGGCCACCAGAACCTCCGAGCCAGGAAGGTGTAAGTACGATGGACACCTGGGTGGCAAGCAAACCGGCTAGCATGGCCCCACTGGAGTACCCGAGAGCGAACAGTGTTCGGGACAAACAGACGGCGAGGAGGGACGTTGCTTGGAGCAGGATGAGAGCGTAAAGCACGCTTGACCGCAGCCTCCAGGTTCATGGTCACCATGCCTATCACCCTTGTCTCAGGGAGGATGGGGAGGGGTTCATCTGTAGCAGGCTCCCGTGGGTGTTGTCGGGAAAGGGCGTCTGCCTTGGAGTTGCGGGAACCAGGGCGATAGGTTAGTGTAAAGTCGAACCGACTGAGGAAGTTGGCCCACCGCGCTTGTCGACCGTTGAGGCGCTTGGTAGCTCGGATGAATGTCAGGTTCTTATGGTCTGTCCAGATGGTAAATGGCTGCTCTGCTCCCTCCAGCCAGTGGCGCCACTCCCCCAAAGCAGCCACCACCGCCAGCAGCTCTCGGTCCCCAATGTCGTAGTTTACCTCAGCAGGAAGGAACCGGCGGGAGTAAAATGCACAGGGGTGAACCTTTTGGTCAGTTTTCCGACCGTTGGGACAGCACAGCCCCCACCCCGGTGTCGGAGGCATCCACTTCCACAATGAACTGTCTTTTGGGGTCAGGATGGAGAAGAATGGGGGCACCGGTGAACCTCTCCTTGAGCAACTGGAAGGCGGAGCGAGCTGTCGGGGACCAAACAAACGGTTGGGACCGGGAGGTTAATCTGGTGAGGGGTTCAGCCAAGCTGCTGTAGTGACGGATAAACCTCCTGTAAAAATTAGCAAACCCTAGGAAGCTCTGTAGTTCCTTCCGAGATGTGGGATCAGGCCAGTCCACTACTGCCTGGATCTTGCGAGGATCTGCCCGGGTCTTGCCACTCTCCAGGATGAAACCAAGGTCCTCAACAGACTCCGAATGGAACCGACACTTCTCAGCCTTGACAAAGAGCCGGTTAGAAAGGAGTCGCTTTAGAACGTGCCGCACGTGGTGCACATGCTCCTCTAGAGACCTGGAGAATATGAGAATGTCATCTAGGTAGACCACAACAAATCGGTCAAGCATGTCGCGGAGGATGTCATTCATGAGTGCCTGGAATACCGCAGGGGCGTTGGTAAGGCCGAACGGCATTACCAGGTACTCATAATGACCACGGGGAGTCTTAAATGCGGTCTTCCACTCGTCCC
Organism: Hippocampus abdominalis; assembly: GCA_018466805.1. Lineage (NCBI taxonomy): Eukaryota > Metazoa > Chordata > Actinopteri > Syngnathiformes > Syngnathidae > Hippocampus > Hippocampus abdominalis. The sequence continues at coordinate 4,659,991 of CM031708.1, forward strand.
CCTTACGGATCCGGACAAGATGGTAGGCGTTCCTGAGATCCAGCTTGGTGAAAACTGTAGCCTGAGTGAGGGGCTCGAGGGTGGACTTCATAAGAGGTAGGGGGTACTTGTTTTTGATAGTTATGTCATTCAGTTGGCGATAGTCAATGCAGGGTCGCAGGCCACCATCCTTCTTCTTCACAAAAAAGAAGCCAGCTGCCACCTGGGAGGACGAGGGCCGAATGAGCCCTGCTGCCAACGACTCTGAAATGTATTTGTCCATAGCAGTCTTCTCTGGGATAGAAAGACTATACAGGCGACTGCTAGGGAGGACAGCCCCAGGATGTAGGTCGATTGCACAGTCATAAGGGCGGTGAGGGGGGAGAGACTGAGCCCGAGCCTTGCTGAAAACCTCACAGAGATCATGGTACTCGGGAGGAACAGATGTGAGATCGGGAGGGGGAAAACTGGGGACCTGGTGGAGCGAGGTACTATTCGCGGCTCGTAGGCAATGGGCATGACAGGAGGGGCTCCATTCCAGGATAGTCCCGGAGGACCAAGCAATGTGTGGCTCATGTTGTATGAACCAGGAGCGGCCCAAAATAACAGGCACTAAGGGGGATTGAATTATGAAAAACTGCCGTGTCTCCACATGGTTACCTGCTATGGTGAGAGAAACTGGGCAGGTGCGTTGAGTGACGCTGGAGAGACTATGTTCGTCCAGCGCGAAAGCCTCCAGCGGTCTCTCCAATGTCTCTACTGGAATGGAGGCCTGAGCAACAAATTCAGCGTCCAGAAAACATTCATCAGCACCTGAATCAAGGAGAGCCCCTACCGTGAGTTGCTGGTCAGCCCAGGCCAGAGTGACGCTGACCAGGTGACTCGGTGGGGCAGGACGACGGGAACAAGATAGGCGGCTCACCAGGATCTCCCGGGGTCCTAGTGAGCCTGATCTTTTGGCCGGTTGGGGCAGCCTCTGATAAGATGTCCCCTCTGGCCACAGTAGAGGCAAAGACCAGCTTGGAACCGGGCCTCACGTTCAGTTGGGGTGAGACGTGTGCGTCCGAGCTGCATGGGTTCCTCCGTTATAGTGGCCTGGGATGTAGTGGGGTATGTCCGAGGGGTTGTGAAGAGGGGAGGAGTGGCTGTCATGTGGGTTCTTTGTGTCTGAGGAGTGACCAGAGATCTACTCCATGCTCGATCACGCTTTCTCTCCCGGAGCCGTCCATCAATACGGATTGAGAGGTCGATCAGTTCATCGAGAGAGGCAGGCTCCTCCCGGGTAGCCAGCTGGTCTTTAACGGCGTCGCTGAGGCCATTCCGAAAAGTGACACGTAGTGACTGGTCGTTCCAGCCACTCTCCGCAGCAGCTAGCCTAAACTCCACCGAGTAGTCAGCGACACTGTTGCTGCCCTGCTGGATACTACTTAGCCGAGTGCCAGGCTCCTGACCGCGGATGGGGTGGTGGAACACCTTCCGTAATTCTGTCACAAAGTCCTTGTAGGTGTAACAGAAGCTGGCCCCCATGGACCAGGAAGCGGTGACCCACTGTGCTGCTCGACCCGTGAGCAGATTCATCATGTAAGCAATGCGAGTAGAGTCAGTCGCAAACATGCTGGGCTGGTGGGCAAAAACCAGCTCACACTGCATGATGAATGTTGCACAGGTCTCAAAGTTGCCCTCAAATGGCCGTGGAGCGGAGAGAGAGGGCTCTGGAGGAACCGGGTTGGGTATGATGGGGTTAACAGGGGCTTGTACCACTGGAGTTCTTGTGGCTGAAACATGGGGAGTAGGCGGGTCTTGCGGTCGGTTGGTGAGTGCTGATGTCAAGGCCTGTAACTGTAGCAAAACCTCCGCCTGTTGTTTCGCCAACGCCATCTGTTGGTCAGCCAAGGCCTGCACCACAGGCTGAAGGGGCTGGATCTGAGCCTGAAGGTCCTGTAAGGCGACGGAAGTGTCCTGTAATTGCTGGGTGTGGGTAGCGGTCAGGTGAACCTGGTTGACGAGAGCCTCTTGGATCAAATCGAGACCAGACTTGTCTGTGTCGGCTGGGGTCGTCATGGCAAGTTCGTACTGTTAGAGTTTGGATGTGACCCCAATTGCACGACAACAGGCAGGTGTAGTTGAAGCCAACACTTGGCGTAGTTTATTGAAGAGCCTTAAAAGTCATTCACGAAAAAACACGAAGAAGCCACAGGGAAAATGTTCACAGGAAACAAAATCCTTTCCTCAGGGAGAAAGACTGGGACTTACTTAAACGCTCAGGGTGAAGCACGAGGAGTCCAAAGGGAATGTCCGCACATAAAATGAGAAACTGCAGGTGATGCCAACAAAGTCCACTGGTGTGTTGACGGCACGAACTTGCACTGAGGAATGATTTGTGAGTCCATTTATACCAGTCCAAACGAGCAGGTTGGCAACAGGTGGGTGATGAGCTGACGGGTCTCAGGTGTGAGGTGCAGAGCACCCTGGCTGATGATGCTGCCGGGCAGGCCCCTCCCTAACAACATCACTCAGATGTGACGCACTGACAAACAACAACAATGGTCTTCTGTATTTGCTTGTCAGTGCGTGGCTATTGGATTTGGAAATCACATCCTCGTTAAAATACATAAATAAATAAACAATCTTAAAAGCTGACTCAGAGCACCAGATTTGTCATCAGTCAATGCAGCCATGTGGAGATTGTGGAGCATGAACCAGCAACCATTGATGTATGGTATCAGCTAAGCATACCAATGAGAAAACTTGTCATAATTGGAGTTCAGAACTGTCAGATTCTCGAATTTGATTAAAAATAATGAGCCAATTTCTTCAAAAGCTTCGTCTCTGGTGACGTTCCGGCTGCCCCACACCTGACTTCCCTGTCACTTTGACACAGATGCATGATTATTAATATACCTTAATACTCTGCCACAATCAATTTTTATTATATTTAAAGAACAAATTTACAATTGATATGAACACAAACACTAAAAGAATCGATAGTTACTCAAGAACATTTGAGTCTTGTCAATTTAAATCATAGCAAGTGCACATCATGGCTGAGAAATCATTGTTTATCATGCCATCCACAGTCATATAATTCGTGCTACATACAGTATCTTGCCCAAACACATTCATAATGCAAGCAGAAACAAACAAACCTTGAGTAAAAAGCAACACTTGTGGAGGATGACGAGACCTTAGTGTCATTAAGCTTTTTAGATGTAATTTCAATGAACGGGCCATCAATCGCAGGATGCCATATAGTGTCGGCTGTTGGTGACAATTGATCACTCTGACTGTTAGCTAGCAAATCAGTGCGTGAGAAGTAGATTATGAGAAAGTACACAAAAGCAAAGCAATGACAAAAAAATATGTAATAAATTAAGAAGAGCAAATGTTGTCTTTTATTTAGACTTTTATTTAGACTTGATCCTGCTTGTATTATGAGAGTGTTGGATAAGGTTCAGCACAAGTGTGAATTTTATTTCATGAAGCCCTGACTATGGATGGTATGATAAACAATGACTTCTCAGTTAAAGTGAGGGTTCTCGGCTGGTTTCTGGCTCCGCCCCTTTGTCCTTCCACAATTCTTGGTGAACTCTAGATTTTATATACAGTAATCTCTCGTTTCTCATGGGTGTTGTGTTCTAAAAAGGATTATTACGAATACAACACTGTATTGAATGAAACCAAAGCTGTTTTCAGGCTCAAGCATTAAAAAAATACATATATAAACTTTTGCTTACAAACAATTGACAGTTTTTAGAAATACTGTACAGAACGTTTCATTTGCATTGTGGGTTTTGTCATGGAGAAAATTTGGCAAGCTGTACAGCGATGAGGCGCGGAGACGGTTGACATTAGTTGACATTAGATTGGCTAACAATCAGGATGCAGAATAAAATGCACCTCTAAAAAAAAACTGCACAAAAAAAATATCAGTGAAACAGCCAGGCCGTCAAAGATGAACCGTGTTATAGCGAGGGATTACTGTAAACAAAAGATGCAGAAAAAAATAAGTTGTTGTTCACTCAAATGCACTGATGTTTGTACAAAATTCTCATGGGAATAACAGATACGCACTATTTAATCCCTCGTTAATTTAAGAACAGATGCTACACACGGCATATAGAGCATACAAAGTGCCATATTGTGAATTGTTAATAGCGGTCCACATTAAAAAATTAGCATCGCGGTAGATAAAGCTTATTAATTAATATGGACATTAACGCTACCCTCCAGCGATTAAAACCTTTTGCCTTATTGCCTGCTCTGCTATAAAAATTTATAGCTATCCACCCTTGAACAGTGATTGGCCTTGATGTGTCCCAGATATACATAATGTCCGCTAAAATGTGAAAGTGTACCCCAAAATGAAATTCTTTTAGTGGTGATGAAACATGGTGGACATCTAAAAAATAAAGAAAAAAAAAAATCCTGGATCTGTCAAGTCGCGACCAAGACATTTGTTCACGGCCATGTTTGTGTGTGTCCAGTCAGGTGGTGCGAGGCGGCGACGGCAGTGAGCTGAATAGCAAATGTAGCAAGCATAGCGCACACCTGAGGAGCCGTCGCTGTCATCATCCGCCGTTTATAATGCAAGGCAAAAGGGGGACACGAGGCGACAATGAGGACACTCTTGGTAGCCTTTTTCATCCACCGTTTTTATCCTCTCATTACTGGATGACAACTTAAAGGGGACATATTAAAGAAAATCGCCTTTTTAATGGCAAGTATACAAATTGTTGGGTCTGGAGTTTGGATTGGAGCGCATGCCAACCAATCACGTGTGAATTCAAACAACCAAGTTGTTTTTCTCTGCCTATTTCTGAAGGTGTGTCAGTGAGCGAGTCCTTCTGCACTGCTAATTCACATTGTAACTATCCACACAGAGTAACTTCGGCAATGACATTAGCCACAAGACTTTCAAGCGATACATTGTCCGAAACATTTTCATGCAGACACACCCACCGAAGGTTTTAGTGTATGCACAGTACAGCAATTTGTTCTCATCATTCATTCATTCATTTTCCAATCCGCTTTATCCTCACAAGGGTCGCGGGGGGCTGCTGCAGCCTATCCCAGTCGTCTTTGGGCAGTAGGTGGGGGACACCCTGAACCAGTTACCAGCCAATCGCAGAGACGAACAACCATCCACGCTCACACTCACACCTAGGAACAATTTGGAGTGTCCAATCAGCCTGCCATGCATGTTTTTGGAATGTGGGAGGAAACCGGTGTACCCAGAGAAAACCCACACAGGCCCGGGGAGAACGTGCAAACTCCACACATGGAGGCCGGTGCGGGGATTGAACCCAAGACCTCTGCACTGTAAAGCCGACGCGCTAACCACTTTTCCCACCGGGCTACCCGTTTTCATCATTCACTGTATAACATTGATCCGATTAATCTAAAAACCTAAAGAAAGAAAGGCACGTTACAGTACGGGTCAAACACAAGACTGACACAGAGAGATTGACAAGCACACACTCATGGGCAAATTAGTCTGGAATTAACCCAACATGCACTTTTGAGAAGAAACCACAGAGGGAAGGCACACAACCGCAATGGGAAGTATTGTCAACCACTGAGCCAAGGACAGATTTAGGAAACGCCACACTCAAACCAAAATTTTCCAACTTGCAGGGAGCAACTGCGCCTCATAAGCCATGGCCCTCCCAAACTTTTTACTACTGTATTTATCCATCCATTTCCATAACACTTCTCCTACTTTGGCACAAGAGAAACCGAGAGAAGCATATTCACATTGCGATTGTAGTGAACATATCGCAATTGGAGGGAATCATATCAGAATTAGAGCAAATTGGATCGTGACTGGCACAAATCATCATAGCTGAAGTAAATGGTATAGCTTTGTACGTATTGTGAAGGTTTCGTGACATTAGCAGTGTATCAAATTTGATCTCGCATCGGCCCAGGGGATAATAGGAAAAGTAAGCAATGGCCAAACGATCCCTCCGACTTCATTGACAGTCACACCTGTTGTCACATATGGACAAGTGGACGCCTGGCTCGACTTTCTCTGCCACTTCATCCTTCACACCCTTAATTCCCAGCAGGCTTCTTCCGGACACTTCCTCCAGAGAGCTCAAGGTGACACGTGGCTTGACTGGTCGTGTACCCCCGCCCCTCTTGATGATGCTTCATTTGGCACCCCTCCATCATTCCAACCCCCCACCCACTGCAATAGCGGGCGACCCCAAACCGTAAGCCTTTTGTTTTGTTTTTTTGTGTGACACTAACTATGAGGGGCAGGTTGACTCACTTCCAGCTCACTGACACAATCATTCACTGCTTGTATTGGGAATTGTGTGTGCCTGTGTGTGCCTGTGTGCGCGCACACCGCAGGTTCAAAGCCTGTTAGGCAGCCTGGCTGATTTTTTTTTTCCCCCTCGCTTTTGCAGGGTCAGCAGTGAACACGGCCAAGCTACTGTGATGACCGAGTGAATCAATGGAAGCCAATTAGACGCCACCAAAAAGGTGCTAGAGAGATTGAGCCTCTAACAATGAAAGAGAGAGGCTAAAAAAACAACAGAGAAGAAGGTTTGAAAAAAGACCTTTATGTAATGGCACAAGAGAGGGAGGGAGAAAATGAGACATTCTTGGCCGGCCCTGTTTTTGCTTTCGCAACCCGAAACTGAAACGTGGGAAGTGGGACAAGTCAGAAACGATTTTTAAAAAACTGCTGTGAAAAATACTGGCTTTACACTACAGGTCCAAATGTCCAATTCGCATTTTAATGCGTCAATCCAGTCTTTCGAACTGTTTTTGTACAGGCAGCACAGTGAAGTCATGCTTCATAGGCCACGTACGTCTATCAGTCCAGAGGTCCAAATCTCGGCACATTCCATCCTCCTGTGTGAAATTTTCATATTCCATTCCAAAAACGTGCACCTTCATAGAAGATTGTTATTCAAGCCTTCAATGTGTCCAAAGGTATGAGAGTGAGTATGAAAGATTGTCCAATATATTTTCCTGATTTACATAAATACAGTATGCCATATAGTGGTGGTTACATTCGCAGAACACATGAATACAACCCACTAGAGCAGATGCCAAAATTGCACGTCAATACTTCACAAGCATCAATAAAGGGCATCAATAACACAAAAGTAAATAATACTACATAAATAATACAAATATTGATTACTACAGAGTGCTGAGTTGGCCTGGGCTAACTTGTTTTGCCTCTGACTTAAATGATGTATTTATTCAATGGGCCATTTTGATTCATTAACGATGGATACCACTATGATTTTGCATCTCGCCCACCTCTTCAAATAAACGCCAGGGTCATATTTCTATCAAAATGATTCTTTTGCCCTAAACATCTCCTCAGGATCTAATCTATCTAAAATCAGTTACATCCGTCGTTAAAGAGATCATTCATTTCTACCCCTGAAATGAAATTATTAGAAAATATAATCTAATGAAAATTTGGTTCCATTTTTCATGCTTTTTGAGAAAAATGAAAAATGGCTGACGATTATTTTAAGAGGGTGAGGATAATTAGATCACATTTAATTGTCTCTGCTTTCCCTGTACAGTATTATATATCGACAACAGACGTTTTTAATATTTGTTGGGCACGCAGGTGTGTACAGTCTATTTTTTTTCACTCCTGAAAAATTCATCAAAGAACGGTTATACATCTCCACAAAAAAGGACGTTGACTGAAAGAAAAATAAATCCATGAAAGTATTGGGGAAAAAAATGGGCAACTCTTTGAATCATGTCAGGGGTGTATTTCAATGTTGTCAAGCTAGCATGTACAGGGGCATGTACAGGGTACATCCAATCTGTGTGTTTTTGATGGACTTGCACTGGTAGATAAGATTTTATTCCGTTTGAAAGAAGCCTGATTCCGACTGGAACATAACCAATGATTGTTTTGTTTTTTTCACTTTGCTCTGCTCTTACACATATCCCAATTGCGCCACTTGAAAGCAAAACAGTAGAATTGTGTCACATGAAACATACAGTGGAAATAAAGCCTTAGCGAGCACGAAATTGCTCAAGATTTGTCGGCTCCTACTGACTGACTGACATCACACTCATGTGGTAGGATAGTGAATAATGTGTGTGTGTGTGTGTGTGTGTGTGTGTGTGTGTGTGTGTGTGTGTGAGTGCGTGTGTGTGCACGTGAGGGGAGGGAATAAAATGCAATATGTCTCATGATCACCTCCCGAGTGAGCCAAATGAGCAACCTGCCACTAACATCTGCTGTATTGGCATAAAATGCTCTTTTCAGAGGTCATATAGATTACGTACTGTGCAGCAGTCATCAAGTACATATATGAAAAATATAACACAATAAAAAGATAAATAAATGAAAACAAACATGCAAAATAAATACAGGTCTTGAGATAGAAGTTTAATTTATTCCATGACCATTAAGCATAGCAATGAATGGCAATGTCATTAATCCGTTACAGCCTCCAAAAGAAAAATAAATGTTACGATATCAATAGCTGTGTATTATATTGTACTTTATAAAAACATAGTTGTGATATATATATATATATCCATCCATCCATCTATCCATTTTCCGATTCTGTTTTATCCTCACAAGTGTGTGTGTGTGGGGGCGGGGGGTTGCTGGAGCCTATCCCAGCCATCCTCAGGCAGTAGGCGGGGGGACACCCTGAACCGGTTGCCATCCAATCGCCAGCCAATCGCAGGGCACGCAGAGGCGAACAACCATCTGCGCTCACACTCACACCTAGGGACAATTTTGAGTGTTTTAGTGTTCCATGAACCTGCCATGCATGTTTTTGGAATGTGGGAGGAAACTGGAGTGCCGAGAGAAAACCTATGTCGCCACGGGGAGAACGTGCAAACTCCGCACAGGGAGGCTGGAGCCGGAACTATCCATATACAGTTATATTTATATATATCTATATAGAAATAAACACACTGTATTCGGGGTAGAACTAATATGCTTATTATAATTTGTAGAGGGGCTCTCTTCACATTGAGAGACAGCAGTTTTTGCAGGGCATGTGTTACTGATATCAACTCACTGACATCCTTGATGACTCAAGAGTTATTTTCTCCCCTTACAAGTGTGGTCAAATTTCAAATTGTACTCCAGTACTTCAGTGTTTTGAAATCAGCAGATACACTGATGGCTGGATGGCTGATTTCTACTCGCATGTCATAATTATAATGCTGTGTTGTCATTTATTCTACCTTGTTCTTTTCGGAAATTACAGAAATCAAATGAGGACAACGAAAGCAGAACGTGAATAATTTGCTAACCTGCAGATTGCTAATGAACTGTGAAGATAGCATTATGCACCACCATCATAAAGCTGTTCCTGCTGATTTAAAAAAAAAAAAACACAGAAAAACGCCTACCAGTCAGTGTGGAATGTCGAGCCATAGCAATTATAATAATAGGACAATCTTGTAATCACATTAAAACCTAATATACGTATCTAATCATCTTTTCTGCATCCTGCAATATGAGATAATGTGCATTTTACTCTTTTTTTCTAACTGAATAAACCGTACAAAAGCGATACTTAATCAAATTTAAGGTGGTACCGGCGACACTGATCCGACACATATATTTTTTCGCAAAGATTTTTAGTGAGGCTAATAAAATCTAAAAAATACAATTCAAATCATTACATCAAAAAGAATACAAGACATCAGCTGATTTTTTTTAAACGTACTGAATTTTAAACTGGGAAGCACTGTGTCTTGATTGTCTGCAGCCCCAATACCTCCACACATGATTCCTCCTTACGCCGTAGTGCCACTGAGCACAGTATGCTGCTGCGCTTGTGCACTTTCCAAAGCTGAAGGAAAAAGAATTCCCCCAAACGCATAATGTTTAGACAAGATCTCAATGCTTTGGTTACTTTCCACTGTGTTCGGAAATACAGAGCATATCAAGATCTGGTATTGTGGTATTGATATTTCAGAATCAGTCTGTTCATCATTAATAATTGAAGCTGTAAGCAGGGATAAGCGCCTCTTGTCAGTAGCGTAAATTTCAACGGTGCAACTGGTGTGCTGCACCAGGGCCCAGACGGCGTTATGGGCCCATAAAAGGAGGAGAAAAAAAAAACAGCTGTCCAGAATTTCAACAGAATCCTGATTGGGTAAATAGAATAGCTCGGGGTGGGTCAGTCACACTAAGTAGCTGATATGGTTGGGGGAAATGATAATGGGTCCAATCGCCTGTCAGTCACGATGAGTCTCGATGACGTGACGTGGAGCGCACAGAAAAGAAAGGAGAAACATTTAGAAGATGAGGTTAACATTAAATTGACTAAGATAGACTTTTTTTTTTTTTAATCAATGGTAGGCAAAAGCTAGCGTGCCACCAGTGTTGAGCGACAGCATGTCAGCTAGCTCCATGAGTGAAGTGGCATTGACCTTCGCGCCGCGTCCCGCAGGCCCGCCTGTGCATCTGTCGACTCTGTTCACACACTTGCACAAATTTGAGTTTTCTGGCAGTATGTAACAACGTGGAGGGAGAAAATAGTCTTTTTTTTTCAACTTTTCAAGAGAAACGATTGATTGGGCCCTTGTGTTCAGGAAACCTAAAAGTCAAATTAATTGATCAGAAGGAGTAATAATAGACAGAGCGATTCCAAAAGGGATTTCGCCCCGCTTGGTGTACAAAATAATTTAGTAACATTATCAGGTTGATTTCATTTCCTTTGGCCGTCGCCTGTGAATGAGCACAATGCGCATCTCCACAATCTGGCAAACCTGGAGAGCAAACAAGCTTCAAACAGCAGTCATTAGTCACACATTGTTAATAAACTCCTGTACCGCTTGCAAAAAAAAAAATTGCTCTTACGAATGTAAATTATCCTACCATTTAAAATTATTCATTATTTCATTATTTTATATTATTTATTATTCATTATTTCATGATTCAGCGGCTCGGTAGTCCAGTGTTAGCGCGTCAACCTCACAGTGCAGAGGTAACGGTTTCAATTCCAGCTCCGGCCTCCCTGTGTGGAGTTTGCATGTTCTCCCCGGGCCTGTGTGGGTTTTCTCCGGGTACTCCGGTTTCCTCCCACATTCCAAAAACATGCTTGGCAGGCTGATTGAACCCTCTAAATTGTCCCTAGGTGTGAGTGTGAGCGCGGATGATTGGTCGTCTCTGCGTGCCCTGCGATTGGTTGGCAACCGGTTCAGGGTGTCCCCCGCCTACTGCCCGAAGACAGCTGGAATGGGCTCGAGCACCCCCCGCGACCCTTGTGAGGATAAGCGGATCGGAGAATGGATGGATGGATTTCTCCGATTCAAAAAACAGCATCCAAACTGCGACAGTAGTGCTTCATAAAAAAAAGGCCATGCTGAAGGCAGAAGTCAGGAGGAGGCGGACTGGAGCGGACCATCAGCTACAAACGTTGGCAAAAAATTCATCAATGACACGATGCCCCGACAGGCTGTTAGTCGAGCACTCCTAAATCGAAAGAGGCCACGCGCGTGATCGAGCGAACACTTTGGCCTTTTCGCAGATCAATAGTGAAATTCAACACATTTTGAGCTACAATTACTACAGGTGCACAGAGATCTGCAGACACTTTTGCTGTACAAATGGATAGCACGCAAGAACATGTGGGAGTATTTCAATTTCTTCCTTTTTTTTTAGTTAAGTAGGCTGGAATCATTTATTATTTATATTGTAACTGTAAAAAGCAATAGAGGGTTTTGGGATTATGAAGGAAAAGCTAAAACGTTCACTAAGGAACTAAATTACCACCTGACTAAAGTTTTACATTTCATTGTTTATTAATATCCCTCCATTTTCTAATCCGCTTCCTCTCACGAGTCGCGGGTGTGCTGGAGCCTATCCCAGCTGTCTTCGGCCAACGCCCCAGATGGCGGCACGGTAGTCGATTGGTGAGCACATCCCGCCTCACGGTGCAAAGGTGCGGGGTTCAATTTTGACTACGGCCTTCCTGTGTTAAGTTTACATGTTCTCCCCATGCCTGCGTGGATTTTCTCCGATTTCCTCCCACATTCCAAAATCATGCATGACAGGTTAAAGGACATTCTAAATTGTCGCTCGGTGTGATTGCGAGCGCGAATGGTTTGTCTATGTGTGCACTGCAATTGGCTGACAATCAGTTCAGGCTCCAGCACGCACGCGACCCTCGTGAGGATAAGCGGATTAGAAAAGGGAGGGATGTTTTATTAATAGAGGGGGTTTTCATGAAAATAATTTATTGTAATTACAGCTTTGGTACTGAGTTAGCATTTGTTAGTATATTTTAAGAGCACATGACATGACTCGGGCGGCCCGGTAGTCCAGTGGTTAGCACGTCGACTTCACAGTGCAGAGGTGCCAGGTTCGATTCCAGCTCCGGCCTCCCTGTGTGGAGTTTGCATGTTCTCCCCGGGCCTGCGTGGGTTTTCTCCGGGTGCTCCGGTTTCCTCCCACATTCCAAAAACAAGCATGGCAGGCTGATTGAACACTCTAAAATTGTCCCTAGGTGTGAGTGTGGGCGTGCATGGTTATTCGTCTCTGTGTGCCCTGCGATCGGCTGGCAACTGATTCGGGGTGTCCCCCGCCTACTGCCCAAAGACAGCTGGGATAGGCTCCAGCAACCTCCGCGACCCTAGTGAGGATAAAGCGGTTCGGAAGATGAATGAATGAATGAATGACATGACTCAAAGATCCTTTTTTAGAAGAATCACGAAAACATCATTTTAAAATTAAAGCAAGACACTATAAAGGAGTTGAAAAAACGGCGAAAAAATGTATTCTAGTCACTATTTTTCAACTTCATCATAGTGTCTTGTTTTTGTTTTTTAAAATGGTGAGAAAATACTCTCCATATCTAATCATCAATTTGTCATTTTTTATCTTGTTTTAGTTTGCGATTATCCATCCATCCATTTTCCGAACCGCTTTATCCTCACAAGGGTCGCGGGGGATGCTGGAGCCTATCCCAGCTGTCAAGTGGGCGGTAGGCGGGGGACACCCAAAACCGGTTGCCAGCCAATCGCAGGGCACACACAGACGAACAACCATCCGCGCTCACACTCACACCTAGAGACAATTTAGAGTGTTAGGGGACTGTGAGGTCGACACACGAACCACTGGATCACCGGGCCGCCCATTTGCGATTATATTTTGTTTTTTTGTTTTTTTCATTGGGATTTTTTTGTCATGTGAAATGCTGTTGAAGTAGCACTTTAGCGCCCCAAGAATCGCCCTTACAGATGAAAAATGCAATTTGAAAGTCTTAAAAGGCTAACCATGAATAAATATTCCTACTAAACATGCTATGTGGTTTATATCTAACTTATTGAGCTCTGTTAACATTAAACAAAACACACAATTTTCAACAGTAACATTAGCAGTGAAGCTAGCGGTAGTAAGAGATCTTTTTTTTTTTTTTCATGCTCTGAGGTTGCTGCAGCTGAAATTGTGAAAGAACCAAAAGGTCTAACCTTTCAGGACAAAAAGCAAAACACAATGAAAAGTGAATGAGAATAGAAAATAGAGCCCTCCATTTTTGTGCAGCATTTCAAATCAATATCCATTTTTAATTCGAACACAAACCACTGATCCTACTATTGGGCTACGCTATACAGTTCAACACGATTTTGCCCTAATCAGGCAATCAATCATTATTAGATCGAGGTCCAGCATGTGACGGAGTGCAGCATGCAGATAGATATGTGCGCTGCGATTCCTCCTTGCTAAAGCGACAAAATCAAACAGTTAAATTCGTGCAGACAGGCGTGAGAAGAGCACTTTGAATGTTGCCACCAGAGATGTTGCAAGATCTTACAAATCAGCTTTTTTAAAAAAAAAATGTTTTTACCAAGGGTGTGGCACCAAGATGCTTTGAGGCACACATGTTTTCATTTTGGCACATACAGCATGTTTTCATTGGATAACAGTACTTGTCAGACCCCAGAAAAGGTGTTGGTCGATATAGACAGCAGGACGGTGGCCATGGAAGTCGGAACCCGCCAAGGAGTGTGTAACAACTCACCTGCCGAATCAACTAGCCCTGAAAATGGATGGCGCTGGAGCGTCGGGCCCACACCCGGCCGTCGCCGGCAGAGGAACGCCGCGAGGGCTAGGCCGCGACGAGTAGGAATCTTCTGCGCGAAAATACTGCATGTACAAATATTTGTATGTTTTCAATGCTATTTGGCTCCATTGTTCCAACGGCAGACGAGATTGAAAGGGCTGATTTGGCACCAGAGCAGAATAATCGCAGTATTACTTTGGTCTTTGGAGATGCCTTATTGAATGCATAACAATGACTCTTGATTGGAATTGATAATAGCTCTGAAGAATAAGCCGCTCCTTCCCTGGCTCTAATTTGTTCCAAAGCAACCTTTGACGTGTGTGGGATTGCCAATGACAAGGTAATTAGAGGAGTGTTGAGTGGGGTCAAAATATGTGTGTTTATAGAAAAAAAGAACGTCACAAAGGAGTATTAGCGCTACGGTCGAGAGAAAAAAATAGATACCAAAGATTGATATTGTAATCTTGTTATTGTACGGTACTATGAAAAAATTAAATACTGTTAATGGAATATCCATCCATTTTCCGAACCGCTTCATCCTCACTAGGGTCGCGGGGGGTGCTGGAGCCTATCCCAGCAGTCTTCGGGCAGTAGGCGGGGGACACCCTGAATTGGTTGCCAGCCAATCGCAGGGCACACAGAGACGAACAACCATCCACGCTCACACTCACACCTAGGGACAATTTAGAGTGCCCAACGAGCCTGCCATGCTTGTTTTTGGAATGTGGGAGGAAACCGGAGCACCCGGAGAAAACCCACGCAAGCCCGGGGAGAACATGCAAACTCCACACAGGGAGGCCGGAGCTGGGATCGAACCCGGTACCTCTGCACTGTGAAGCCGACGTGCTAACCACTGGGCTACCGGGCCGCCGTTAATGGAATATAAAGCATTAAAAGGTAACGCTCACATGTGAGAGGGCAGGCCAGTTTGCCGCTAGCGTCAAGACGATAGGTGGTGTACATCTTCACTTCATGCTCCTTGTCAAATAGCACAAACCGAGAGACTCACGTGCCACCAAACCAGCCACAGAAAACCCGAATCCTTTGTTCAGATTAAGTTGGTTTTATTCGACCTAGAGTCCTGTCAAGCCTTTGGGATTGGGGGGGGGGGGGGGGGGGATCCAAAATATCAGCAGTAACAGCACAGAGGATAAAGTAAAACACACAGTAAAAGTTTATCCTTTGATGCTGGCTGAAAAGAGGTCGACCGAGGAGTGCCGACATGACACATTGTGACAGTTCGAGGTCATGATTGGTATGGCATTTAAGGCATTTTCCCCAGAAACCCCTTGTTCGACTCTCGGCGCCTCCGCTGTATCCATCTATGACGGAATCCTCCGAGTACCACATTTCTCATGAAATCAGCAAAAATGAAAAGGGGATGTGTGCATACTTTTGTGAGAAGTTCATCTATATTTGGCTTTTTGCTTTGCTTCGCAGCATGCGCCTGAGAGGTGTGACCTGTGGGACATTCCCGCATCAACAAAAAGTCAGTATGAAGAAGCGAATGTAAAAGCTTTGCTGACCTCGTTGTGTATTCTTCCGGTGGCATGAAAGCCACCGTTGTGCAGCGTCGCACGCCGCAGTACAAGGTATGAGGCGGCCTCGGGGGTTCAACCACGGGTCCCTCCGAGACCCTCGGGCACCCTCGCTTATGAGAGTCAAGCGCGGTGTCAGCACGGCGGCCGAGATGAATCACACACGGCTGCCTCCAACGACGTTATCTTGTCTCGGCGCGGCCACGAGAATATATAACCCATCAACTGCACAACAACCTTGGCGCCTCCTTTGACTGCAAATTTTACACCAGATTGTTTTGATGAAATGTGGAACATGACCCCGTACGACGTGAAATGCGCTGACCACAAATTGGATCGAGGGACGCCTGCTTTCCTCGCGGTCGAGACAGGTGCCGATGAAAGATAGCCTCCTTCGGCATTAATCAAAGAGATGAAGCGGTTTGATCACACTCTCAATTAGATTAGATTACATAAATTGAAGAATTTGTTCAAAATGTGCTATCCATTCTCAACAGGTCATTCGATTTGATCTCCTCCTTGCTGCTTGCCACGTTGAATATGAATGTCTTTGACAAGAAACACCACCTCGTCGTATTTGGTAATTGCTTAAAATACAGACACCATGGAAACCATGTCTTCTCGTAAGAGGTTAAGGGTGATGATGGAGAAGAAAGTTGGTTGTCTATTTGCGTTTACATAAAGATGGGAAGGTCATTTTTGAATTTATTCAAATTAGTGCCAATTGGTAGCTGAGTTTTTCTATTTCCTCTCTACTAGTCTTCTTTTCATTTTCTGGCAGTGGTGCTACTTTTCACAGGTCAATAATGATTCTATGACAGGTGTCCAGTTTAGGGGAGGAGACTCACGATTGTCCACGGAGAAATGGTTGCGTATGCGGTGTACTATTGTCAACTCAACACAAACTAAACACAAACTACAGTCAAACCTCGGTTTTCGTCCATAATCCGTTCCAGAAGGCTGTTCGAAAAACGAAATTGTTTGAAAACCGAAACCACGCTCTTTTTCAAATAAAAATGTTTACTGAACACGTCTGCTCACAATGGAAAGCAACACGAGGAAGCGTCACTTCCTCGTCTACCCGAGGAAGCGTCACTTCCTCGCGTAAGGAAGGCGAGAGGAGCCAAATGGTGCGTTCAAGTGCGCTCAGTTTGTTCGAGAACCGAATTTTGTTCGTCATCCGAGGCATAAAAAACTCAAAATTTTCGGTCGAAAACCGCATTGGTCGAGAACCGAGACGTTCGAAAACCAAGGTTTGACTGTATCAGAGCAGTGAGAACACATATGCCGATTTTCAATTTTCCTCATCACTTGAGGAATTTATCTCATTTGAAAGTTCCAAACCAGCATGTCAACCTGGGCCAGGATGCCAGGATGGCGTTTTTTTGGTTTTGGTTTGTTTTTCCAAGATGGCGCCTGAATAGGCAGCCGTCAGTGCCCGTCAAGAGCCTTGCTTTTTTGGTTGTTGTTGTTTTTGTCTTTTGTTTTGTTACATGGTGTTTGGTGTTACGTCATGTGGACCTGATGTGGATTGCTCTTTGCATTTTTTGGGCCATGACATTCATCAAAGGAGAAGAATCTGTGCTTGGTGGTTGCGCCTTCTTGGCAGCACGTGTGTACCAGCACTGATTTTGATTGGGAGGAATGTCTGTGCCATTTGACTGTCGGTGCTAGACAGCGCTTGTGTTTTGCCTGTAATGGGCAGCATTTTTCACAGCCCCATTTTGTTCGGTGGAGATGTCGGCGCTATTGGACAGTCTGCGTTGGTGCGACTGGATGGATGGCTGCTGAAGTTGAGGATGAGGAGAGAGGAGCGTCGGCGCGGAGCGCGGATGCGTATTTGGAACAGTCGCCCCTTGGAATTGAAACTAATTTACATGGGACAGGAGAAGTGAACCAATATAATTTTTTCGTCAATGTTTACTTTGAAACCTAGCTTGTAGCCGACGTGTGCACATTTTGAGCATGATGTCTTTCATCCACTGGTGAAAGGACACTTTGATTCTCTCCTTTTTTCATCTAGAACTGCTTCAAACAACAATGCGCATGAGGGAAAAGTGGTTAAGATTGCACGACTGTCCGTGTTTGTTTATTATTTACTTTATGTTAACTGTTTTGTAAAGCGCTTTGTTACAGCT
Organism: Hippocampus abdominalis; assembly: GCA_018466805.1. Taxonomy (NCBI): domain Eukaryota; kingdom Metazoa; phylum Chordata; class Actinopteri; order Syngnathiformes; family Syngnathidae; genus Hippocampus; species Hippocampus abdominalis. The sequence goes on from CM031708.1 coordinate 4,677,679, forward strand.
ACAGCTGTTGTGAAAGCGCTATATAAATCAGGATGTATTGTATTTGTCGCTCTAATGATCAAGAAAGGGAAATTAGCTTGCATTTTCAATTGTATGTATTTTTTGGGAGAAATCGGTATACTGTATAACTAACTACTCTTATCACTTTCTGTTCTGTAATATGGACACGCTGCAAACTACACTTGTCGTACTAGGTTCATCCTCATTTGTGCAAGTCAATCTCATTTAACAGATCCATAGTTTACTCAGTTTGTCATCCTAAGGGACTTTATGCAGGTTAAGACCTTCTTTTGGCGTGTTACTACACCCGACCACAATGCGTCTGTTCGGCATATTTCCTTAAATGTTCAAAATTTGTTTGAAAACAGCAGGACGAGGACAAAAGAAGCCAGGAAACAATACCAAAATGTTGCCACCGCCAGGCTTTTGTATCAATTAAGTAGTCTGTGCTCAATTTTTGGCCGTCCCAAACATATGCAGTAAATCCATCACAAAAAAAACACTAATCTGAGTATGGAGGTCGAGGGGCGATTTTAATGCTGACATCATTTTTGCATGCAGATCTATTTCACAAGTGACAATATTCAGCCCAATGAACAGTCCCTTGAATCAGAGTTTTCATTTGCAGCTTGATTTGCATTAAAGCGTTCCCCTAATTACTTCAAAACATGAACCATCAGGCGTGATAATCAATGACATGAGTGCAAGGAAGCACAAATCACTCGTTACCACCAATGAGCACTCCTCTTCCTTTAGGTGGAGACTGAAAGTGGGCTGCAATTGCACTGGCTGTTAGCTTACGATTACAATTCACCCTCAGGGGTGGATGGTTTGATTTATAAGGGGGAGCAGGAGGAGGAGGAAGAGATCAGCATTGCACCCATCTCCTTCCCGCATGATATGCCAATAAAGGTGGAGAACTACATGTTAGCCTAGAGAAAGAGGCAAACCAAAACTCAGCTCAGTTAAAAACACTCGTGTTACTTTAAAGTGAATACCCTTTTTTTTTGTCACAAACTATACATTCCATTCCTTAGTAGTTAATTAGGTGTCAGTAGCACAACTGAGTTGCTTAACCTTCATCAACTGTGAGCCTGTAAGGAGAATTATTCATTGCATATTTTAGCAGCGCATGGAAAAAAAAGAACACTTAAGTGAATGAACAGAATGCAAAAACTGAAGAAGAAAAAAAATAACTCCGCAGTGACCAGAAGATGAGAAAATGAGAGCTAATTGGGCAATATCAGGGAGACAGACATGAGCATAAAAGCATTGACAGATATGAATTCCCAAAGATCCATTGTAGCTATGAGGAGCAATTAGTACAGGTAGCCGTGATCAAAATCGCCTCCTGATGATAGATGGTATGGTCGACTCGTCTACATATACAAGCAGGAGCAAATTGGCTGATAACAATCACATCCATTCGAAGCTAATTAGCAAAGAATGTTAAAATGCACCCTACAAAATAACATCTACAAGGACCATAACACGTTCATTGACTCTGTAGGCATTGTTTAAAATAACATTTTAAGGAAGGTACATTGATTTTTAAAAATATTAAGCTACTTGCAAAATGTGATTAAAATTAATCACATTTTGAAAAGCTGTGATTGTAGTCTATAAATAAAGTTCAGTTGAGAAAACCATTGTCCGAGTAGATAAAAAAAAAATCATTGCGAAGGGATAACCATTTGAAACAGACTTCTGAAAAAAAAAAGCTCAAATAAACTGAGCTTTAATGATATTATATGTATATATATTAATTATGCAGATTTATGCAAAGACACTGATCCAGTTAATTATTTTACACGATAGTTAGGAAGGAAATATCAATGTGACACTTTTTCTATCACTTCCACAATATTCCTAGGAAATCACAATGTCCCATCACTGGTAAGCTACTTTTTTAGAAAGTGTTGCGGGTTAGTCATGTGGTCTTTGGGGGCGACTTGGTGGCAGCAGACACCACATTGGTGACCCATACTCTCAATACACCCCTCATCAAAAGACAATTCAAAGTTCAAAGGCAAATGGAAACATCTCACTTTTTTTATACAATACATCCTGATTTATATAGCGCTTTAACAACAGCTGCAGGTGTAACAAAGTGCTTTACAAAACAGTTAACATAAAATAAAATGATAAAAACAACACATAACATTAAAACACGGACAGTCGTGCAATCTTAACCACTTTCCCTCATACGCTTTGTTGTTTGAAGCAGTTCCCGATGAAAGAGGAGAGAATCAAAGTGTCCTTTCACCTTTACGAATGAGTAAAACTTCATGATTGGTCATATAAGTTAAAGCATAACGCATACCCGCAGATATAATGTTCTCTGATTTGAATGGAGCATAAAGCAGTTAACTAGTCAGAGCGTCTACGATGTCTTCACTCAGTGATCTGTGCAATAACAGGATTGATTTTTCTTTTTTTGCTATCAAGGCTGACTAATATGTATGTCTTTGGTCACTTCTGATAACCGGAAACAAAATGCTTTTTTTTTTTCAAACAAAGCTCTTACTAAAAAATACTACATAAAAAACAGCCACACACATCAAGATGAAAGAACACCTCCATTGTTGTCCATTGTATGGCGTCTCACATTCCTCTTTTTTGTTGGAGTCGTTGGCTGGTAACGCTGTGACGACTGCTATGATGTCAGTTTGCGTAGCTGAACTGTTGGCATCCATGCCTTTGCACACTACATTCATCCATCTCTTCATCCATCAAAAAAAATAAACATTTTTTAAAAAGTCATTGTAACACCACTTCTCGTGAAAATTGAGCGGGAATGGGCTCCAACTCACGACCCCCAGCGAGTGTCAGAAACCAAATTCATATTTTCTTTTAAAATAAAGTGTTGTTTGTTTAGATTTTGTCTTTCTTTTTTAAACAAACTGAAAAACAAAAAATCATAATCATTTGTTAGTTTATTTCATGGCATACAGTGATTATGTCAACTTTAATGCTTGTTTTTTTATCATTTTTATTTTCACACTTTTTTTTCAAAATGACAATTTAAAAAAAAAAAAGACAATTGTATCAGGGATGAGACAACACTAGGGGCAAAAGGGGCTATAGCTCCGTCATAAATCCGTGTAGCCCCAGTTAAGCACCTCAGCATTTTATGTAATATGATCATCTATTTATCTATCTATATATATATATTAACTTTTTCATTTCATTGAAAAATTGCACATTAATCAACATAAGAATAATCAGAGTAAATGCGCCGGACTTAGCATAAATGCTAGTTTTCAGCTATAGTTCCAATAGCATATAAGAGCAATTATCTTCTCAGCCCTGCTATGTACCAGTCAAGACGCCCTTTATCCCAGGGATTGTAAAAAAAAGCATGGGAGTCCTTAGTGATGATCATTTTTGTGTGTTTTTAAACTCAGACAAAAATGTGTCTACATTTTTTGTGAGTTCGCAAACGACACTGAGTAGCCCGTCCCCTATTGGTTAGAAGCAGAATAAGACTGTCGTTACAACGGAGTAATCTGATTGGACGTTTCATTGTCTTTTGACGTCATCACTCATTTTGCCTTCGTTAATCCTCTTTGATGCAGTGAACCTCTTTGTTTATTACGGAGTTTTTAAACTTAAAACCTTTCTCAACGACCGCCCCCCTCCTCCAGCAGTTTAGTGTTGAGGAAGCTCACTCTTCGGCTAGCTTAGCGACGTGTGACCAGCAGGGAGAGACAGTGAGAGACGCATTTAGAGTGGAGTGGACCAGTGGATCGTCTTTTGTTGCGTCGGAGTGAAGGAAAGGAGAGAGAAGAGGAGGAGAGTTCGAGCAGCCTCAGTACCAGCCAGTGCTTCTCCCGGATAACACTCCACGGAGGAGGCTGCTTCAGCCGAAGACGCCGCTCAGCCGTTGCTCTTTAAAAAATCGGGTTTTCACCCCCCATTTTGATTTTCGACCAACGTGTGGGATTGTGGTGGTGATTTCGAAGAGGATTTAAGACAACAAAAATGTACCGACGACGGGAGGGCAGCGGCGGGCTGCTTCTGCTGACGCTCTTGGCAGTGCTGCAGGTAATTTCCGAGTGGGACACTTTTGTCGTATCGTGTGCTTTAAACGTAATGTCGCTACTTTATCGCACGTGAAAGCAAGTCTCTCTCTTCTTGCTTTTTAAATTTAAATGTATTTTAATAGACACGAGGCTGACGGTGCAGTGGCGCGGCAGTCGGTGCTAGCTTATGATTCGTCCTCTCGTTTGTTCCAACTTCAAAGAAGAGCTTAAAGCTCTCCGGTAAAATGATTTCCTTCTAAAAGATTGAAAGTTTAGCGTTTCATACGCCTGTTCAAGTTGAGACGTTATACACGGCTAACCTAGTTTGAGAGCGCTTAAGTTGAATATCTACATGGACGGCGGGGGAGTTGATTACATCACGAAGACCCGTTCTCATCAGCCTTTTTAGTTGTTGAATAAAGAAGCTACAACAGTAAGAATATATCGATGATTTAAAAACACTAGTAGCCTACTACACACTCAAAATCATCCAACTGTCCATGTTACCCCACTACACGCAACAGGGTGGCTTATGAGGCTTAAGGGCGAAATGAGTGCACACACAGCAGGGGGACATTATTAAGCACAAAGCAGTAATACTACACAGTTTCAAGCTGGAAGGCTTCTATATTATTTGTGTTTAATCATTATTATTGCCTCTGAGGAGAGCAAACTTTGGCTTGTGGGCTGTATGAGGACCAGCAAACTCATTTCAAATGGTCCGAAGTAGAATTTCAATGCATTTAACCCACAAATAGGCTCATAAAATGTAATAAACAAACGGGGAAGAAAAAGGCTGCCCAGCCTTGTTCTATAGTATCCCAGCTCCGCTCCTCCCCCTATTCCCAGGGATGTTAAATTCCTCTGATTAAGCAGCGGCACAAATACCCACAATGCTTTTTTTTTTTCCAGCGGGGGACCCCTCTGTCGTTTTGCATTCTTCCCAGAGTTCATGCTATGAGAAACGGGGTCAAATCTGGCGGACAAGAAACAGAATCAAGGCTGTTTAGGGAGTAGTAGACTTCTCCTGAAAATTGCTTCACATTCCCCCGTGATTCATTTCTTGCCAGTTAGTCAGGCCAGTCCTCCTTAAAATGTGAGAGCGAAAGTTCTTGATATATTTAGTTTGATCTCAATGAGTCATTTCAAATGTGGGGGGTGAATCCGAATTCCAGTAAATCCACAGTTGGTCATCATTACATCTTTAGTTGTTTTTTTTTGTTTTGCTTCTTGGGTGTTCCGCCCCGTTGTATGGCAACAATAGCGGATTGTTGGCATGTAGCACCGCGACCGTGTTCCTGTTCTTGAAAAGTACACAGTTAGTGTTGATCAGAAAGGCCGACACAGAGGCTTGGCAGTAACTCCAGCCTGTGCCTAGGCCCCTCCACTGGGACAAATGGAGCCTGTTCTTGCCCAGCCATGCTTTTTGGCTAATGCTTAACCCTTTTGGCCTCATTATCCTAATTGCAGTGCCTGCTATAAAAACAACAGATGCTTTTGTACAACTGAGAGAGAGGTGGTGATTGTGGGCGGAAGGGGGTGCTGGGGATTCGGAACATGAGCAAGAGGTTTCGGGAGGGCATGGGGTACACTTTTGTGGATTGATTTATGACTCATTGTCGCACCCCCTCACCTTCCTTTCCACCACAGATTGCAGCAGAGTGCGGCGTCATCTCACCCTGCAGGCCTGGCTTCTCTGAAGATGTATACAAGGTTGGCTTGCCAGATATCATCGAGAAGGGACAGCCCCTTTTCACTGGTGGGTGTCGACTCCCGCCCCCCGTGTCTGTATCGCTATGCTCCCCTGTTGTTTCATAGTAATTCCGATGTAGAACAAGCCCAACATTTTTGAAAATTACCTCCCGAGTAGCTACGAGCCATGTCATTTTCCACATAAACCGGCTCACATGTGGTTCACATTTATATCGCCCCATTTGCTTACATGTTCCCCTTCTTTGTCGCTGTGAGCAGAGGCTCGTGTACAAAGTGCAGCTTGTTAGTCAAAAGTGAAAGCATACATTGTGGCTAACACCCTCTGCGATTTGCATCTTTCACTGGGGGTTCCCTGGAGGGCAGATAATGAAAATCCATTGCACACATTTCGCTACCTACGCAACTTTAAAGTCAAGCGATTAATGTCGCTAAATGTTAGGTGTGTAGCACTAGGATCTCGGTGCAAAGAAATGAGTCATCATGTTAAGAGAATTAAGTTGCATTGTCCTGAGAAAAAAAATACAATAATACTGTTTGTGTTCCGAGAGTTTGAGAATAAAAACATTCGTTTGCGAGAAATAAGTTGTAATGATACAGGAATAAACACAATAGACTATTAGCTTTCTTGAGGAGTCCTACCGTTACAGGATTTTTTTTATGAGAACACAGTTGTTGTATTGTAATTTAACAGGCAGTAATAGGCGTACTGTTACACATATGTAATACTGTGAAGAGACGTAATTTTCAGGAGGAAAGTGAAGTCAAATCAAATCAGATTGCATGCAGTTTTAATCTTGCAATGAGAATGTGTTTATTTACACAAGTAGTGTCATTGTAGTTGCAAGACAAAATCCATTATTTTACCAGAATAAAGCCACACTTGTACAGGAATAGTTATATTTGGGGAGGCAAATTTGTAATGTTTCAAGAATAAAGTCAAATTAATGCCACAATTGTACATTCACATATTGAAATAGTTAATGTTGCAATTTTATCAGGGGAAAAACAAACAAATCTACTGGAATGTTTGAAAAAAAAGTATTGTTGCGATTTTACGAGCCTAAAATTGTACTTGTCTTAACGTATCTCATCAAATGACACTTTAGGTTCCACAAACACTGAAATACTCTGTTATCATCATCAATACGAGCAGCTTGTTTTTGGCTTTGATCGTCAGAGAAATACAACTTTATCCGACTAATAGTGTGACGTTTACTCTCTAAAAAGCAGTTTTCTATTTTATTCTTTTTCGTGTGCCCCCAATTCTCCTTTGGAGTCTAGCATAAAGCTGGTGGTTTAAATTAGATCACTTTCTGTCGACTCTCACATCAACATCTTTGAAAATGCTTCAATCTTTGTCTGCACTAGCGTAATGAACTCCAAAAAAGGCATGGCCAGTACTGCTATGACTGGCGTAACAAGGATGCAGCTACTGTGAAGCCACACATCGGTCTTACAAGCAGTAATAAAAGTGGAATATAACACCAGTGTGCCATTAGCGAGGTTACAGCCTTGAGGTCACTTGAGCCAGAAAACATTCTCGCTTGTGTTGGATTTCACACTATGTGCTGAAAAGTTGCACACTGATGTCGGTGTGACTCCGAGGGTGGAGGAAGAGAGGCAGAAATGACAAGACGGGAGGAAAAGTGCTTGGGCGGGTGTCTGCAGCTTTCACTGATCCTTACTTGGTGCACAAGTTTCCGTTTGATTCTGCAGGTGATGGATTTGCCTCTGCCGGCTTGCGGATGAGCCGTGACCGGGGGTAATCAGGCTCCTTTTATTTTAGACCGCCACACCTCTCCAATGCAACCCCCTCCCCAAACTGGCTTGTTGAACCGGCGATTTCCTTGACAGAGTGGGGCACTCCTGTGTCATTGTAATGCAGCCTAGCAGCTCAGTAGCGTGGGATGATGTTAATGAAAGTGCATTCTCCAGTGGAAGGCTCCTGCCGTGGGTTGGGAGAGACAAAAAGCCCCCGCGGTGTGAAGAGTTGGCCCAACTTTTTCAATTTTGCCCTGGCCATGCTGTTTTGGATATTGTTTCAGGCCACAGTGAAGCATGCTAGTGCTTGTCCTGTACCCTCGCATTTCATTAGCGTGGTTCATTTTCACCTGAAAGGGCTTCATTGGTGAATAAAAAGTATTGAAAGGCTAATGTATTCGGCATAACAAGGCCTCCCTCTCCATTCAGCACACATTACAACACATTGGCTTTCAGTTTTTTTTTGTCCCCCACCAGTTGTTTTGGCTCTTTTACTCATTTGAAATGGGATAGTCTGTGTTAGGTTTCAATAACGTAACTCCAAACACTTGGAAACTACAAAGCACAAGGTAAGCCGTTAACATTTTTGTCCCGTCTAATTGCAGTCTGTCCTTTTGTGGCAGATTCAGGGAATACACAGCCAGGGGTGTGTAAAAAAGGTGGAAATGGTGCTACTTCACTTGTAAACAGAGCGCATTGTATGCACTAAATTGAAGACTTCCTGTGGATTTGATGTTGGCAAAGGGTGGCTGGCCAGGCCAGCACAGTTGATTGTAAGATTTAATCACATTCCTTGGGGGCGTCCTCTAGACTTTAACCATCAGCTGGCCAAGTGAGGCTATATTGATTTTCAATAAAAATGCATTTTTTTTTCAAAGTTAGGTGGCAGAGCTGCGCAAAGAAAAGCCAGGAAGGACAATTTTTCTTTTTCGAGCACTACTATCCAGTCCGGTAAAAAAAGAGGCAGCGCTCATTGTTAGCCAATGCAAAACCATGACAGGCTCTCTGTCTGGATGACCTTTTTTTGTAAAGAATAGCATGTTTGCTCTGGCCTGATAAGTCAAGAGTAGACCCCAAACCCCAAAGTTATTTATTAACAGCCTTCTACAGACAAAGATAGCTGATCTTGTAGTTGCCTGATTAAGCGACGTATTTAACAAAATGGCATTCAATTCCAGGTAGGTCGCGGCAGCGGGTGGTTTGCCCCTCAGTGGAATTCTGGTGTCTTGTGAGAGTGGGTGTGCATTGTTCTGTTTTTATCCAGATGGTGCCTCAAAACCAGAGAAAGTGTGTCAGTCGGAGCATTATTCAGCAGAGGTTTCCCGCCCTAAAAACGGTGTTAATGAAAAGGCCAGAAGCCTTCATTGTGCTTGAAACACTTCCTTTAGATCCCTTCATACATTCTGCTTTCTTTCCTTCCGTTAGCATTTATGCGGGAAAAGCAGTGTTTCTTGCCTGATTATGCATCACTGCAAGGACTTTATGTTAGGGGTGTCATGAGCCGTAGGATGGGGCTTTTACACTCGGCCAGCTTAATGAAGAAATTGGTCCCATTAGTGTCAGAAATCGAGACGTGGAGCAACATGTGCTTGCGTCAAGTACATCTCAAGAATTTTCTGTTAATCTATCATTAAGTAAAATTGCTTGTCTTTGCATTGTTTACACAAGGCAAACCGTTTAAATAAACTAAAATGTCACCTCGCCAAATCCTTCACCTTGCCGCGACTGGGTCCGTTTTAGAGTTATTTCTGCACTCTGCGCCCCGATCATTCTGACGGCCGTGTGTACAGCTGTGGCCACTTAGATGTGTTTAAAGGGGGCCCCCATGTTTGGTGAGACATGACCCAGCTCGACCCAGTCCTGTAAACCGGGCCAAGTAGTCATCGAGCTAGTCAAGCCCTTTTCTTGCGCAGAGCAATTCCGGTCAGGTCCGAATGATCGGACGAAGGTTAGACACACGGCTTGACACTACACGTCAGACCAACGCAACAGATATTTGATAGCTCCATTCGGACTCCGCACTATGGCTAAAATTTAATACCTCGATAATGATATGATAACAATTAATTATGGGTTCAGTGAAAAAAATATATATGAAAAGAAAAAAAAGTTAATCCAAAAGGATGTGGAAAGTGTAGTTGTATGGACAAATTAAACTTCACACAAGAAACCCTGCAGCGAGATTCAAACCCAAAACCTCTCCGCTGTGAGGCAGATGTGCTCACCAGTCGGTTCACAGTGCTACTCACACTATCCCAATGAAAGAGAATTAAGATAAACAGATGTCTGGAAGTACAGACCAGCGAGACTAAACTTCAAACCACTGTGATTCATCCAGCTCTCTCAAGTCTCTTGCACATTTCTAAGAAAACATCTGTATGGGTATTAGGAATGTTTCACGAGGTCTAACCTTTGCTGTTTTTACAAGATTGTCATGTATAGTTTATAGTGAAAACCTGAATCAACATTGGAACACTGGAATCTTTACATACATCTCAATCTTCCTATTTGCCAGGCAACACTAGCATGTTCATGTCTGGCTTCAGACCGGGCCTCACACAAACTATGATGATTGAAAATTTGTTCTGAACGAGAGACGGTGGCCTGCATGCACAAGTATTGTCATGTCATGTTGGAGAGCCGGGGACCCGAAATTTTGTCAAGGACCCGCACAACATCTCACTTTGGTTTAGAATCCAAAATACCACCAAATGAAGGATGATCTATTTATTTATTTTTAAACCACTAAATTTGATGGATGCACAGATTCTGCATTGACCACATCTTATGCACAGAATTTGCAATGTGTATGAGGTAGCGCCACCAATCTTATATATATTTGCCTGGTTTGACTTTGGCTGTCGCTCCACGATAAGCAGGAGATGAGCTAGCTTTGTGATCGGCTGGCTTATGTGGTATATTTAAATAATGTTAATTTTTAGCTATCACTACAATAGTACAGGTGATTGTCAACAAATAAGAATACAGGTATCCCTCAGTTATCGTGGTTAATGGGGAACGAGACCACCCGCGAAAAAGGAAAATCCGCGAAGAAGGTACCCCCCTGTACAGGTATATGTACATGTGTATGAGTATATCTAATATTTATAAGGCCACATTAATGGTATACATGCATGTAGAAGTCAATGTTTGTTGTAATTAACATTACTGAATGCTATATGGAATGCTATATGTATGTATATATAAGATGTATAAGTTAGGTTAGGTTAGTGTATAAATAACAAAATACAGTAAACATACTTTATACATGTAGTACTGTATATGTTGCTCTATGTGACTCGCTGTTGTTTTGCTGACTTTCGCTGCCTCTCACGGACCTTTTGCGGCATTTTCGCTATTTTTTTTGATGAATGCTTTTGAGAAATCCGCGATGCACTGAAACCGCGAAAAGTGAACCGCAAAGTAGCGAGGTGTCACTGTATCATGAACAAGTTGGTTTCATTCAGTCATGCTATTCAAGAAGTGAAACTTGTGAAATGCATACATTTATTCCACACAGACTGATCCATTTCCTGTGTTCATTCATTTTAATTTAGATTACACCTGAAGACTAATTAAAAAACAAAACAAATTCACTATCTCAGAAAATTAGAATAGTGTGAAAATCATATGCGCGAGATGGGTTCCAGCTGTCGCATTCCTCGTGTCAAGCCACTTATGAACAACAAACAGCGTCAGAAGCCTGGACTAAAGACAAAAAGAACTGGACTGCTGCCTAGTGGTCCAAAGTCATGTTCTCTGATGAAAGCACATTTTCCATTTCCTTTGGAAACCAGAGTCTGGAGGAAGCGAGGGGAGCCACAAAATCTACATTGCTTGAGGTCCAGAGTCAAATTGCCACAGTCAGTCACGTTTTAGGGTGCCATGTCATCTGCTGGTGTTGGTCCTTTGTGTTTCCTGAAGTCCAAGGTCAACGCAGCCGTCTACCATGGGAATTTTAGAGCGCCTCATGCTTCCTGCTGCTGACCACTTTTATGGAGATGCAGATTTCATTTTCCAACAGGACTTGGCGCCTGCACACAGTGCCAAAGCTATCAGTACATGATGTAAGGACCATGGTATTCCTGTTCTTGACTGGCCTACAAACTCGCCTGAACCTTATAGAAAATTTAGGGGGTAAAGGGAAGAGGAAGATGTGAAATGCGTGACCCAGCAATGCAGAAGAGCTGAAGGCCCCTATCAGAGTAACATGGGCTCTCATAACACCTGAACAGTGCCACGCCCTGATCGACTCCATGCCACATTGCGTTGTTGCAGTAATTTTTGCAAAAGGAGCCCCAACTAAGTATTGAGTACTGTACATGTACATCTTTTTCAAGTTTATACTTTTCGATTGGCCAACATTTCTAAAACTCCTTTCTTTGTATCGTCTTAAGTGTTATTGTAATTTTCTGAGAATGTGAATTTGGGTTCATTAGTTTTCAGGTATCATCATCAAAATGAAAATGAATCATAAAACACTTGAAATGTATCAGTCTGTGTGGAATGAATGTATGCATTATACAAGTTTCACTTTTTAAATCGTATTCGTGAAATGAATGAACTTTTTTATGATATTCAAATTTTTTGATGAGCACCTACTTGTATTAGCGTTCAGCACTCGTATGTGGTTGGGAGCGCTTTATGGATACATTTTCAGACGCCACATAGTTCAGTCATCAAACCATATTTTTCACATTCAAATTTGTATTCACGGATAAGGAACAAAGTGCAACATCATGAATCACTAGGAGGCATCTGAACCTTTTGCTTTTTTAAAATTTAAATAGTGTGGGCCCTGCTGTGTTTTATACATTCTCTGTCATTGTAGGACACGAAGAATAACACCAATACCATGGCCATTCCTCCTCCCCCTCAAATGACATCTCGCGTTGCCTTTTATTTAACTACATGCACTTTGCTCATACCATCACTCCATTGCCTTCATTCTCCTATTTTTCTTTCCGGAAGTAAATCAATGCATGCAGTTCTTTGTTTACAGCGATCAATATGTATGTAATGAAGGCAGTGTTCCAATTCCCAGCCAAAGCATCACTGGCGGGTTGGGTTGAATAGGTTTTATTCCTTTTATTGTTTTCACCCTGCATGCATTTATTTTCATCTTCCGTCAAAGAATCTTTTCTCTTCTTCTCTCTGGGAGCACCATGGCCTAGATAACCATCACAAATTGTGACAGTTGATTGAATCCTGGCAGAATATATCTGTGGAAAAATCACCTTTGATGCACTTTACCTACAATGTAACAAGTAAGCAGAGTTGGAGGCTTGAGTCGAGTGCAGGGGCCAGCACATTTGTTTTTTTTAACAAGCTCCATTGCAGTGAAATAATAATAATAACGTTAGCGTATTAAAGCTGGCGCAACCATCTGTGGCTAATTGGTGGGTGCGTTTCTGAGCCTGCTGGGTGGCAAGGCGGGATAAGGCATAATTTATTTATGTCTGACCTTTTTAGGCTGGAAGTTCTTAGCTAACTTGGGGCTGTCTGAAAATAATCCTTTGCTCCGTGCAGGCACACCAAGCCTTAAGACCATTACGAGTACTTCAAAGAGAGCTAACATGGCGCCAATAACTTCTTATCACCTCTGTTCATATCGCAGTTATCAGCTACAGGCCGTGCCCTCCATTAGTGGCACCTCGCAGTGTCTGACATTGGGCAGTCATCTGTTTCATGCGGGGGGTTGTCCTTCGCATATAATTAGCTTGTTCAATTCAAAGGCACTAACGGTGGCGACGCATCTAGAGCCAAAGGTTAGTAGTAGAGGCTATTTGACCCATACAACCTCAATCAAAGGAAATCTTTACTGTTTGACTTAAATAAATATACAAAGCTGTACACGCTACTTGGTTGAACTTTCTCCTCTTGCACACATGAAAAACCTGCAAAATAGATGCATTAAGATTCTGAACAGCAGAACTGGCCTTTCCTTTTCATATATCGATAATGTTTGTCGGCCAGCGACAATTCGGTTTGACCTAACAGGGCAGGAGATCTGAGTGTCCAATATTAAACTTCACATCTTCATTCTGGCTTCCCGCCGTTCATTTCCACAAAAGTGCCGTTCCACCGCCGATATTGAATGCCGGATTAAAAGATTTTTGGATTGTAATATAGCTCTGTGGCCGTATTTGTCAAATTCAAATTTCAAATCCAGTGGTTCCACAAGCAGACTTGAACGCCTCCCATTGAATTGCTCCTTGACGCAGTCTCCTGAAGGTGAGTGGGAGGTGTCGGGGGCTGTTGTGGCTGATTTATAGTTTATTTGGTTGGGGATCACACCTGGGTCCAGCCAATCTGAAATTACCTGTTCATTTGTCCATGCCACAAGTTGACTCATGCATGACAAGATTGAAGGAGCCTTTTTTTTTCTCACTTGGGTTTTTGATTTAAAGGGAAAAACACAGTGAAAGCACATATGCAACGAGGTCATGTATAAATAACTGGTGACCTGACTGTCTTACACATATGCCTCCATATAACGAGACTTGGTATTCTTCACTTGTGAAATCCTATTTTAGACAAGAAAATGCCATCTTGCAATCAGAAGAGAATGCATCGGTGTTGAGATTATACTTTGCCCTTCTTCTGACTGATTTGTAGATTTCAGAGCCATTTTTCTTCAGCAGGAGAGCTTCTTTTTCGGGGGGAGGGGCAGGGGGTGCTAAAGCAAATAACTCCATATCTCTTTCCCAGATCCTGTCTACAAGACAGCCTCTCTTCTGCAAGCCAACCCAGCTGCTTCTTCGGCATTACTGACATTCGATTTAGACCACTCTATCTCCCCGTCGTGCCTTTTTTTCCCCTCATTAAGTTAAACGGAATCAGAGCGTACAGGGCCTTGAAGGTCCTTACATTTTCCATCAGCAGACATGTGAAGGAGCCACTCCCCATACCCATTATGTTCTCTGTCTCATTAAATCTTTGGTGCAGTAGGCAATATAGTCAGCCTCACATGTGTTGTCTTTTTTTTTTTTTTTTTTAAACACAAAATTGCATTTGCTGGCTGCCGATCACTATACTCTTAAGGTTGTCTTTCCACTGGTCAACTTTAGTTAAGTTTCAACAAATTCTGGGCTAACTGCTCTGATAGTGTGGTTCAATTGATCACTTGTAAGTGATCCTTGGACAGTGGTCCTAATGCAAGTGAACTCCGGCGTGGCTCAGATTATAATCGGCAACTTTTTTTATACCCCCAAATGAAAGCCCTGCGGCTAAAAGAATGATGTAGCTTATTTGCAGACTTTGACGATGTTAGGAACGTCAGGTTCTCCTCAATTCTTGGCCTCGCTGTAATGCACTTCAAGCGTGTTTACTGTTCATGAATTGTTTTGTTGAGCTGGATGTGGAACTGGTTAACTCCGCCAGTTTTTGGAACAAATTGAAGCGTTTGCATCGGTATTCAGAGTTGCTCATGCCAAAAATGCAACATAATGCCGTTTACGCAGTCTTCAAGTTGAAGGCGATTGATGTGGCCGTTGTAAAAGGCAGATTAGCTCACAAGCAGTTTAAATTCTTACATTAAGGTTGGCAGTTTCTATGTGTTTTTTTTAAATATATAGTGGTTGAGGCATATATACCGGTGTGCCCAATAGACTGAATTTTAAAGTACTCACATGGGTTACAACAGAAGTAACGCTTAAATAATACAGTTGGCTCCATGTAGAAAGTAGAACACAGCCGTGTTTAGCTTTACCCATTGACGCCAGACTCCAAAGTCCCACTTCAAAAACCTCACATTGGCACATTATGAGAGAACACAAATTGGCTCGCCATCACGCCTCAGACCAAAAAAAACAAAAAAAAAGAAAAAGAAATTTGAAGCCGGGGCACATTGATTTGACCCAGATAATGTAACCATGGTCACAAAGAGTCGGCGCCCCCCTGCAACCCCCACCCAGACCACACCAACTATTGTGTTCCCGGCAGAAGCTTCAATTTCAATGCACTAGTGCTTCGTTAGACACTAGCCTCTTGATGACTCACTAGCTTGTATCTCGTGACATTGTGCATGCATCATCCTTTCATCCTCTTTCCTTGCCCTTCCTTCCCCCGACGACGGATTTTCAAATGGAGGAGCTCCCATTGCTCCTGTCCGTCCCATGATGGATGTGATTTAATTGAGTAATGGAAAGATGGAACTCCTTTATTCTGACCTTTGATGCCTCGTTTCCTCAACCACACGTAGTATGTGGGATTTAAGTAGCATTGCCATCTATTCTCCACAAGGTTCTTTACAGGTAGGCTTTAACAATTTAAATGAAACAACCTGTTTTTGTTTGATCTTAAATAGAAATGTGATTTGGAAGTGCCTCCCAAAAACTGGTCTCGCTCATTCAATGAGCATACGCAGTCCTCGAGATTGCATGTCTCAAGTGATCTACTGTGACCAGCTAGACCTCGCTGACACCGGCGCCTGCCCGCCATCACAGGATACAGATAATATGATTGACCAGGAACAATTTCTAGTCTCAACTTGAGTGCACACCACGGCAGTAAGCAACATATCGCTTGGTGGCCCACGTTGTCTGAGTTTATACTATCACTGCCTCTGTCGATATTTATTGAGGCATTAAAGAGTGTGCGGCACGTCGCCACTTTATTTCCTGTACGACTGCCGGCTCAGCAGGAATGAAGCTGGAGGGGGTTATAGTCTGACTGAAGGGTATAATATAATCACAGGAAGCAGGTCTGTACATTTTAACACATTTCTATATGTATATTTTCACATGAAATAACCTTGAGTGATCGGAAAATATGCATGAGGTGCCAGGAAAATTCTCATTTCGGTTCTTGTATCACAGATTAAGGGGGTGAGGGGGATCAATCATTTGTCAAACATATTTGACATCGGATTGGCCATGTCATTGATCAATGATGAAACAGTTAATTACTTTTTTTAAATCACATTTTTATATCACCGTTGATGAGTGGCTAGCACATCGGCCCTCACAGCTGAGTCATCAAGTTAAAATCCAAGTATTTTAATGTAAAGTACTGAATACAAGATTAATTGTATTATTCGGATGTCAAAAATCTTCTCAAGTTAAGGAGATAATGTCAAAGCAAAAACTATAAGCCGGTCGTTGAAAATCTATTTACAAATATTGCGAGACACACAGAATGTCAACAAAACCCAGTCGGTGTCAGTTGAGTCGTGTTTACCTTTGTGCAACCTGTCATTCATAAAATATGGTTGATGATAGCTGTCACATACAGATGTTGCACTGAAAATGAACACAACAAGCAGATACAATGTGGTGGAGCAGTCAAGACCATAAAACGCTGCCGGAAAATCACTGCTTCGCAGAGACGAAAAAGTAATCTTGCATTTATACCATTTCATAGGTGTGTTTTATGTTACACCCCCAAAGGGGGTACGGTTCTATTTCCTCTTCGCATATACAACTGTTTACAATTGGCGCACTGTGAAATCTCAGCCCACTGTGACACTTTCTCAGCAAGATATGCCGTCACCTCTGTGCATGCCTGGCATACACTCCATCTTCTTTAGGCCCCAATGTCAGCCTGCCACCCTCACGCTAAGCGTTTTAAGCATTGTGACCTTTGTAGAAGATAAGCTAAAGAGTTTTGGAATAACGGCCTCAGCCATTCATTTATGGCGTTGCTAACCATATGAAGGCTGCGAGCCAAGGTTATTGACCTTTCACGCCTGTCCCACGTGATGGAGGGAGCTAGACGCACACAGAAAATGAATTGGGCTTATTATATAGCCCAGGCTTGGTTGGCAGTTTTTGCTAACTGTTTTGTCTTTTACTTTCATTTTGATCACAGTTCAATTCATTCTGCATTACATACGGTAGGAGTTCAAAAGGTTATGGTCACAGAAGAACGAGGTAGTTGAAAGGGGAATATTAGTTTCTTCGCGTATGGACAGCATTGTCAAAATAAATTCTGTGCACAGGGAGCTGCAAAAACAACTGCAAACGCCATCCATACATCCATCCATCCATCCATTTTCCGATTCGCTTTATCCTCACAATGGTCGCGGGGGGTGCTGGAGCCTATCCCAGCTGTCTTCGGGCAGTAGGCGAGGGACACCATGAACTGGTTGCCAGCCAATAACTGCACACACATTTTTATGAATATGACGTGCTAGTTCTACTCGCATTTGAACCGTTTTGGTGAAAAACAGTCATGTTGTAAATTGGCAACTGCATCCTGAAGCCTCTTTCACACTGTGACTCAAATATTGCTACATCAATTGCAGAAGAGGCCTCACATTTATCTGCCTTTGACTTTTCTTACCGGACTCATCCGAGTTATGTTGCTGCAACTGTGTGTACTTTCACATAGCATTGGTGTGACAAATAGGAATACTTGTTGTGTCGGGGGAGATGCTTTCAACACAGCAGAAGTCAGTCTTTGGTGTTAAACTTGACAGCAGTCCTTACACCCGGGTGTCTTCCCTGCTTCTGTTACGACTGATACAACGATCTCAAAACATGGAAAATTAGGGGCTTGACTCAGCACTCCCATTGAAATGGAGCAATCACGCAGAAACAAGCAGAAAAATGCTGTCTTTTTCTGTCAGTGTAAAAAGGGGCTATTGTGATCGATCTGCACGAGGCACGATATGAATTGCATGGAAGATTTAACATCCCAAAAGTATGTATCCCAGTGTTTTTCTTGATTAACATTCAATTGCTTGAAATTCCAACATTTCAATGCGATGTTTTTGCGGTTTGACTTCAGGCTTATTTTGCATGTGGTTTATTTGTAGAAATAATGCAACGGGGGGAGGGGGGGGGTCTGATCAGACAGATACGCATTTAGAGAAAAAGGAAACATGAAAAGAATGTCATGTAGGCAGCAGAAGAGCGAGCTTTGGGTCGACAAGATTGAGCTCATGTTATTGCAGCCTTGTCCTCCCTTTGCGCTTCCCCCGCCTGTAAAAAGCTGGCGGGGGGTTAGAAGGCATGCATTTATATTGGATCAACATGGCATGATATCTGTCTGGTTTTTTTCTCCAGTCCCACTACTTGCATTTATAAACATAAGCAGTCCCTTATGGGGCTTGGCTGACCACTTTTATTGACTCTGGAGAAGCATATCTTTGCTTGATGCATTGTTTGTGAATAGCACCACTACCCCAGTGGAAATAAGCCTCAGATAAAAAATAAAATGGGGTAAAAAAAACACAGAAGTTGCTCTATAAATGCGTTTTGCCATTAGAGGACGTCCCCAGTGAGGTCAAACTTAAAAGCACATTTTTAATATTGTACATTTGCTTTGTTCATGCTGTGCTTTGGATGTTGCCATAACCTCAATTAGTGAGCAAGAAAACACATGCTCGCGTGCACGCAAACACAGACACATGCACACGCGCTCACACACACACACACACACACACACACACACACACACACACACACACACACACACACACACACACACACACCATTTATGCTGCTTCAGCCATGTTAATTTAGAGGGAGCAGTTGAAGTGTTTGTTGAAATGCAGCAAAGGGCTAATGCACGAGGAGAATGGGAGCTTGTGCGCGCGCACACATTTGTTTGCAGGACTCATCAGCATGTCTGGTACTCATCAAATTGTATTGCACACAAAAAAGGGAGGAATGTGTCCGGGGTAACTGGGCCTTAAGGAGCGTGGGGGCTATTTTGGACCAGAAAATTTGATGCTGTGTTCAAGTGGAGACTTTGGATATGAAGTGGGTGACTGCTGATGGACAACATATACACTTAAGTCATGCGCTCATTAATACCAAATATGGTTGTCATCCAAACAATTAATTGACAAAAAAGTATGTCAGTGGCAGATAGTTTGGGAGGTCAAAGCAGTCAAATTTCCCCAAACATGGACTTGTTAGGGTATAGTTGTTTTTTTTTAAATTATTTGTTTAGAGGGGGACACCCACATAAACATGTACATTGTTTTTTTTTTAAATCACATCTTACGGAATAAATAGCGGAAAAAACAACTGTCGCGAACCCCTTCCATTGCCCCCACTAAGAATGTGTGGACCAATGGAGATGAGGTCAAAAGGCACAAACACGGCTTTGTTCTGCATTTGTCAGGGTTATGCCCTGTTCAGAGACCGTAACAGGCAACACCAGCACATATTACTCCATTATGCCGCTGTTGAAAGATTTACAGTTTGATTTAGCGGCAATGGATATTTGATCATGCATGTCCAAGTACAACAAAATCCACTGAAAATGTGCATGGACACGTATGCAAACTAGAGCTGTTGCTTTATTTGAATGTCTAACGTCATGAATCGTGGAACTAGCGCTGTTTGTATTGTTGGGGCCATGCTGGTATGACGGCATTATTGATATTATCGCAATATTTCATGATGAAACTATAAAACCTATGATGATGAAGAGAATCAATTATGATAAGTCAGAGTTTATAGTCAAGGGAACGACTAAAAACTTAGAGAAACACCGTTAAACATCCAAATGCTTAGAACAAAATATGACTATCTGATGAAAAAGTGTATCATTCTATCTTTTAGATTAACCTTTACATTGAATGTCCAACTCCTGTGTACAACAGTACGGATATTGGATGTGTGCGTACTGATCATGTACTGTGAGATAACGATACAATACACCACAACATCAAGATTGTGTTCCAGCTCTATTATTTAGTTACAGTACTTTGCTAAGGTCCCTAACATTAAAATTGGAACTGTCGTCAAATTCGTCTGACATGTATTTGTAGTTACATGTTGTGTTTCATGTCCGTTGCAATGAAAGACCGTTCAGCAGACATGACTCAGCGGCATTTTTGAGCCATGGATAGTGTTGCCCTTCATCGAGCTAAATTGTCAAGCAGATCATGCTGTCATGCTGCAGAGCTGTCGAACAAATTACACGGTTTAGACTGCATGAACGAGGTCTTCCAAAAACGTGGCCACGGTCACCATAGCCTCTCGCTTACTCTCTGATCTGGCCACTCATATATTGGTCTGTCTGCAGTGCGCTTGGAGACGGCAATTGCACCAACATTGATTTGTGTCTGAAATAAAGGAGGTCCGGACGCTGCACACATGCTAATGTCAGAGCTCTTTTTGTGCTTTTCCTCTCATCTAGCACTTCAAGTTTAAACATTTTTTTTGTGAGCCGCACAGTTTAGAGGTCGATTCCTTAGCTGCTCATCATGCCTTTTCCCAGACCACCAAAGGGTCTAAGCATGTGAGCACGGGCAGCTATGTGGAATGAGTTGGAAAGGCGGGGTTGGGCTTTTGGTTGGCGTGTTCTCTGTCCATCGGAGTGGGTTTCATCTGTTAAATAAATGGGACAGCTTGGCGGACAATTTTCAATCATAGGAGACAGGGAGGTACATGAAGAGCTTCCTGCCAGCGGCTTGGTGCAAAGCAAAGGTTTGGCCCAAGTAGCACCCGCTATATGTATTATGACTAAAGAAGGTTCCACACCTAATTCCAAACATCTTTCACATGTTTAAAATGTGAGAGACCTCACACATGACAAGGAGAGAAATTGCCATGTGGGATTACTGCGCTTATAGTGTGCGGTGCGCTTGAGGTGGCCAACACAGCACAGCACACATACTGCACCGACAATTGTAAGTTGCCTCCTCCAAACCAGATGTCTGCCGTCGTAAAAAGACTGACCTGTAAAAGATAGTAGTAGAATAGAGGCAAACCGATAACCACATTGCCATTGCAAATTCTTCTTTTGTCCTTTTTGTTCCGGTGAATGATTTGGGAGGCACAGTGTACAAAACACTTGACACAACCGGTTGCTCCCCTAGTTGTGTCTGACAACAGAGCAAGCTTCAGGTTGCTGCCTAATTGGCTCCTGTTTTGGTTCATGTCACGATCGCCGAATCCCTAGCTTGGCCCACATCTGAACCACATACATTCTTTGTAACTGTTATGATCGTCGGTCTTGACTGTTTTGCGAGCAGATTGGGGAGGGGAAAAAAAAATCTCACTTCACCAACCTACACTACAGGATAATCACTCGGGGTAATCTGTGCGAGACATTTGAGAATAAAGCCTTGGCACCAACATAACTGTTAAGAGTGACCACTCACACTCAACGAGCTCCTCTAGGTTGATGCTGTAAACAATAATGGGAGGACAGGCACAAGAGGAGTAAATTAATGTTGAAGGAGAAGCCTCCCTCCCGGATTTATGGGAGACTCTGTCTCTGTTCACGGCAAATATGAAAGAGCCTTTGTTAGTGAAGGGCTTGCTGCTGACAGAAAATAACTACCCCCCCCTCCCTCAACTTCTAAATTCATTGCCTCCTCTCCTGCTCATCCGTCACTCCATTTCGTCCCCCCCTTCCTGATAAGCCTATGTGTTTTCTGTCAAAGTCCCTCATTTAGGATTCCACGCTGCGCCTGCTGTACGGAGGAGGGCCCGGGAGACAGTCGGCTGCATTGTTAGTATTCACTGTCTCCCGCAGACTTCCTGCCACTGGGTGGGCAGTAGGAGTGGGACATGTACAGTTGGTGATTCATGTTTTCACCTGTGATGTCCCTCACGTGTGTTTACATTCCGGAGAACAGGAGCGTATACAACCCGGGCGGTGTACTGTATTATTCCGATGTGGCGAATATGTGGCTAGCGAGCTTCACTCTTGGTAATGTCGTATTTTTAGCTCCTGCGCCGGTGTGCGGTATGGTTAACCTCCTTAGGCTATGCTAAATAAAGAATGGACTATCAGTGAGGGGAAATGACTGCTTGGCACTGCGCTGACGGTGTGTCTTTCATCAGGTCACACATTGCTCTCCTCACACCTGCGGCTCATGACAGGATGTTGGCAGGTGTTAATTGCAATGGTAAAACAGGGCATGATGCTCTGCGTTTTTGTGGCATCTCCGTCTCTCCCTTGGGTTCCACATTGTCGGGCTGCTCACAGTCATTTTGACTGTACTTTTTATTTAGTAAGTCTATATTCACGAGTTAGAATGAGCTTTGGGCTTTGATCGTGTGCCTTGTTTGTTCAAGTGTGAATAGGACCATATAGTACGGTTGTAACTTTGATCATAGTTTTGGGCTTTTATGATAAGCAAAACTTAAGACTACATTTTAGCAGCACACAGCCCATTCTGGAAATGTGCTCCCTCCCTTGGACATGAATACATAATGTCAACATATATTGTAGCTTTCCAGGGAGTTTGCTTTTTACGACAGTTCTGTTCCTATGGAGGCAATGTAACTCGATTTGTACGAAAGTCACAACACTCTGTCTCAAGTGTCTCAAACCTAATGGAGTCATAAAGTAACACAAAGTAAATATTTGTGTGAAAAAGACTTCATGTGCCGTTTGATGATCTTAATCTTATTCTACTGCGCAAGCTAGACCAAACTAATGATTAGGACAGTTCCTCGAGAGCCATATATCCTGCCTGTTTTAGATCCCTCCCTACTCCACCACACCGGATTCAATTGTTCATAATCATTTCAGGCCTCGACAGAGCTTGCCAATGAGCTCATCATTTGAATCAGGTGCTTTGGAGAAGGGAGGGATTTAAAACAGCCAGGAAACGGTTCTCGAGGAACCGGAGTTCCCTACCCCTGAATTAGGAACATATCACTCATACTTCCTATTGCACAAGTTGTGTGGGTGCTACTGTGGCAATCAGGACTGTATTTATCTTTTATTATTCATAGGGCTGCAACTAATGATCATTTTCATAATTGATTAATCTGTCGGTTATTTTGTCGATTTATTTTGTCGATTTATTTTGATTCAGCACAGAGATTATCAGTCCGCTTTCGTGGACATATACAGAAACCGGATATTTACTGTTGAAAAGCTGAAATTATGAGTATGCGCACAATTCTAAATGAAACGATATCCAAACGATTCATCAATGATAAAAAATAATGATCATTATTTAATTGTCAATTAATCATATTGTATAGTCTCAGCCCTATTGGTTTGTTCCCTTAGTTTAGATGTTACTTTTTATTGGTTTTACTTAGCAGATCCTACTTTTCTTGACTTAATTGTCCAAATTTCCATCACAGGATGATTAATGTCTCTGTCTGTTTGTCTAATCAATAAAATAAAAAGGTTAAGAAAATTTAAATGCTGAAGCACTATTCACCATACGTTTTCTTTTGATTTTATGAATAACAGCATCCCTCTGATCTTTGTCAAAATAGCAACATGACCAGTAATCATCCATCTCGGTTGTAACAAAGCATTTTATTGTGATTCATTTTTCAGCAGTGTTGCTCAGAGCAACACACAACAGCGTTTATGTTACAGATGTTTTTGAGCCGTTCGTCATAGTTTGCGTTTGCCAGCCTTGCCTCGGGAGTTCCACATAGATAGTCCCGGCAGAGAATCTATTGGCTCCATATTGACTTCCTCCGGCTGTCTCCAATGGATTTGACATGGATAACGCGTTTGGGTTTTGAGGCGCGATGGGGGAGGGGATGTAATAAAAGCAAGATACCCACAAATGAAAGAAAGCGGGAGAAAGAGGGAAACAAAGAAGACTGAAATGAAGAGGGCTCAAGTTGGGAAAAGCCAAGAGGTTGTCAGGGGCAACTGCCTCACCCTCCCCACGAGAAGGCTCTGGAGCAAGATTGTGGATGAGTAGGACTGAGTAAGACTTAT
The DNA here is from genome assembly GCA_018466805.1 of Hippocampus abdominalis. NCBI lineage: Eukaryota > Metazoa > Chordata > Actinopteri > Syngnathiformes > Syngnathidae > Hippocampus > Hippocampus abdominalis. The sequence goes on from CM031708.1 coordinate 4,701,789, forward strand.
TTGGCTCCAACAATACACTGTACATTTATGCGTAAGTGATTTATAATGGACTTTTCCCTGTGCCCTGCTTGGCATATACCGCTAATGAGGTTCATATTTTGTGTTATTCTCTGCTTTAATTGTAATAGCAACGGCAAAATTCATTTGTTTAATTCTATGCGCCGCACTGGTATTGTCACAAAGACTTTAACCGTCATTCTCTGGAAACGATAAGGCTTATTAGGTCTGATGGGCCTCCTGTCTCATATAATCTAATGTGGCCATGATAGACAGAATTCTGGGTTTGGATTCGTTCGTACTATAAATTCAAGCACATTCCCAGGCCCTGTCCTCTGTAATGGGCCATTACGGGACATGTTTGTAGATGAAGGGGCCAGATGTCCTTAATGTGGTTGAGGGGTCCTGCATTGGCTATTTAAGCGAGGAGGAGCGTGAGCTGGACACTGTCCCTCATTAAAGTGACCTGCTTGCCGCTAGAGTAGAGCCATAAAACAGCGCTTTAATGTTCTTAGCAGAAGAGCGCCACAGTTTGCCCACAGCTGTATCGCCGTAAAAAAAGGAATTTAATTCCATAAGAATGATCTGTTGTCATAGCTCATGGCACCAGCTGTCTGACCATTTTTAAATGCAACCCTTGGGCATATCGCACACTCTCCGTTGGCTGCTGTGATCCTAAAAGCTTGTCTCCCTCTGGTCCACTTGAGCAGAAGAGCCTTGCTGGATTGGGCTGGACATCAAACATTCCACTATGATTTGCAAGATCACACCAATTTCCCGTGTTACCACTGTATCACCTTATTTGATTGACTTAGGTCCCGGCACACTCATTGCAATGTACAGTGTCTCACTGTATACATGCATGGCGGCACCCGTGCCTCTCTGGACACTCCCTCTTGTCTGTGTTTGGGCAGTAAAATTTGATGCACAGCTGCTATGGGAGCACATCTTGGGGTTCCTGCAAGGCTGATGACCTCCTAATGTGGATTCCAGCAAGGCAGAAAGACAAATGTTTGTGCTTCCAGGTCCTCCCGGTATCTGCAGCTGTCACATTATCCTTTCTGTGCCCTGGACCTTTTGAGCTCTGAATTGCAACCAAATACAGTATCAATTTGCTTACAGGACTTACGTTATGTTGTTTTAGCAGAAGCCTTCATATTTCATATGATCATCAAGCTTCCATAAAATAAAGGTATCAGGTGGATGACAACAACCAAGTAAAAACATGAACATTTCATTTTGGGCTGTGCGGGTGAAACGATTAACGTACAGTCAAACCTCGGTTTTCGGACGTCTCGGTTCTCGAACAATTCGGTTTTCCAACTAAAATTTCGATTTTTTTATGCCTCGGATGACGAACAAATTTCGGTTCTCGAACTAACTGAGCGCACTTGAATGCGTCACTTCACTCCTCTCGGCTTCGCTACCTCATGTAGCAACGCTACCTCGTGTAGCTTCGCGAGGTAGCGAAGCCGAGAGGAGGTAGCAAAGCCGAGAGGAGTGAAGTGACGCTCCCTCGTGTCGCGGCGCTCCCTTGTGTCTCGTCGCTACACAGGAAGCGACCATTGTGAGCAGACGTTTTTGTATTGTTCAATTAAAAAAAGCAGACGTGTTTGGTGAGAACTACGTTATATTGGACTGTTATTTTTGCATCGTGTATCAGCCCCTAATCATGGCACCAAAGAAAGCAAGTGGAAGTGGTGAACCTGGTGAAGAAAAGAGGAAAATAGTGTGCAAAACTATATGATTTAAGAAAGATTTAATCGCAAAATATGAGTCAGGTGTGCGTGTGTCTGTGTTGGCGAAGGAGTTCGGGATGCCGAAATGCCCCGCCTACTGCCTGCTGACAGCTGGGAGAGGCGCACGCCCCACGACAGATAGAGAGAGGGAGATGTTCCTTCAATTTTTATGTTAATGTTAAAATTGGTCATCTCCCATTACATTTGTACAGTTTATGGTGTGAAATTGTAAAAAAAAAAAGTTGTTTTCTGACTTGGAACGGATTAAAACATTTTACATGGATTTCAATGGGAAACATTGGTTTCGGTTTCCGAACAATTCGGTTTCCGAACAGTCTTCTGGAACGGATTAAGTACTAAAACCGAGGTTTGACTGTATACTATACTTTTGTGATCTTCATTCAGACGCCTTTGTCCACAAAACAGTTTCGTTTAAAAAAAAAAAAAGTTTATTTTGAGGAATTTAACAGCCAAATCAGTTTCACGTAAACTGCCCAACATTGTGATTGTAGACACGTTCATAAACTTGGGTTAGCACCTTGTGCGTACATTGTCTTCCACTCCCACATTACCTTTAATCTAATTCATGCTTCTCAGTGGAACACTGAAACCTCGTTTGTATGCCGGTCATAGCAAGAGCCAATGCAAATCTTATTTACACTTGCTGTGTTCTGTAGTGGAGAAACGTCTCGATTTTTGCCAATTTGCAGAGGCTACACTGACCCTAGGGTTCTGATGGATGGTTCTTTGAATACGATGGCCGAAAGAAGGAAGCCCCTTCACATTGATCCCCCTCGCATGCACCAGGATACAATGTAGGAGATACTCGCAGAGCACCTCCTCCACCACTCCAACCCCGTTCTGTTCAAATTTTTTTTCTGCTTCTTTCTTTTGCAACTCCCCTGTCTGGTCTGAAAACTGATAGGCTTTCTACTGCTTCAGGTTGCAAGAGCCTTACTTTCAAATTTGGTGCTGATAGTAGAGGTGTGGCTTACAGGCATAGTGGGAACACAAGCAACAAGGGAGCAGACTCTCTCTCCGTTCTGCCGCTAGGCTAAAAGCAGCCAGCTCATGCCTGATGTGAGACCTCGCTCAAAGGGATTTGTGATGGGGATGCTCTTTGACCCCTCGACGCCTACATTATGTAAATGTGTGCAGAAAACATGGAGGATGACACTGTTATTTCCACACAAATTCACTTTGTTGACTTTGAGAACATATTTGTCATAAAAGCACTGGAACACGTTCCATCAACGACGTCGGGCCAAAGGAACAGTCGTAAACTATTGAGAACGCAAAGGTAAAAACAACTAAGACAGACCTGTCGTGTAATGGAGCTTCCTTCCATATGTTGTTGTGGTAGTGGTTGGTAAGGTAACCAGATCTTTCCCCTCCCCTCCGAAGCGATGTTATTGTCCCTGCGCACAAAGGATGGGGGTTGTGTAATATAAGATGGAGCAGCACGGATGAGGTTCATGGACAACGCCCTTTCCCAGACTGTATCAGCGTGTATCAATTGACCATTTCAGGAGGGATTTCAACCTCCGATTTCACTCCAAAGCTATGGAACTAGATGAGACTGGCTGCTACTTTAATATCGTGTGCGTTCCTCCATGTTTGAACCTGCGGGTGTCATTCATGCCAAAGAGCAAAGTCTCCACTCAATTAATTTGTTCACTGCTTTCCCCTACTTTGTTCTGACTAATGACTGATCACTCCTTTTGTGTTTTGAGCCTGTAAAAACACTTCTAGAGTCAGGTCCCGCAGCAGGACGTAGCACTGACAGGATTTTGATGTGATTATAAGTGTCTACTTGTGCAGCAGGTGGTGGGGGGCTTGCTTTGCTTCTGTGAGCTGTTTATACTTAATACTATGATGTCTTGTAAACCACAATGTCTCCTTGTGTGGATTAAAATGGACATTGATGGCTGAATATAATTCAAATGTGCTGGGTCTTCATTAGAATCAACATTTTTATAGGGGCGGGACTTAGATTGTTGAGGTGACTTATGTCCGAGCATGAGTGGATTTATAATTTAATTTCAAACCACTACAAGGCAAAATACGTTTTATATGGATGTGCGTTTTGATGAATTCAGGACCTCTCCTTTTGTAAATCTCAGCACAAGTCAGATGGATGTGATTCAAACCATATGTTGTGGGGACTTCAAAGGGTTGTGCAGCATCAACACACACAGCTGGCTGACAGTCTTGTGATCTCAACGGCCTGAACGCTGTCTTTTTTGTGGATCTTCTCGCAAAGCATGACCTCCTCTGACTAATTATTTGCCCTCCGATGATACGCCCTTGTTGAATGTTCCTTAAAAAGTGGCCGGCTAGGTTTTCCCCAAGAAAACAGAACGTGCTGGTGGTGGGTGGGTTTCGCTGCTGGCACTGGGTGAACGTTATTATGGTCGCACACTCCCATATAGGGTTTGCAGAATTACACTCCAGATTGGCAGTGAACTGGCCACAGACAGTGAGTTACAGCACACCCGCCTTCAGCACTGATCATTAGCACTTCCAACACACTGGGATATTAAAGTTTGTTTTACAGCTCCCTATCAACAACCATGCAGGGCTGCAGATTATTGAATTCATATAATGTGAGTTATAAAGGCTGTCCATCTTTGGTGTCCATGTCGTGGTATGTGGACGGTGTGGTCCTGGAGGATCGCCTTGGCTAATAAGCGGATGTGTCATGCCCTGACCTCTGAAGATATTAGAACAAGTAAAACTTTACGATTGCTGGGTATAGTTTTATAATGGCAATCATGACATTTCTGTATGAATCTCAATCCAGCCCAGCATGCTCATATACGTAGTGCACCATCACTTTGTTCAGCAAGACGTAAGCAAGCAACGGTTATGGCCATTTAGCTGTCCCCTTCATCCCAAGTGCTCTAAATGGCATTGAATTTGAAAGTGTTAAGCAGCCATGCGTCCATTGCGCTGGAATGAACATATAGCAACCCCCACCCCCCCAAACCACCCCCATACACAGGACTGCAGTTTGAGTTACGAATATAATTTATTTATTTACTTATTTTAATTACCGAGCAGGTTTTACTTTCATGAATGCAAAACCAATGTCCACAAAACTTTGGAGTGGCACATAAAGGAGGAACAACCAATTAATTTTCAACAACCAATTATACTTTTCCATCCATTGTGGTGGTGATCTACGTAATGGTACTTTGATTCACCACGTGAGTCAACACAACACCATTGGAGCTGGCCAACCCCAGAATCTCATTGGCACCAAGAAGTAGCAAGGCAACTCACAAATTTATGTACAAACAAACCCAAATGAAGACCGCTGTGAATTTTTTGCACTTTATGTTGAGCCTTGGTGAGGATGTGTGCACTACTTAGTGGCCTTTTATACTTGTTTCATCATAATGGCCTGACAAAATCAACAAATCCTATGGTGGCCAAGACCTTTGCAAATTACTGTACCAGTGGAAGGAAACTCTTCGACCAACTCAATCTTGCAGTCAAGTGAGGATAACAGTCTGCAATTAGCATTAGATTTCGAAATAAAATTAGTCACAGACCTTGTATTGTTTTCTGTGGCTCAGAGGCAAAGGCTGAATTCTCGTAATACAAAGTTTGAAGAGCAAATCAGACCACCTGGAACAATTTAATCCCCCTAACCGTTTCCAACAAGGAAGAAGTGTCTTGTTTTATGTGCCTGCCAACTATAAATTTGTCCAACTCTGACCGTGTCCTTGTAATGAGAAAGAATCTCCATATTCATCAAAGCTCGTCAGTCTTCTCTTTGTCAAATTCATTCGAGCATTTCCTGTTTTGTCAGCAGCATCTGCAACAAAGACACATCTTCCCATCTGCCATCAAACGTCTTAGTCTGGGATTAATTCAGAATAGTCAGGAATGAGTTTGTCAGTGGAAGCAAGAAAGTACGACTAACAGAAAGGCATATTAGGAGTTGGGTGGCGGATTATGCGGAAATAGTTTGATGTTTAATCACTCCTTGTGCATAAGGCGTGTAAAAGGGAGATAGAATGGCTTTCCAGTAAGCTCTAATAGAAGCACACTGTCCTTCTGGTGAGTCTTGCCTCTGTTGGAGTAATATACCGTGAACTCACACAAATGTGTGTTTCCCTGAGAGCTTCCACTGAAGCAGAATGATAGGACAGGACTGACCCAGCACAGAACCCCATTTCTCCTCTGCCTCTCATCTCTCGCTCGACACTCGGCGGCTTGATTAGGGTGACGCGCGGTGAGGTATCGCGCTGTTAATGCATTTTTATGACACTGCGGCTGTCCCTCCTAAAAGTAGCGCATAATCAGACAGTGATCGCACCGAAAGCCACAATTCAATCGTTTTACCACCTTGAAAATAATAGTTTTGATCATTACCTTGTTAAAAGAACAACAATTTGATACTGTCTAGGCTAACTTACTTGAGCCGCGATCAATAATAGACGTTAGTTGAGCAACGAGCTACGTGGCCATTCGAAGCAGCGCTTGCGCAACTTAGCCGAATGCCAAATGAATAGGACAATGTTAATTCCCAGACATGCTAATGTTTTATTTCCAGACATAATTGATTCGAATGAACCACACCTCACAAATGTAGGGGGACTCGCAAAGCCAAAAATAATAGCCTCTTCGTCTCACTGAGAGATAAATCTGTAAAGTTGAAGCTGAACAACGTGACCAAACATTTCAATGTTTGTGCAGAGACTGTGCCACTGTGTGATGTGTGCCAGTATTGTTATATTCTGTGACCCTGATGAACATGGCTGGCCCTGCAAGGTGACAACATTCCGTCATTCCTCACATTAAAAACCCCAAGGTCTGGAAACATTTCTACAGGCGGTCTTTTCCAAGCGGAAACAGATTTGTACATGGTCATGCTTGTGGTTCTTTGTTATGTTATAGCTTCAGACAAACTGAGGACAGATGTGTTTGGAGTCATTTCCAACCCCCCACCCCGATCCCTCCTATTCCTTCCCCCCTTCATGATTCGCCTCTTTCTTCCGCCCCCCTTCCACTTCCCCTAATCTGGGACTCATTGTGTCTGTAATAAAGCACAGCTGCACACATCCCTCTCTGCACCCACTCAGTTGAGCTGATTACATGGGAGTAAGAGTCCAGTCACACAGCCATGCTCCCTTAACACAGATAGTACACGTTAGTGGGGACGCTTCTTGTGTCGGACTCATGCCAGTGCTAATCGCTCACGCCTGACGTTGCATTTTTACCGGTGTACTTAACAGCAGAGGCCCAGTTCATGATGATAAACGATAAGAGGCTGATTTACTAAGATCCCATGTAGTGGGCGCTAAATTGCGTGTTTGCAATGAACGCACCGATATTGGTTGGGTTTGCGCATGATCTGCTGTGATTGTGGTCTTTTACTAAGATCACAAATAGCGGCTACTAAATTATTTGTTCACTCACTGACCGATCGCGTAAGCTGTTGGTAACTGGTGTAGAAGTGTTGGAGACCTTCTTTCTTTTTGAAAGTAGGTTTCACCATTTGGGAGCGCATTGCAAGTGCAAACTGAGGCTTGACGCAATAGAATTGGAAGTGGAAGACAAAAAACAGTAAGTTACACAACAAAATTATATTACTCAGTTACGCAACAGAATTATACCGTGTCTAATATTTGGGAAAGCCAGCAGCCACATAAAAGCCATGTTTTTGTCGCTTTCATTCATGGCAATTGGATGCATCTGCCTATCTTGTGTGGAACATTGCTTTTAAAACTTGGGAAAGCATTTTCAGGAGAGACCCACATCAATTGTCACAGTCCCGCTGAAATGACTCTGATATAAGGAAATTGAGAGTTCAAAAGAGTTTCTGTGGCGTGAAGCTCCGATATTGGATCACTGAATAGTTTTTTGTTGGCATGTGAAAAACATTAACACAATCAGAAAAGCCGTTTTCTGTTCCCTCTAATTTTGCCTGGGCAATGCTGGCACCACTTTGTATGCCGGTTTACACCCGCCTTTCTGACATGCCATTTAAAGGCATTACGCATGCCAAATTCATCTGTGTACATGTACTACTCCGGAAATGCAGAATGAATTGTGCACCACTTTAATTTGACACAGCCCTAGTTGCGGCCTATGATTAGATCACCTTCCCATCTTAGTACATTTGGCACTAAGGCTGCAAATATCTACCCCTTACTTTTGTGGAATTCCGAGATGATGATGGTTTTGTCAAATACAGTGATTTCAAAACAAGAATTAATCATCACAAACCCATTATGAACAGTACAGTCAATGTTTTCATTCCCAATTTACTCTCACCCCAAAATTATGCGTAGGTTCCGCTCTACTTTGTCATTTCCATGCAGTGCAATCCTGTGCGCATTATGTGAGACGAGATCTCGTAGCCGCTGTGTTTCAATTTGGCCGGTGGGATGATGCCAAATTGCTTGAACGCAGAAATAAAAAAATGCAGTCATGCATGTGAAAGTGAGCAGTTCTAATAGAAAGATATGTCTCTTTTACAAATTGGAAGGCAGAACTGCTTCATTAAACAAAACAAAAAAAATGTGACGTGGATCGATAGGACTCTTGCCCTCATCTGTATCGCCAGCCTTGTTTCTACTAAACGGGTATGTGAGTCATATCGAAAGGTTCTGACAAAATGTCACTAATTAGGGAGAAAAGGGTCATTATGATGGAACAATTGAAGCATATACACCAATGGCAGGGGCAGAACGATTATGGGATTGATATTTCTACTTATTGGGGGGGCAATGTGGTAACCGCGCTGTCGTCTGACTACCATGGCAACAGCTTGGGGCATCCAGGTCAGCTCAACTCACAGCATTCGCAAAAGCTTTTAAATGGATTTCTTTGTCTCTGGTTGGCAGGCAACTTTCTCATCCATTTAAAATCATGATGCCTTCATCCTTGAGACAGACTTTCACCAGCGACCATTTTCTTACTTCACTCTTTTGATTTCTTAGGAAGCCAAATGGTTTGGGGGACTGGGGTGCGGGGGGGGATCATGCAGGTTAAAGTAGATTAGTGGCTGTAGCTCGATGCTTCCACCCAACGCATTTGACGACAATTTCACATGCAAGAATGTATGCTTTCCATATGCTTGGACTGTGCAAGTCAAGCGGCATATAAGCTGTCAGAGCAGATAAACTTGAAAGCTTTTAAGGGCAACATTGGTCTTGTCTTTTGGACTGTGTTTTTACACTTTTCTTTCTTTGTCAAGTGCAAGCTAATTGTGTTTCAAGCGAAATTTGACACGTATTGATTTAAACGTGCTACGGTAGTTGCACACACACATCGCGTGTATTGGCAGCTGCCCTAATCCTTCGCTTAGAAGGGGATTCTTTTTCCTTGCTCACATTGTTTTCAAGAGGTTTTTTTTGCACCCCCCCGTCCCCCCAATTCTTTCAATAGAAGCAGTGCCTGTGTAGGTTGGTTCGTTTTGTTATCATGAAGGGTTTTTAGAGAAAGTATTTCAGTAAGTGTGGCACATGAGGTTTAAAAAAAAATAAAAAATAGGAAAATGGTGGGTAGGTGTGAGTCCGACACAGCACCTGACTCATTAGCTTTGTTTCACTCTGTCCTTTTAGGAATTTTATAAGTGATCCTTGCATTTTGTGGTTATACATTTTAGAGTGTACAAATCAGGAAATTTCAGAAAATGCATTGCGCCTGGTGCCTGAGAGTGTCTCAGATGCCATCACACATTATAATAGCGGTTTGAAACGGCCGCCAGCCTCATCTCCTTTTGTCTGATGCTTTGTTTCTGGGCCAAGAGGATGCACATGCCTCCTGTTTGTGCACTAGCTTATCCAAATTGGGGGAAAAAAAGGAAAGGCAGAATTCCATTGGCTCTGTTCTCCAAAATCCAGCATCAACTTGTGACAAAAGATATACATGTCAAAATGACCTTCAAAGCCTCAACGCTAGTTCTTCTCTATGTGTACACACTTGAGTTTGTGTGGGTAGTTGCAAGCAATGGAGTGTTTTCCTTGTGCGCACCACTTTAGCGGGATTGCCTTTTTATATGTATATAATTTGCTCACATTTGTTAACTCGTATTGTGTCGTGATGACTTTACAGTGCATATCTCGTAAGACCCCGCTTACTCATTTACTGTACGCATAATCAATGAGGCCCTAAGATGGTTATCATATGACATCGCTTAGAGACATGAGGATTAGCATTACCCCTGCGCTACTATTTGTATGTATTTGCACATCACACGGGAAGGCTCCTTGGGATACACCGGGATGAATCATTATAATAGTCACTGACTGGTCTGCTTCTTGCACTACTAAGTGAACGGTGAGCTGAGTGATCACGCCGGCGATTTGGCAGTTTGTCAGAATTTAATCACATTCTAATGTAGGATGCATCAATTTCATCAAAATTGATAACATGCGCTTCGGTCAGTCTCTGTGTGTAATGGCCTTGTCTTCCCGCATTCATTTGCACAACCTTTGGTCTGTGGAAATCCAAGATGTAATGAATTGTGCGCTTTGTTTTCTCCCCCTAACACTCCCAGTTTAATCTGATTTATCAGCGAATGAACACCAGTGTCACGCTCATTTTGACCGTCATTGAATCCTCAAACCAATTGTTCTGTTCCCCATGTCCATAGCCAATGGGGAAAAAGGAAACTATTTGTGTTTTTTAATGATGAAAATTGTCAAATGCATCTTTTCAAACCACTTCTAGAACTTTTCTTTGCCGTCCATCAGTTTGCCAGAATGCGCCTCGGTTGTAACGCGCTCACTGCACAGATGACAAATATGCATTCTGTCAGGAATTTAATGGAAACAATATGTCTCCGCTTCGTGCAGACAAACTGGGCGGAATTCTTGGACCGCAGTGATTTACCTCCTAACCCAAATAAGCGCTAAAGCAAGGAATCTGCAGCACACAACCTTTATTTGATTTGTCAAGTTGTCTCATTTCTTATCCAAGACGAGGGTTTCCCAGCCATTGTATTGAGAAGCAGCACATGACAGATGGTATTTATTGCGGGTACTGTATAGAGAACATGTTTACAAGTTTCCCACGTGCTGAAAAGCAGAACCGAGGCCACTGACATCATAGCAGAAGTCACCTAATCTGTTTTTCCATTAAAAAAAAGAAAAAGAAAACTCAGCACGCTGATGGCCCACCTCTGGGGAGCCCTTTGGCACACTTACTGTCGGCTTGTTTCTGCTTTTCCTCTCCCAGCAAAAAGGTAAGACAGGAACTTTCCAACGACTGTCATCACAAAGTCTTATAAGATCATCAAAAAGAGTTGTTTTGTTGATGGTAAGCTTTTTTTAAAAAAACATTTGGCATCATGGGTCGGGCGGTTACATTCCCGCCTTTGTGGCTAGCTTTGCGAAAGGCCTGTCGGACTTGCGAGTAACTGTTTTATGCGTCACTCAGGACTCAATTTAGCACAGCTATTCCCTGCTATATGCTGATAGGTGAAGCTTAACCTTATCAGCTCTCTGCTCCGGTGACACAATAATCCACACAATGCCTGGCTATTATTGCACTGTATTGTAAAACAATTTTATTTGCTTAACATACATCTGTAAATAACCCCCCCCCCCCAGAGCTTGTTCTTTGCAGTTTGACCCGCAGTCATCCCGAGTTTCAAAAAGACTGTCAACTTGAATTCTCTTTTTGCAGATAAACTGGTTTTGCCTGGGGAATAAAGGGCTATCACTAAATGTCACTGTAAGAAGCTCACAGTGGATGGTTTCGTTAAGCTATCTTTTGCTTAGCTGGAGTACTTAGCACTTTATGTGGGATTAGACGACCAATGGAGAGCACCAGGGGTGTTTCCCACCTGGTCAAAGCACACACCCTTTGCAATACCGATACATTATATGGCAGCATTCTCAAAGAAGGCAACACTGTATTTGGCAATTGTTTTTTACTCCAGCTGTAAAGTAGTCTTGCTAACACTAACCAAACAACAATGTGAAAATGACATCCTTTCGGGTCATTTCCCTGAATCACCGAAGCATCCATATCTTTTAGCCACTCATTCTGCCGTGGTGCTTATCGCTGTGCATTGCAATGTGGATGAGTGTGATAAGAGAAAGTCGTATCAGGATGCATTTTTTTGGGGACATCTTCATGATGTATTTTTTAGCAGGTGTCCTCATCAGATTGAACGTGAAAAACCACTCTCAGAACCACACAAAGCCAAATCGAGCCGCTTTGAACTTTTACGAGCTGTTAACGGGTTACACTTGAATTGCGCATAAACACTTAATGTTTTCATGGGGAAAAAAACCAGTGCATAACTATTAATGCATGGAATGCTTTGCTCGTTTGAAGTGAATTACTAGAACGGCTTCAAGGACTTCAGTCTGGCAAAAGGCAAATGTCCTTATTTACAGATCCAAGCTTTAGCTCCAAGCAGTTGACTGTGTGGGGAACTGAGTTGGCTGGATAAAAGGGGGTGCATCACAAGCTCACATTTGAGCTTCTGTGAGTTAAATGTTTGCAAAGTAGTTTTGATTCTTTCTGGAGCAGAGCACAGCAACACCGTTTGAGTCGAGGCGCCCTGTTAGGTCATCTTGGTCCACTCTTGAGGTGTTATGTCCTAGAGAAGCATTTTGTTGAGTTAGCACTAAAGCAGAGACGATTATGTAAAGGTTGGCTGAGGAGATTATCAAAGTGCAACTGGAAAGAATAATAAACATTTACTTTTTCTGCAAAAATATTTTTATAAACTGTCCTTTCAGGGACAGTGGTTACGACAGTGGACATCTTATCATTTTATCAGGTTACAGGGTGCATGAAAGGGTTGAATACAGTAAGAATTGCAGGTTACACTGGTTTGAAGTATGGCGTCAGTACATAATTTGGTGGTTTTAAACGGCACATTGAGTAGGATCGTCAGCTAGGGTATGTTTTGTCTTTGTAGTCAGGGGGGTACTTTTGCTGGGGTGGGGGATGGGTCTCGTTCCTGGATCGATATGTGTCTGCAAAGAGTAATTGTCAACTGTTGGTGACCTCACTTCTTGGAAGCGAATGATGGTGCATGATGGCATGATCTCCCGTGAGATTGTTCCAGCTTGTCCCATTTACAGCACATTAGAGGGACCGCAAAAGTCGAGCAGGCCTAAACTTGGGAGATTGCAAAAAAAATGTGCAGTCACAGTCCACATTCCATATTACAAACTAAATTAAATGCAGCTCTCGGCATTGCTCTGTAACCATTTATGTGGGTCGGAGTATTTATTTTCACGTGATGGCGCAAACAATAGAGAGGCACGATGGTAGTTGGGGTTAGCCAGGGTTTTTGTGTTGCTTTTCAGTAACGGGGGGGTCATACAAACGTTGAATAGGATCATTGAGTCGGAGGTAATTCCGGGCCCCGGTGCAGGGCATTAGTTGGACACGCCATTCTGCTGACGGGCCCGTTTGTCCCACCCAACCCCCTCCTTTTTTAACCCCCAGGCCCCTCCCTGCTGCATCGGCATTTCTTTGCGCACTGAATCCTTTATCGTTGTACCCATGACGACATGTCTGATGGGGCGTGGCAACCAAGCTCTCATTCGGCCTTGTCGTGTGGGGAGCCAATGTGTCCAGATCGAGATTGCAATAGCTATGCCAACACATTGGATTTTTCAACGTTGATAAATGAATACACACGCAAGGGACATTGTCATTTATTATCATTGGAAATGGTTGTGCTTGCTGGGAATTTGTGATGTGAGTCTGGAATGTGGAGCCTCTCTGCGATGTTGTGATGTTCAAATTTTTCAGACTATGTTCAGGAGTTTGAGCTGAGCTCAGATAAAGAACTCACAGGGGGGGACACTGCAGAGACTATTAAGTTGCTGCTCAAGACATTCACTGCATACATTTGACAAAAGGTGGGACAGCGGAACCATGGTCTCTTCAGGACAAAAAACTGCAATTTTCTTCCCATGTTGCTGTTCTCTATAAACATCACAGACAGAATTGGGGGATGAATTCAAATCAGCATTACCCCTTCAGAAGTAACATCAGGGCTGTGACAGAGGTGGGATTACGACTGTGTATGAAGGAATTCTCCAATGCCAAGATGGGGCTGTGAAGTTGAACAGCTGACACTCGCTTTCTCCTGCCATGTTGTGTTGCAATACAAATGACTGAAGTAATTTATGTCACACTGTACACTACCGCTGACGTCATCAAACGATGTTGCTATGCAGCATATATGCCAATCTACTGTTATGGCTCTGGCACACCAAATTTGCAGGATCACTGGAGTTGAAGTCATAGGGAAATATAATATGTCTACCGCTACTCGCAGTAATAAAGAAAACATTCATCTCTGTCATCACGGTTTTATTTTACAAACAGGGCGTGGAACATTCTGGCTATTAATTAGGCCTTTAGGTTAAACTTATGATCCCAAGTCGATCTACTACATCCTCCGCACAAGCCCAGAGGAACTTCATCCAAGTGCAAATGATTCTCTGGAGAGGGTGTGGGGCCCCCGAGGTACCAGCAGAAAGAAAGATGAGGTGCCCCCTTGCAGGCTTTTGTTAAATAATGCCCCGTATCTGCTTGAATAATTCAAAGCAGCAACAGCCAGAGCTTCTACACAAACTATAAACCTGGAGAATGATTTTCCATCTTTGCCCTTGTGCCATTTTGTGCGCTGTAAAGATGAGAGTTGCTAGCTGGGGATGCCGGTCGAGATAAAAGGGTCATATAGTAGTAAATACTGTCCATCCATTTCCACGCTGCTATTCTGTACTGCCGCTCACTCGTAACACAGCGTTGTAACGCCGCCACCGAGGCCCACGCTTGGACTGGAGCCCCCATGAGACACCTGTCTTTGGTGTCTCTGTACATCTGTGTGTTGTGTGTATGTTGTGATGAAATAAACATCACAAGCCTTCACTTGTGCCCTTGGAGGATTCCTCCATCCAAGGCATTCCAGAATGCTGTGAGCAACAAAGCTAGCACGTGAAGGCTGATTATACAGCACATACGTTGGCCGCATGAAATCTGCACATCTAATTGTGGTGATACTATTTCGTCTTTTGGATCACCCCCAAAGGCAATGGCTCTTTAAGTTCAATTTCAGTCGCCTCCTCTTCAAACTCGATATTCCTCCGCACCTGTTTGGAGCGATACCTTTGGGGCACAGCTTGAAGTGAATAATTTATGAGCATGAGGGAGGGAATCACAACATTTCTGTGGACCTTCCGTTGCTCTGTGTGTTTGTCTAGCTGTCTGTCTTCCACCTCCTTTGTCTTTGTCCTTTTTTAAGGATTGTTTTTCACCACTGGGCCCATTCTTAACTTTATCTCTCCCTTGCAGTGAGGTTTGTCGACTGCAGCCGAGGGGGTCTTGTGCGCTTCGAATGCAAAAACCCAGAGGACTTCCGGATAGAAGCCGATGGGGTGGTCTACGCTTCCCGGGATCTGCAGCTCTCTGGACCCCAGACGTCAGCGCTGCTGATCAAGGCCATTGACGACACGACTCAGCAACAGTGGATAACCCTTGCCAGACTGACACCGTCCACCGAGCTGGTGAGTTAGCAAAACTTCAAACTAAACTTTCATGTTTCTTTTAGGTGATCAAGTGGATCCAGAGAACCTACAGTTTTCCGTTGTACTTTGCTGTAGAAAGCCAGTCGGATCAATTCGCGTCAATCAACTTGCGCTGATTACCCGCACCGCACATTCACAGATGACTAGTTTCCCAAATTGTAGCAGGTGTTCCATGAGACAAGATGGATGCCTGCTAATTAAAAGTTAATGTGTCAATTTAGTTGGAGCACAAACATATATTTAACACGGTCAACGTCTAGCAAGAGCAGATGCGCAACGACTGCTCATAAAAAAAGATTTCAGTGAGCGCGTCTTGTGATCGTGAGCTTATTGCCTCTGCGCCATCTCTGCGAGACAGCAAGCATCTGTTTGAGCTCCGCTGGACAAGACGAGCAGTCGTCTGCGATTAATTACGTCGTCCAAGCGCTCATATGTCAACATTGTCTTTGGCCGAGGATAAGAGAAAGTTCACATTGAAGAAGTGCACATGCCATATCGGTCTTTCTTGTAGTCAGGAAATGAAAGAAACTTCTGAAGGCTTTCTAGGATTGTAGGTTTTCACTTGGATGCCAGGGAATTATGTGATCCTGCTCAGCAAGACTCTACACAGACAAGACATGTTTTCTTTCAGTTTTACATGCTCGAGACCATCGATAGACCATCGCCCAGGCGTCTTGTGTTGAACTGCCAAAGGGAAAAAACAGCTGGCCAAGTTCAGATTTGTTTGGATTTCCTAACCATATCAATTCTAATACAATTCTGCTGAATCTATTTTGGGATTATTTGTTCTTGCGTCCATGACATGCCTATCTCTGTGTTTAAGTGAAATTTATCTAGTCATCTGAAATCAACCACGAATGACATGTACTGTACAACATAAAACACCAACTTGGGTCATAAGTGACGACAAGCGTTTTAGCAGATAGCGTGAGAAGCTGGCGTAGCCGCCTCCGACCTTCACTCAGAGTTGTTGCTCTTCAAACGGCACAAGCAGACTGACTCAAATGCACAACATCAAAGGCATCCAAAACACAGTCCGTTGCCCCCCCCCCCCCCCCCCAAAAAAAAAACAAAGGGCAATATAAGCTTAAAATGAGAATTGTGTCAAGCAAATTGGAATGGGGAAAATTGAGAAAGAAAAACCTAAATGAAAGTATTCATGGCAATAAACATCAATTAGTACAAACAATGTGTCTACTTAGTCATATAGCTACTGGCGTGCATCTTAACAATATTGTTTTGAGACGTCGACGTTTGGACATTTTAACACTTAGAATCCGAAAAGATTATTTTACCCAAAAGATTTGTCCAAAAGCCAACATTTTCCGAACAATGGACAACACTCAATGGAATAATCCATTAAATGTACGTAATCAATGTCATGACTAAAAGTGACAACATTATTTGTAAACGTGTGTGTACCAAGGACAATGTCAGGAAAGGGGCATGTTAATTTTCCATGGTCGCAGATAAAAACAAATTGTTCTGTTATTCTTGGGGCCAGCAGGCACATCTCTTAGTCACTAACTAAATTAGAGTTTTAGCCGGTAATGATTTCCCAGCCTCTCCAAGCACTATCATTAGCCACACACAAATGCAACTGCGGGTATAGGTTTTAATGACACTATTAGTCACTGCTGTTGGTAAGATAAATACTTTTCCCCAAACAGGTAAACTGTCAGCCTTTTTATTATTTTATTCATTTTAAACATCATAAATCAGGCTACACCTCTGCATCCTTGTGCATAATGATTTCTTAATCATGTCAGTGATTATTTAATTTTTATATTTTGTTTAATGATTATTATCACCGTGAGTGTTTGTTGAGAGAGACATTTTAATCACTGACAAACTTAACAATAACCTCATTAGGATGAGAACGTGTCTACCTCCAATCGAACTCTGCAGCACAGCACAGCTACACTCAGAAGCGGAAACAAGGGAGTTTTCTTAAAGGGTAAATCACAATTCAATGTTGAGGCTCTGAAGCTGTCAGAACAGTGTGTGTTTGTGTGTGTGTGCGTGTCCGTGCAGTTTGGAGCTTCGTAGATAAGATAGACGCCACTGTGAACAATCCCAACACGCCATTCATCATTCCCAACGCAGGTTGCAAATAATTGCTACTCTCACTCATGCCGATTTTAATAAGGTAACAGATATTTCTAAAGCACGACAGCTCTCTGCGCGTCTGCTTGCATTGTTACTTATGCAGTGTGCGCAAGCACTGTAATCAAATTTCAAACATGATTAGTGGAAGCTGTCTGACAGTGGTCAGCGTGCGCTATTGTGTGTGCGGAAAGAGGTACGGCTCGTTGTAGGGTGGCAAAGTGGTAAATCATTTCTGTGGTTACACGGCACTGTTTGGACATTCAAAGCAGGCGGCGCGTAGCACAGGGGTGGGGAAACTGCTCAACATTTTTTTTTTTTACCACATACTGTAGTTGTGTGTAAGCATTTCTTAAGGAGTTTCTCTTTGGTTTTAATCATTTTTACAATTGCACAGCCGGCTGGATCAAGGTCTCTCACAGGCCATATATGGCCCACATTCTGGAGGGTCCCCTACCTTGCTTTGGTATAATGAATTCAAGGGGTTTTTCTTTTTTTTTTATATTGTTGTTTTTCTTTCCCGCCTTGTGTTCAAGGTTATTGTAACTTTCCATGGCACTACTTCAGTCCCTTCTTCATGTCTCTGGAGCGGCATAGGCAATTTGCGCCATCTGTGTGTTTAGTGTCTGGCTTGCAGGTACCATCCTCCTTTGTTTCAAATCTCATTCATTACAGCTGAGGGAGGATGGCAGATCTATTATGGGAGCCGGTTGTGTCTGTGTGGGTGCATTTTATCAGGACATGAGATGAGGTTTGCCATTTAAAGCCAAGCGGTACTGCGGTTGTAATCCTGCGGCTGCACTAACTGCAGACACCAGAGCATGTCAAGGAGAGTTGTTGTAATGTTGATTGTCGAGACAAGGGAGTTGTGTCAGACTTAATTTTGAGGAAAATTTAAGGCCTTTTAATTTATCGCTGAATGTTTTGAACTGCTCTTTCGATGCTAGGGTTGTATTAGGAAAAATAATATTAGTTATGTTAGCATATGGACATAGGTTGACTGTCCATAGCCACACCTCATGTCTAGAGGCTAACCAGTTATGACCCTGATGCCAGTCACCTGGCCACGCCTACTTAAAAGGCATGGTGTTCCAGGCGCACAGTTGGTGGTGTGACTATGCTTCATTTCCTTTTATTGTGTTTTTAGACATAAGAGTGGTATGTTTTTTTTATTGTATTTTTTTATTGATAAGACATTACAACGAATTGGTGGGTTTTGGATGCTGAAACGGATTCAGTGGGTATTGTTGCTGATATTAAAATAAACTGAGTTACGATCTTGATCAAATACTACTGTATGTGGTTGTGCAACTCAATAAGACCAGTTCTCGGCATCCTTACTGTTTTATACGAATGGCTGATTGTATCTTCCACATAAATTCAGTTGATGCAGCAAATCATGTAATTTTTTTTTCCAGGTCATGGAACTCGCTTCTGATCAGGCCGTGTCCAAGGATTTGAAGGAAATAACATTTCCATCACGGAACTTGGACAGCCAGCTGAAACGCATGAAGAGAGACTGGGTTATTCCCCCAATCAATGTCGCGGAGAACTTGCGAGCTCCATTCCCACAAGAGCTTGTTCGGGTAACTATTATTCCCCCCCCCCCCCCCCCCCCCCCCCCCCCCACACACACACACAATCATACTCCGCTCATATCTTGACTGAAAAGCCTTCTTTGCTTGATATGACAACCTTGTAGCTTTCCCATAGCCCAGAGCTTCCATTCAGAAGGTCACGGCCATGAGACTTGGAAGAAAATGTTTCTTATTTACAGCTCTTTGCTGAAGGTCACCCCCGCCGCCCTTCCCTCATTTTGTTTTAAGGGGGCCACACTGTACAACCGCCGTCATATGATGCCATAGAGAAATTATAAGTGCTCACCAGCGCAGTAGTTCCTTAGATATTGTTGTGCCTTTATCATGGCTGAAGGACACATTCAACCGCCTTTAATTGACAACAGTCTTGCAGTTGAGGCTCAGTGTGGGTGGCTGACAAAGGACAAGCACTCCTCAGGACAGTTAAGGAGATCCTTCTGAGTATCCTCTACGCACATTTCTTACGCATTACGGGATATTGACGCAGGCCACATTAAATGAGATATTTCTGAGTTTAATGGATAGTATTGTCAGGAGGAAAGGAGATGCTCAGCAAGAACCAGGAAGACGGTACAGAGGTCTTCAATTTACAACGAAGTGGGAACCATTCTCATCCAGACAGATCGGCAATACCACCCATTAATCAATGTTATTCCTCCTATTTAAATGATTTGTCAATAAGGCACTCAAGCTACCAGACATTATTAGCATATATAATAGAGTTGTTGGGTACAGCTTTTGACATGAGGGATTGGGTTACCAATTGTTATAAATTTATCGAGATTTGGAAAGGGAAAATGATCATTTCCATTCAAATGCATTACAGATTGAAATAACCAGTAAACAATCAAGGACTGAGTATGCCAAAAAGGACTGTAATGTTTTGTCAACATTGATGACACAAGAGCAGCTTCACAATCGATAATGTTTGACCCTTTTTATTTTTTCTTAATCAGATATTGCAAGTAAACTTTTCTTGATTTTTTTATGCTGTTTGCATCAGTTTAGAAACCCGGTATTGGTTACATTATTACCGTATTTTCCGCACTAAAAGGCGCACCTAAAAGCCTTCCATTTTCTTAAAAGCTCACAGCGCGCCTTAAAATCCGGTGCGCCTTGTGTATGGTCATTACGGTAAAATGTCAACCACCAAAATGGCTCCTTGCTAGAGCCATGCTTCCAACGCAGAGTTCAAACTTAAGGCGATCGGTTTCGCAGTTGAACACGGAAATAGAGCAGCGGCAAGAGAGTTCAACGTTAACGAGTCAATGTTATAACTGTGTCGCTGCTTTATTAAATAAGTTTTACTGACATCTGATCGTCGCTATATAAATCAGGGTGTAGTGTAGTGTACTGTTAGCATTTCCTTGAGCATATCTCCATATAATGGATGCATTGTAGATTGCTTCTTATAATGTGCTGCGTCCAATATATGAAAACAATTACGAAATAGGCCATTCATTGAAGGTGCGCCTCATAATCCAGTGCACCTTTTTTTCACCTTTGTTGTAACAAATCATTCTACCCGCAGATCCGCTCGGACCACGACAAGAACCGATCTCTGCGATACAGCGTGACAGGCCCTGGCGCTGACCAACCTCCCAATGGCATCTTCGTCATCGACCCGATCTCTGGCGAACTCTCGCTTAACAAGCCGCTGGATAGAGAGCATATTCCCAATTTCCATGTAAGTCAAGCCCTAAAGATTTCCTTATGATCTGCCTGTTTGTACGCTCTCGCTGGCAATGTTGTATTTTCCCCTCTGGTTGGTATATGCTCCAGGGTCATGTGTAGCCGAAACAGTCTGCTCAGACTCAATAAAGACTTTTGTGCCATGATGTGGCGCTCAGAGAACTGGATTTATCCGTCTGAGAATTTAAAGACTTTGTCCGTGTGTGTTCAATATGTTGAGATAATCTTGAGCTCTCAAGCGGTGCTCTCGGCTGCAGTGGCTTTTCGGTGATTTTGCATGTGCATGAGAAGGAATGATGGCTGACTGAGAAGCGAGAAGATCATTAGATAAGCGACTTAGCCAACACTTTGCATTGCATTGACACAAACTGTTCATGAAATATGAATGATGGTCATTGACTCCAAAAAGCAGTTTGGCATGAAATCACTAAAATAGGTTTCAGCGAAAATAAATATTTTGGTTCATTTGATATAGATTTTTTTTTTAAACCACCCTTCAAGTGTGACTTTGTCTTCCTTCAGCTGAGAGCTCACGCGGTGGACCTGAACGGCAACCAAGTAGAAAACCCCATTGACATCGTGATCAATGTGATTGACATGAACGACAACAGGCCCGAATTCAACCACCCCATCTGGAACGGCACCGTCCCTGAGGGCTCCAAGCCAGGTAACGTCAACAGTAGCTAAAGAAGCAGCCGATCGCAATCACACGCTGTATATATTTGATTTGATTTTAAAATATACCGTTGTTTTCCTGTCCAAAAGGCACAGTTGTCATGACGGTAACAGCAGTCGATAAAGACGATCCCAAAACTTCTAATGGCATGATCCGCTACAAGATCTTGTCTCAGACCCCAGACAGTCCCACCTCCAACATGTTCACCATCAATAATAAAACGGGAGGCATCATTACTGTGGCAGCAGGCTTGGACAGAGAGGTGGGTTGCTTATTTTGTTGTCTTTTGTATTTTATTTTCTTGCCTTCGACTAACGAGTTATGTTATAAATGTCAAAACTAGACGGTAACACATAAAATGACAAACGTAAAGGAGCGCCAAACATTCAGTTGTGATGAAACTCTGACTTGACAACATCAGACATACATTAGCTCCTTCCACGTTGACAGAATACTGTTAAATAAAGTCCACATTTCACTTTTTCTGCCTTTGGGTGTAGTATCCTAACATTGGAGGATGTGGGATCCCGTACGAGCGCGTGCGTAGTCGTGGCAAGATCCGTGCTGAAATATGTTGTGGTTATTTCCAAAGTCTCCGTCCATTGTTTGTTCCATTAGAAATGTACAGTTTTTACATAAATGAGCCAAGTATTTGTTAAGTATGATGGCAATCACAACTTGGGCATGTTTGTTAATAGAGCCAATGAGGCAAACTACATTTGCTGATTACCATGTAAATTACAAGCCGAGCTGGCCTTGGCTTTTTCCATTTAATCCGAGAAGAATGTTGCACGCCTCACCGATCATTTTAATAATCCCCTCCTCTCACATTCTCTGTCCTCATTTCCAAAGCACACGTCTTTTACTTATCCTTCCTCTGTGCTGTAAACAACCACCTTTCCCCCTAATTGGCTCACAGAGCTGTGGGAACAAAATAAATAAAATGAAATATAAAGCACATGTCGGTTGATGTAATCCTAGTGAGGGCAATCTGGCTTGCTTGCCTGCTCAATCACTTCCGCCTAGGGGCCGCCGTTTTATGTGCGACAGTCGCCACCATGAAAGTAATTTGCCCTATTCTCATTACCAAGTGACTAGTCCATCACCTGAGTAACTGTTAATGTGGAAGTAGTCATTTGTCAACTTCATGCTGGTGTACAGTAAAGTGGAGCAGTGGTGCAACTCCCTCCCTCCCTCCTTGGGGAATTAATCAATATTAGTCATAAGAATAAGAAAGTCATTTAAACTGTGTTTCAATTTGGTTGTGCACATTTTTATTTTTCTGTGTGCTGCCACATTAGTCTGCTAAGGGCACCAGAAAATATCCTCCACAATTTGTATTATGAATTGACTGTTAATTTGATTTGGGTGGGACCACCAAATTCAGACTCGCCAGACATAATCTGTTCTCTTAGAATGCTGGAATTTTGTAGGGGGGATAATTTAGGAGTCACCTTATTGACTAAACCGTCACCATCTGAAAATCTTTGAAAAGGGTATGCGTGAGGTGCATCATGTTGGACTGGACATTACAATTTTCAAGTCTGTGGAAATAGATAAATTGCCATATTACTCTCAACCCATTCATGCTTTTCCACTGCAGAAAGTGCCTCAGTACATGCTGATCGTCCAGGCCACTGACATGGAGGGCAGCCCCATTTACGGCCTCTCCAACACAGCCACCGCCGTGATCAGAGTCACCGACATCAATGACAATCCGCCAGAGTTCACAGCTGACACGGTAAGCAGTGAGTGAACAGCTACCCTGGATTCGCGACTGTGCCCAGTTTCGATATGGATGCGCTCCGGCGGCAACTGCACTCTCTTATTTAGTTTATGTTCAGCTACACAAGCAGTCAGCCAGGCGTGGAGGCGCTCCCGCCCACACACATGCAACAATGGGGGAGTGCAAAAAGCCCTTTGAGTGAGACGTGATGGTATTGTGCTGTTCGATGACAACGGGCATCGAAATGACCATGACAAGATGATAAGAACCCTACATTGGTCTGATGACAAACGGTACGGTTGTTCCTGCAGTTTTTCGGCGAGGTGCACGAAAACCGCGTGAACGTGATTGTGGCCAACCTGACGGTGACTGACAAGGATCAGCCCAACACTCAGGCCTGGAACGCCGTCTACAAAATCACTGGCGGCGACCCCACCGGCAGGTTCTCTGTGCCCACTGATCCCACCAATAACGAGGGCCTCGTGACGGTTGTCAAGGTAAGGTTACCTTTTCAAACTATCAATTAGAGTGAAACTCCTCTACAACGAAATCTACATGGGCGAAAATACCCCCTAGTGTGAAAAAATCTTCATGCATTAACACCATTCCCACTTTCCTGTTTCAAATTTGCTACAGTGTTGTGAAAAATCTTGCTGCAAACATGATTTCGTTGTCGAGGAGTCTCACTGTACATTCGTATAGAGACGCTGTATCGTTTCCCATGTTTCATGGTGTGACAGATTTTTGTGTTTTGGTCAAACCAAGTACACAAGCACATTATTGCAGACATAGTACCGAAAGGATAGTACCGAATCAAATGTTCACAGCTAAGACACTTTTACAAAAACTCAACTCAACTATATTTCTAGAGCTTTTTTTTTTTTTAAGCAAGCACCGTGCTGTCCATGGAGCAAAAATACAACAAACATTAAATTAATCAAAGACAGTAGAAAACACAAAAACAGTCAAACTAAAAATCAAGTCTCATGCCGAGTCCAAAAGCCAAAGAATAAAAAAAGAGTTTTAAGAGGAATATTAAAGATGGGCAGCGAGGGGGCTTGCTGAACATTCAGCGAGAGCAACGGAAAAGGCTCGCTTAATTGAAAGCAATCATAGTAATAAATCAGATGTACTTGAAGCGATATTAATATAGTTGTGTCCCGCTGACCGCGTGGGCCACCAGTTGAAAATTCCCGCTTTAGAAGAGCGCCAAGATGTCTTATTGTTGTTATGTACTGTA
Organism: Hippocampus abdominalis; assembly: GCA_018466805.1. Classification (NCBI taxonomy): domain Eukaryota; kingdom Metazoa; phylum Chordata; class Actinopteri; order Syngnathiformes; family Syngnathidae; genus Hippocampus; species Hippocampus abdominalis. Next base: position 4,726,089 of record CM031708.1, read on the forward strand.
GCTATCAAGACATGAATGCAGCCATCAACAATACAAACATGCCATTTAGGAGCAAGTCTAACAGATAATAGTTGTTTATCAGCCAGATTAATTTGAGTTGTGTCTTCTCATTTGTTTCAAACAGAAGAAGGTAATTAATAAGAAGCTGGCGGGCTTGCTGCTCTCCATTAATTCACCAAGGCACCGAATTAATATCTGAGTCTATTGTGGGTCTTTCACAGGAGGAGTTTCAGGGACGGGAAATGGAAATGCTTTACTTTGCTTTTTACTCTCACATCATGTTCTGCCATTTAATACGGGTTCCTCCTTCCCCCCCTCAACCTATTTCACATGATGACGTATGCATCGCTATCTCTGTCTTCTGTTTTCCCAGCCGATTGACTATGAAATGCACCGGGTATACGTGCTGACAGTAGAGGCCAAAAATGAGGAGCCTCTAGCCAGAGGCATCCACTCTCCCCGTCAATCCACCGCCACAGTCACCATACGAGTGCTGGACGTCAATGAGAGCCCTTACTTTGATCCCAACCCCAAACTCATTAAACTGGAAGAGGGAAAGCCGGCGGAGTCCATGCTGACCACCTTCACAGCGCAGGACCCTGATCGCTTCATGCAGCAAAGTATCCGGTAGGAGGTTAAAAACGAGCAGCGCCGACTGTATTCTGGTTAAATCGCACCCGACAATGAGCAACAGTGGTGATACTTTTGACTCCCATCTGTGAATATTCTGAAATTGATAGGGATATGATGTTAGCTTGACTGCTCCTTTCAGTTCACTCATCGGAGCACCTTTGTATCCGTAGGCGCTTGGTTGCTCCACACGTTTGTATTTTTCCACAGAATGGATGATTGGATGTCGCCATGTGCGAAACAAAACAGCCTTATTCAACATTGATAGAAGTTCAATGAGGTGAATCTGAATGTGAGCGTCTTTTATCAGCTACACAAGACTCTCCGATCCGGCCAACTGGCTGAGGATTGATCCAAACAACGGTAGAATCACAACAATGGCCGTTTTGGACCGAGAATCGCCTTTTGTGAAGAACAGCATGTACAATGCCACATTCCTGGCCACTGACAACGGTAGGTAATCATGTACATTTGTATTGTTCAGCTCCTTTCAATGCGCTGCTCTCATGGTTTAGCTGCTTCTGTCGGGATGCTTCAAAGTGACTATTGTCAGAAGGTGATGCCTTGTACAAGGATCGATGTCTAATTGAGCCACTTGTGGGACAACAACACACGTCCAGCATGCCCGAAAGACAAACACTGACCACTATTCACCTTAAGGCTAATGTGTTAAGAATCTGAGAAGCATCCGGCTGCATGGATAAAGTCGACTTTTCCCTGAAGAGGATTTACCTCGGTTCGAGTTTACCCTGTTCTGCAGAGCATAGCGGAGGCCAACAGGCTTAAAACTTTGCCAGCAAAGAGGTTTCTCAGTATTAATGGGTCAGGACTGGATGACTAGCTCCTTTGAGCGTGGCCTGAATGGTAAAGAAGCATCTTAGCACAGTGAATACATAGAGGAAGCCTGAGAGGAGCGACAGTGGCCTCTGTTTTGCTGCTTTAGTATTCCCATCCTGTGTCCTTGGTCAGGAAGGCGTTCTTCTCTCCCCTGCACGCACACACTCGCACTATCCAAATGTTCTAGTACCGCACTCTTTCTATCTGCCGCCTCACTTGAGATTACTTTCTTAAATCAGTATGCCATTTGGATGGGGCCAATCCCACTGGAGTAGATAGCTGTGTTGGAAACACAACAGTCGCCTCTTCTTTTCTGCCCACCGCTTGATATTTCCGCAATCAACTTTCAAGATTTGCATAAATGTCTATGCACGTGTGTTTCGTGGCAATGCAGGCAACCCGTTCGCCACTGGAACTGGCACGCTGCAGATCTACTTGATGGACATCAACGACAACGCCCCGAGTGTGTTCCCCCAGGAAGTGGAAATATGCGAGAAACCTGAGCCCAACGCCGTCAACATCACGGCGATCGACGGCGACTTAATGCCCAACGCTGGGCCCTTTGCCTTCGAGTTGGCTAACATGCCCATCGATGTTAAGAGGAACTGGACCATCACCAGGATCAGTGGTAGGAATGACTGTGCTAATGCAGTAGTGAAGTCATAATTTGACAGTCAACAAATATATGAAAAAGCTCCTTTAGACCATAAATATAAGACAAGATGAAAAACAATCTGTCCAGCCCAGTCCACCGCTGAGTAACCAAATTCATTCATTCGTTCATAACCTTGCAACTTCATATATCATATATCGGGACTGTCATAAGCAATTTCCAGTACCTGCTCAACTCATGTTTTAAGCAAGACAGTATCAATTTGTAGCAGCTGCTCATTTTCTTGCAGCCCTCGGTCTCTTCAGGAAAAAAAAAAAAGTCTGCGTCTCATGTCAGCATCTATCTTGTGTAGTATTGACTATTTCAGCTGTACCAGCCGAGGAGTGCTGCTAATGTTGGTAATATTAACAACCTGTGATTGGAATGTGGCAATTAATGAAATGTTCAGCATATTCTGCTAAAAAAAAAAAAAACATTTTAGCCAGAGAGACTTCTGTGCTGAAATACAATGTATCTTTTTGGGATAATACCATTTGGATAATCGCAACGAGGAGTTTTAAGCTTAAAGCAGCATTATCCAATGTCATTCGGTAGATTTGTGAGTCTCAAATTGAAAATCCTTATTTTGGGTTTTATATACTAATGCAAGTAGGAATTTGTCATATATAGCATATACGTGCATGTATCTGCAAATAGCTGCCGGGGGTGTTTTTCTTACTCAGCTGGAAGGCTGGGCATCTATTTTAACAGATTTTGGGAATAATAATAAACACCATTAGCATTCCAGTACTGTATTATAATTTATTTCCAGTCAAAGTGTAATTTAAAAAGGACTCCCATGGAGAAATTTAGTGACAAGAAGCAAGGCAGAATGGGCACAACAAATAAGATCCCAGTAAGCTTCCACCCTTTGTCAAGGGACAGAGTTAAAATGGGCTCAGCAGTTAACTCTTTAATGTCAGTGTTTGAACAGTTGTGGCCTCCGAGCAATTTGAGGGAAGTCTTAACCTCAGGTGGATGACACACTCACCAAACTAATTGGGGCAAAGTGGTTATTTGAGGCCAACCACTATTTGAAGAATTGTGGTATTTGTAGTGCTTGACAAGTGTGTAACAATGAGCATGACCCAAACAAGCCCACTTTTAAGCAATCCTGCCTTCTCTTTGTTGCTCTGCAGGTGACTACGCTCAGTTGCGCCTCAAGATCGGTTTCCTCGAGAGTGGCATTTACGAGCTGCCCATCATCATCACGGACTCTGGAAACCTGCCCTTGTTCAACACCTCCCACCTGAGGGTCAAAGTGTGCCAGTGCGACATCAACGGCGACTGCACTGACCAGCAGCACATCATGGCCGCCGGCCTAGGCACGGGCGCCATCATCGCCATCCTACTGTGCATCATCATCCTCCTCAGTGAGTGTCACCTAAACGCTGCCATCGTAGATTAGCAGAGCAGCTAAACATGATCCCAATGATGATTAGATTAGCACGGGATTATCAAACAAATATATAGTTTACATCCGGCCTAAAATGCTAAGACACGGGATCCGATTACACGTGAATGAAAATATAAGCACGGTTCCGTTTTGTAATACGACGACACGTGTGTGTGTGTGCGCACACTTTGCAGTTCTGGTGCTACTCTTTGTGGTTTGGATGAAGCGCCGCGATAAAGAACGACAGGCTAAGCAACTCCTCATTGATCCCGAGGATGACGTGCGAGACAACATTCTCAAGTATGATGAGGAAGGCGGTGGAGAAGAGGATCAGGTAGGAACGATGCCACTCACACTCACACTCACACATACACACCCACCCACGCGCACAGAGTAAAAACCTTCAACAACGCTGTGGATTATTTGAAAAGCCCTGAAAGCACTTGTTTTTGCCAAGCAATCAGTTATTTCAATGGAAAATTCGCACTCCAAAGGATGACTGAGAGACTGCTTTAGGTTCCTGGAAAATGTCTCCAAGCCAAGGTCTAAAACATCCTAATGTATCCATTCATCATAATACTGTCCCAAATATTGTGAGGCTGTCACTCAAATATCAGCTATGTTTATCACTTAGTTCAGCCGGAAGCGGGAAAAAAAAATCTATTGAATTTGTTTAATCAGAGTGGCACTGAAAAAGACACACCAAACACAAAAAATGAACACCAAAAATTAAACATTGAGAATTTTCACAATTTTTTAAAATAAAAACAGCTTGAACTAATTTTTTTTTATTAGTTGGGAAGCATATTTGTTCTCAGTACTTTCTTGATTGGCCTTGTCTCTGCTCACCTGTCTCCACCACTTGATTGGTAGTCATGCCACATAAGGGAAATTACAATGCATGTGAGCTTTTTTTTTTCCAAAAGGACCAGAAAACGGGCACAGGTTGAAAATAAAATGATAGACTATTTTAATATTCCCAGGGTTTCATCTGGTACTCTCTCCAACCCACCTATTGCGACTCAATGGTGAAGGTGAATGCATCGAGCAGAAAGACAGCCGTGTTGGTGGACTAACAACTCTTTCCGTCTGTCACTAAATGGAGAATTTGACAATTCAACTGTGAAGGTTCTGCATACAGGCAGAACAGTTAGAATCAATGATACAAACGCACTACGGTCCAGTTGGTTCTGGAAATAATGGATGTGTGTTCTCCAGCGTTACTGCTTTTCACTTTACAACCCAAACACTCACACCCCCATCCTGGAAAAAACGCATGAATAAAGTCCCGTCTCTGCATCTTGTCGCGCTGATCAGGCATGTAGCGACACAAATTCAATTGTCCTAATGACCCCTTGTTAGCACAACGGAATCAGTTCTTGGGGGGTGAGGGGGAAAGGCGGCGTTATTCCACATAGGCTATTCTCTCACCGGCTGAAGTGCGGCAGTGGTTCGCATATAAGTGGTGCACAAATAAGCGGGAGACCCCGCTCTGACCTGGCACAACGGCAAATTAGCCTGGGAGACTTGTAATTGGTGCGCTGATGTCATTTGGAGACAGGCATCTGCTGTGCGCCAATAATGAAGCTCTGTGTAAGGTAACAATATGACGACAAGACTGTCAAAACATCTGCAGATAGAGAGAGAGAGAGCGACAGAGAGAGGTCCTTCCGTGTATTTATGTCCACACATAAAAACACACACTTTGTAGAGCAGTACATGTCCAAAAAAGAAGTAATGCTGCTCAAAAGCAAATTAAGTCCAAGCTGTCGTTTATTGAGAGCGAACACATTTCCCTTCAAAATGGCACAAAGGACAGCAGGATAAAATGGCCTAGTATGCGATGTCTAGGGAGTCAATTCTGGCTTAAAAAAATGGGGGAGGGGGTCTGACTTTCCTGGTGCTGTGGTCTGAATAATACCCACCTCTGTTCGCCCTATCTCCCACCAGGGAGGAAATTGAAGTGTCAGTCCATTTGGTGCTCTCACAGTGTACGATTTTAGCCGCTGCTGCACTGTGATGCAGTCACTATCGCAGGCAGACAGATGATCAAGTTGAGCTCAGAGAAAACGGACGATTATATAGTTGCACACCAGCACGCTGTTGGAGTAAACAAGCAGATCAGTCGCCTACGTATTAACGCCGAGACAGCGTGACTTAGTCGCTGTCGTACCCATGCATGAATGAAAACGTAGGAATCAATACACGGAACTGTGTTCCCGAATGATGAGGTTTTGGAGTTTCTGAATGATAAGTTCCTTTTTAAAAAAAAATTAATTTTAGGGCTAGATGTGTTTTTCATACAAATATGTACTGCTTGTCTGATGAAGTGGATATGTAACTCCTATTAGGTTTTTTTTCTACAGAGATTTATGGGGTTGGTAAAAAGAAGTACTTGGCGGCTGCCCCCGCAATAAAACAATCGGATGCAACACAGGGCCGTCCTGTTTATGATACGTGCAAGGAAGTAGCTTGTACGACACGAGGATGCATGTTCAGTTAATACAAGGGTTTTCACTTGTTGGTTTGATATTTATGGCATTTCATTATTTTACTACAGTGAAACTCCTCTACAACAAAATCATGTTTGCAGCAAGAAATGTTTCACAACAGGGGGTTTTCACTGTAGCAAATTTGAAACCGGAACGTGGGAATGGTGTTAATGCATGAAGATTTTTTTCACACTAGGGGGTATTTTCACCCATGTAGATTTCGTTGTAGAGGAGTTTCACTGTATAATTATGACATTACCACTTAGCATATCTCAAGTGTTTGATTACTGCATATTATCTCTTTTCAGTTTGTACAAATTCAGGTTACATCACTGCCAGAGGAACAGAATTCCGTCATAAACAGAGTACACTCTGCATCTCCAAATTGTTCCTTTTTAATCCAAATAAAATGTGGTTTTGCTGTGTTTCAAATTCTAAAAATGAGTTTCTAAAAAGTATGCAATGTTAAACGTGGATCATTAGCGCTGGTGGCTGTGTGTGCGCGAATGAGTCGTTTGCCATTAAGCCCTTCTTGCTTTGTTTCAATTCCTGTGACCCTTTCTGGTCTGACTTAAAAAAAAAACCCACACACAACAGTGGCTGGAGTCAGCCTGGAACGAACCAAAAATGACGGATGATATTCTTGTATGATGACCACTGTTTTGATCCAACACTGCCTCGGGGCTCACTGGCATGAGTGTACACATGAATAATCCAGTTAGACAGGCGATGAGACTGATGTGTGCGGAGTAGAGTAGGTGTACTTTTCATTTATACATCACACTGCGGGCAAAGAGCTGTAAGTACGTGTGTAGGAACTGAGCAACGACACCTGTATATTGAAAGGGGATATTAGAGATAGACGGATTAAGGACTGTCCATCGCGCATGCTTATTAGGTGCGCCTTATCTTCTGCTGCCTGATACCATCCGACGATTCACCCTCTCCTGGCCATGACTTAGCGTTGCCTTGGTAATGTTAATAGGATTAGCTTTGGCTTATGCAGAGCCACCATGTCACGCCTGGCCATTGATTAGAGTCTGCGCTTCCAGTGGCTGCAGCGCCATTCGTCTGAAATGTCTGATGTTTTCACGGCTTTCCTGTAACAGTTTCAAAAGGCTCGATGGTCATTGGTCTTATCACACACGTCCATCCTTTATCTGTAGGACTACGACCTGAGTCAGCTCCAGCAACCGGACACTTTGGAACACGATGTAATCAAGCCTGTGGGGATCAGACGTCTCGATGAGAGACCGCTCCACCCCGAGCCACAGTACCCCATGAGATCAGCCGCCCCACACCCCGGAGACATCGGAGACTTCATCAATGAGGTAAAAAAAAAAAAAAAAAAAGAAGCTAGACAGTGCCTGTAAAAGCTGGCATTTTTTGTATAAACGTCCACCCGGGGGCCATCACCTCGCAGGGGTGGGCAATGTATGACCCGCTTGCTCTGTTCTTTAATCCTGCTCACCAAGGATTTAAATCAAGGTCCAACATTGGCCCGGGCCACACGTGACTGCATTGAGCCACCCGAAGTCCACTGATGCACATTTTATTAATAAATGTGATTACATCAATAATTGCTAGCAAATATTTCATATTTTGAGTCCTATCCACCTAAATTGATCAATCATCTGTGGTCTTTCCATCACCCCCTTTCACTGACACAATTGTGTGCTATGTACTCGCATGCATTTGGGCCACCGAATCAATCCGCATCATTATTTCATCCATGGCCGACATATATAAGTACCCATTTCATTAAGTATTGTTTTAAATGGGGAATTTCTCCATTGTGAGACGAGTGAAGGTTTACTTATTCTTATTATCTTGATGTATTTGCATGCATTTTGGCCACTAAGACTACATGCTTCACTTCATGGGTAGGCCAACATATATAATTATGGATTTTGTTTTAAGCATTGTTTTAAATTACATTATCTATATGCTGGGGAATGGGAGTGTGGCTAATTTTTTAATCAGCTGCCTTGCTCCCCCTCACTTGTGGGCAATTTTGGCCACTGGGACTACAAAATTCACACACAATTCACTATTTCATACATAGGGAAAGCCGACATATATCATGATGACTTTCATCCAGTATTGTTTTAAATCAGGGATAGTGCAAGTTCTGGCAGGGCCACCATAACTTGACTCATGATGGCCGAGAGGGGTGTGAAGTTTAACACACGACACTCGTGATCGCACGTATTATGTATTCTGCCTTGTCTGGGCTCTGCGTAAAAAGCACCAGCGAATAAAATAATGTAGGCCTACATACTGGGTGTGGGTGTGTAAAGAAGCAAAAAACCACACACAGTTCGTGACAAGATGGCTTTGTTTTGCTGCAGCAGCATATGCAATCCCAAGGTGCATAGTGAAAAGAATGAAAGGCTGAATTTTTTATGGAACTTTCTGATCATAAACAATTTGGTTTATACAACTCCGCATTATGCCGACTCGGAAGAATATTGACCTCAAACAGAATCAATTCATAGTCTGCCGATTGTTCTCCCAGACAAAAGAAGAACGTTTTGGAGTCTTGCACATGTCTACTCAGACATGTATAAAGCTTCCGAACGTGATGCTAACACACTGAGATATCATAATTATTTTTTTCTCCCCTACAAAAGTCGACGAGTCAGAAGAGAAGTGAGAATGAAATATGTACTGAGAGTGCCTGAGGCTGCCATTGACTCGAGCTTGAAGGGAGAATGTCAAATGAAAAGAGCAGTCATATATTTTTCACCGGCTCCAAAAGACGTGTCTTTCACAGCATTATAAACAGAATATGCGCCTACCTTTTGGATGCCAACTATGTTTTTAGATGAGCATGCTGGTGTCTGGCTAGCCATAGCTCGTACTGTCACTATAAGTAAAAATACAGCATTGAAGTCGCTGACAACCACAAACAGGGTCCCCAACCATTCCCAAATCCATCCATTAATCCGAAATGAAACCTATGACGTGGGCGTGATTAAAGTCGCGCTGATTCTCGAGAGATGAGCCCTTTCCCTCACACGTTTTTCAAAGAGAATAAGGCATCAGGTAACAATCCCAAGGACCCAGTAATCCAGAATCCGAACCATAAATCTGACCTCACCCCGATGACCACTCAATTTTGACTCAAACCTCGTACCCAAAGGGACAACCACTAGATTGGCCAGCAGGTAAGACTCCTCTAAGGGTCATTTATGACATCAGTGTAGGGTTGCCAATGCCAAGTTTCCAATAATGCAGAATCTAAGATGACTACTCCAGCATGGCCACAATCGAATCTTCCCCCTAATGATCAGGACAAGTGGACGACCGTGCAGGGATAAAATTGCATTGCGTGATTGTCTAACCTTTTAAAACTGCCCGTGGCGTTTTTTGGCTACAGACCGAGCGATGGGCTAGAACCAGCGGAGCAATTACGCTTGTAATTGTAATGAACGATCCCGGTGTAATATTCCCCTCCAGATTATCAGGCCGGCAGCAAACACTCGACAATGTCTAACCAGTGGGAAGTAATTGCTTCTTGTCTCGACACTTTAAATCAATCTGTCTCTTTTTTGGAAAAAGCAATGCCAACGCCTTCCCAGTCACGTGAGGGCTGCTCCGTCTGCGTCCGTCGGCTTCCGACTCTTTCATCCATTTATTATTCGGGAGTTGGCTCCTATCCAAAGTGGTCGGTGGCCAAAGCGCAAGTCAACGCCCATGTGACCGATCCTTCAGGTCGTTGGAGCACCCTCGGTGAGGGGAGGAGTCTTGAAAAATCAATAGTGAGGAGCTCTCACGGCGCAATAAAGATTTCTGGGAATGTGGAGGGCCATCTTTCAAAGCCCCACCGCAAGATAAAGGCGCACGTGCGTGACAAACGCATTCTCCCTTTTGCCCAAGCCACAGATGTGCTCAGTGCTTTTCGCGAGTATTTATTCATGAGCCCCAGATTGCTATCGAGATTAAAGATGACAAGGTATCGCTGCCATGCGCTCTCAAATCTTCTGAAGAGCAAAGAGGATGCGGCCAAACTCTGCGCTCACTGTAGGATAAAGTTCACCTTCCAGGTCTCTCAAGACTGGAATTTACCCGAGTGTGACTAGTTGAAAGGAACCGACACAATCCCCAAACACAGTCATCCAAAATGCCATCTACAAATCTACTCGGGAGGACTGGAACGCCACTGATTCTTGGCTCTCGGGTCAACAAGTCTTCATATTGACCACTCTTAAAAGTTGGCAGCAGACAGACCCAAGCACACATTCATCCAGAATCCCGATCATAGCAAAATGAAGTCCGATGACGACTCAAGCCTGACGAGAATCTGATCTCCCTCGGCCCGTAATAAAGAAAGAATCACTGAATGTCAGTTCTCGGCTCAACGGGCCTCAACCGTGACCCTTTATTATGCGAAGGGTATGACAGCAACAGAACTCTGGCACACAATAATCCGAAATCGCAACGATAACGTAGAATAAACTCATTAATACTCAAGTGTGACTCGAACCGAACCAATAGAGGAAGAGCCGCTGATTCTTGATGCTTGATTGGTTGTCATCCTCACTCAGCCACTCTGTGCAGTGACTGAAGGCTGCAGACAAACAACCTCAGAAGCATCCAATAAACAAAGCAAACCACACATCCGATTCAATATTTATGACGACTTGAGTTTGACGGCAACCTGATCTCCCGCCTAACAAGCAGAGGATGAAGTGCAAAATCTTGTTCCAGGAAGACGAGTCTTTATGTTGACCCTTCTAACATTTGTGAACATGGCGGACCTTTGGAAATTCAATCGTTACGAGCAACTTGTGCGCGATCCAAGTTCACGCCACCTTAAATCCACTGTAAACAATGTCGAAAAGAAAGATGACGGAAATTATTTTACATTTAAAACACACACACAAACACACACACTACTAAATACTACTACCTAATAATGCGCAAATACTGTGTAGTTTGTCAAATGTAAATTTCGTACACTGCTGTTATATTCACAAATACATAATGTTGCCATTAAAGTACATTTTTGTTGTTGCTGTTAGAGGTAAAGGACTGGTCAGATGTTTGAGGTATCACCCCCAAAAATATTAATAATAAATAAATATTATAAAACACTATGAGCATGAAAGTCACTAATAGATCTTTTTACCGACAATTTGTTTTCTGCTTTATTTTTTTTTTAGGTCCACAATAGTTTATTATATCCTACCCATATTCTACTGATCAAGCCCCCACCCCAAAAAAAAACCCCTAAATAGATAGATAGATAATAAAATAAATAAATAAGTAAATACATAAATAAATGGGGTGGGGGGTGGGGGGGAGTTGAAACTTTGTGTGTGTGTGTGTGTGTGTACCGTGGTAGCGCAACAATCCGGTAGCCTTGAAAACAGGAGTCAGCATGCTCTTTATTGGCTCGCACTCAAAAGGTTCTATCTATTTTTATGGCTGCCATTGAAAGAGTAAAGAGCCGCCAACCAGCACTATTGGGAAATTGCTGGTTTATTCCTATTGATTTCTGATCATTCCCATGCAAAATTTCCATCATTTAGCAACCTTATCCGGATTGGTCTTAACTGCGCCGTTGGTTTCCCTCTCTTGCAGGGCCTGAAGGCAGCAGACAACGATCCCACCGCTCCCCCCTACGACTCTCTGCTGGTGTTTGACTACGAGGGCAGCGGCTCCACCGCCGGCTCCCTGAGCTCACTCAACTCATCCAGCAGCGGGGGCGATCAGGATTACGATTACCTGAACGACTGGGGCCCTCGCTTCCGAAAACTGGCGGACATGTACGGCGGGAGCGATGACTAAGACACGAGGGAGGACACAAAAGAAGAAGACCACGACGACGAAATGAAGGAAAGATTCCTTGTGGATGGACTTGGAAATGTTGCAACTGGACTGTGAGAGAAAAGAAAGGAAAAAAGGATGCAGAGATTTTTTTTTTCAAAAAAAACTAAACAAAACAACAACAAAAAAACAACCAACCAACCAACCCGGCTTATTGTTGTAGTCTCCGCGTACATAATGCTTGTGGGCCGGTGGACGCGCACACCATTCAAGACTGTTGTTGGGTATTGACTGCGCTCAGTTACACTTGAACTTCACAGTACAGAAGCACTGGGATATAATGTGCCTTTTTGTACATTTCTTTTTGGATGGAAATGATTAGTTTTATGTTCAAGGCTTTAATGGTACTGACTTTTTTTGGGGAGTGAATTCAAAGCAAAGTATGTGAAACACTCTGGTACGCTTCGATCACCCCGTTTGTTCTTTTTCTTTCTTTCTTTCTTTCCATTTGTTTGTGAAGGCTTATTTAATGAAGGATCATCTTTCAGCCCGGACGGAAAGAACAATGAAGAGCAGCACTGTAGAGTATGCGAGACTTGTCTAAAATATGACAGTTTGTGCAGCTTAGTCGCAGCTAAGGGAGTTATGAATCACACTTTTGTAGCAGATTATTTTCTTTTCTTATTTTGTCTGGAGTGATGTAGTACAGTGTTAGACAAAAACAACAACAAAAAAAAGTGTTTTGATCAATGTTCACTGATCAACTTCATTTGCCTTAGTCATCATCTGATATTTTGGACTTTTACTTCACTGTAAAAAGATGTGTGTACATAATGTTTTGTTTTCTTTTTATCTTTTCTTTGGGTGTAGAATATGAACAAGTGCAAAAAGTTCCAAAAACTGTAAATGATTCATTTGGACATCAAAAATGAACCTTTGTTTTTTTGTGCATGTTTTTATCTTTTAATGACGACGAAGTAAGAAAAAAAAAATGGTGCTCCCCAAATTTATTTACAAGATGGTGGAAAAAAAAAAATCAGGGTGACAGTCTATGTGTAAAAGCTGAGAGATTTTGTATGACAAGATAATTTGAAAGTAAAAAAAAAAAATGTTTGAAGAATCGTCGTCTCGTCAGCACAACTGTTGAATTTGTACCAAAAAAAAAAAAAAGCGTGGGTGAGGGGGTGTGACATGCAAGGCACTGATTATTAAAGCTGAGCTTTAATAGTGAAAACATTTTGGACTTGAGCTGTGTGGAAAAAGCATTTTGTTCTGCTCAACTAATTATCTCTCTCTTACCCAAACTATCCAAATAAAAGTCCAGTTTTGGAGCTCAAAAATGTCCTCCTGATTCATTTGTATTCAAGTCACAAGTCAAGACACAGCGGCTTCGGTTTACCACAGAGAAACCTGAATTTGGACGCAAGTACTTACTTTCTTCTCTGTCTTTCTCTCATATATATGTTTGGCACTTGTGAACGTCGCGACATGTGGTGACCGCTACAAGCAGCTTGTGGTTAACAGTGTTTGTCATTTTAAATCTACTACAAAGAATAAATGAGAGAAACGATAAGATCATTTACATTTCTAAGTAGGAGAGATGTACATGCACACAGACACATGACAGAAGGAATGCACACACACTACCAAATACTACTCCTATGAATTGGTGTACAAAAAGCAAAAGTAATTAGCATAAAAGATACTTTTGCGCATAAAATATAGATTTGAAGAAAATACTCATTTTCAATATTTTTAGGATCCATAATAAGTGCTTTAGGTGAAACCAACCCATATTCTACTACTGATATTAAAAAATGGAGAAAAAAAACCCAAACACTTTTTAGAGGAAAGAAGACTTATCTTTCTTTTGGTAGTTTCGATTTACATATTACAAGAGAGCCCTGCGATTGGCTGGCAACCAATTCAGGGTGTCCCCCGCCTACTGCCCGAAGACTGCTGGGATAGGCTCCAGCACCCCCCGCGACCCTAGTGAGGATCAAGCGGTTCGGAAAATGGATGGATGGATGGATATTACAAGAGAAAGATCAGTCACAATCCTCTCAATATGAGGGCACTCATGTTTTTTTTTTTCCCCCAAATGAGTGGCTGTGAAAGAGTTAGCGTTTGGCCAACGCTAGGTAGCAGATGACATGTTTTTATTCCATAATAAGAGTGTTAAATTGTGTGTGTGTGTGTGTGTGTCAAACCGTCAAACAGTCAAACCTCGGTTTTCGAACGTCTCGGTTTTCGACCAAAAATGTCGAGTTTTTTATGCCTCGGATGACGAACAAACTGAGCGCACTTGAATGCACCATTTGACTCCTCTCATCTTCCTTACACAAGGAAGTGACGCTTCCTCGTGTTGCTTTCCATTGTGAGCAGACGTGTTCAGTAAATTTTTATTTTAAAAAGAGCGTGGTTTCGGTTTTCAAACAGCCTTCTGGAACGGATTATGGACGAAAACCGAGGTTTGACTGTGTATGGTTTCTTACTATGATAGTTTTTAGAAATACTGTAATAATAATAATTTTAATTATCAATACGAGGTTGGACGCATTGTGACTCACGCGTAATTAACAGGTTCTCTGACTTCGCCTCTTCATCCTGACTGTGCTTTGCTGGAGTGTCTTTTTCTACGCAAGGCCGTGGTGCGGGTGTTCGTCCGAGAGAAGGACACTATCATTTACAGAACAAATTCATTTGGACTTTTTGTACTGTATGTACCTTACAGAAGAAATGAACAAGTGTACTAATTTGACCAATCTTTTTTGACGCATGCATCTGTACTGCTAACAAGTACGGCGTGTGAATGCTTTGTCAGCCTCTGCAGTTGAAGATGACCACCAGTGTGGCTTTATCACCATTTCTGTTTTTTAATCTCTATAGGTCTTCTTTCACCATGCTACTTTTCCTTCACTGTGTAAAAAAAAAAAATGTTCAAGGCCCTTTTTTTTTTCCGACTGCAGGATCAAAACAATGTTCTTGTGGCCATATTGAGTCAAGGTGAAATCGATGTGACGGCACACATCTCCCCTTTAAAGAACGGTAGGTCAGATTGTACTTGACTTCAAAATGAAGAAAAATAGGAGGGCTTGGAGCTGTGGGGTGGAGGTGGGGGTGGGAGTGTTCCAGGTTTGCCTGTAAGGCACATGTGCATGAAGGCCCCCGGGAAGGCTCGAACATGTTCGCGTCCCTGTGTGAAATGATCAAAATCACACGTTTGGGCTTTTGCGTGTCTGAAAAAGGAACAACCTATGCTAACGCTACACTGTCCTGGCTTCTATTCTCCAAAATATGAGCCAGTGTACCATCGCTACGATGCAGCAGCAGATATTTTAAGACACAAATAACCCACATGAAGCTCTCTCATCATGTGGATGTCGGGATTGCTTGAAGGAGGTCAGCCGCACCGAGCGGTCGCCTCTTTGAAAGTGTCGCAGGTGAGGAAAATAACTTACATCCCTGTACCGCACTTCAATTTCACAGTACGGATTATCCTCCCCGAGGAGGAGGAAGAGGAGGGAGCGTGCGAGACAACATAAAGGCGCACAAACCTCCACATCCACTATCGCGCGCACTTGGTTAACATTGAGAAAGTGGAGCGGACGCCGCATTTGTATTCTATTCGAGATTAGAAGGACAAAACATGAGGAGGATTACCGTCGTTGACATTGAGAATTGTCCATGTAGACATAATGACTTGCACAAATATTCGGAAAAAATAAATGACATGCAGTAGACAAAACTATGCAAATAATAGATGAAAAGTTACGCATATATTAAATGAGAAAAGGTGCAAATACTTGATGATCAATGAAGGGATTTTCTTTTGGCTTCTCCTTGTCAGGGGTTGCCGTAGAGAGTGCCTCACATGATTTGGTTGGCACAGTTTTTATGCCAGATTTCCTTCCTGACATTTTTATCTCACCTTAAAATCGGTAAAGGCTTGGAATCACATGACCAAACAAACAAACAAACAAATGAATAATACTGAAACTAATACTAAACCAAACTAAAATGAAGCTATCCATCCATCCATCCATCCATTTTTCTAATCTGCTTCTCCTCAGGGGGGGTGATTTTGGAACTTGGTACATCAACAAGGCACCTTGCATTATTCGGCACCCATTTTGGTTACAATTTAAGACACCGTGTCAAACTCAAGGCCCGGGGGGCAAATCTGGCCCACCACATCATTTTATGTGGCCCACGAAAAACAAGTACAGTATGTCAAACTTCCATGATGCTTGCTAAAATCTCTACCAAAATTCTCATATTTCATTAAATTAGAGACATATTGTATGCATTTTCTTCTGACCAAAGCCTTCATTACAGTAATTTAAACAATAATTAAATAAACCGTTAGAGTTTTTTAATATGGGTTCAGTCATAACGGCCCTCCAATGGAAACAGTCAACTAAAATGTGGCCCACGACAAAAATGAGTTTGACACCCCTGATTTAAGACTTTTAAGTGTGCCTTTTAGTCGCGAAAATTCAGTACATGCAACACATTTTTTTTCAGTGGATAATAATCCAATTCATTTGATCAAAAATATAGAAATAGCTTCAAAATATGCCAATAGTGTGTAGATGAAAGCCAAACAAATATGAGATGAAAATACGAGAGGGAACACAAAAATATTTTGAAAAAAAATACTCAAGATCTGAAAATATTTCACAAAAATACAAATGTTAAATGATAAAAATGCAAAGGCTAATAAGCAAGATATGCAAACGGTTTATGAAATATATGAATCTTAAAAAGATGAGCAAACTGCAAACCATATTCAATGTCTGCAAATATTAGAGGAAAAATATGAGAATATAAAGATGGAAAACATGCAAATATTAGGACCAAAATTGCAATCAATCAAAAAATTTGCAAGTATAAGACACATTTTGAATATATTGCAAAATACAAACAATAAAAAATATTTGAAAATAATCTCGAAAAATACATGAGTATCCAAAACCAAAAACAAACAAACCAAACAGGTGTGCGATGATAAATATTAAATTAATATTCATGCAAATATGGAATATCTAAACACAAAAATATTACTGACAAATTCAAAAACATCAACACAAAAATAAAAAATATGTAAGATGAAGAATACGTAAAAATGAGAAGGAGGAAAGAAAAATAAAAGGAAACCATGTTGGCCATGACCTCTGCCGCGCATTTTGTAGCAGCCGTAAAATACATTTTTGATGTTTTCCTCCTCTGGGTCACATCTGACAATGAGCGGGCGGGGAGGCCGCCACTGCGGAATATATTCCATAAGAGATTAAAAGGACAATGCACGCCGAGGATTATCATTGACATTGACAGATGCCAGTGCCGTCGTCGCAATGACTTATTTGGCGCGTGCGGCAGAAATAATTGCTCATTTGCACATCGCTGTCTTTCCACTGACACACGGATAAAAATAGTGATGCATAATAAATAATTTGCAAAGCTAATTAAGTGGGCAGGGAACCACATCGGGTTCATCTGCCAATTTATGCGGACGTCTTTGATTTACAAAATGCACATTTAGAAAAAAAAATCATAATAAAAAAATAAACCCTCGGCCATATTGTCACTAAATAATGAATGTGCCATTTATTGATGTTGTTGTTTGGCTGTCTTTGAAAAAGCTGAGGTATCTGCTTTGGGGGGTAGGCAGGGCCAAAAGATGCCATTAATACATGAATTGAAATGAGGATAAACTTTCAGTGGTAAGACTAATAGTCTGAAATGTTATTACAGAAAAAAAGTTCACCGTTAAATACGGTTGTTTTGAGCACTTTTCTGCTCAAAACAAGACCCCCGCCCCCACGCACTTTTACTGGAAAATCCAAATCAAGAGGTGGATGTCACCTTGTAACCCGATGGTATTCTCGAGACGTTGTTTGTGGAAGAAGCCTGCAGATTGGTGTTCCAACAAGCACCCGCGGGTCCCGATTATCGACTGTGAACATGGCTTTCACCACATTGCAAAATTACAAGTCAGCCGAGCTCAGCGCTCGGTGTCTGTGCGTGCGAGAACGTGTATGCGTGTGTGTTTGTGAGCAAGTGTCGCAAAGCCAACGGGGGACACGCTGTCGGTAAACATGAGAATACACTCTCCAATGTGGCGGCCCAAAAAAAACAAAAAAAAACCCTCTCTTAAGTTATTCCGCCGCTGACCTTTGGGGGGGCCTTAGGAAGATGGATGCTGGCCGGGTTATCGATGGTGGGATGAGCGGTTGGGGAAGGGGGGTTGGGGGGGGGGGGGGTGTCTCAGTCTTTCTTGTGGGCTCCCTGCAGGCCGCCACTGAATGAATAAATAAGTAGGCTGGATGACAGAGCGCCGGCACGCTGGGCACAGGGAGTCTTTAATTTATTGGTGTCGAGACCCGGTCAGTCGACTGAGATCAATGCTGTTTATTTCGCTCAATGTGTAGTACAGTAGTTTATCCATTTGTTTGTTTGGTTTGGGATGTCTTCGTATCTTATTTTCTTCGGTCATAAAAATCGATACAAATATTTATATTAAAATTAAAATATTTCAAAATGAAAGTATGGCTATTTTTGTATAAGCAGGGTAAATAAATAGGACCAAGGTGGGGCGCAACATTCCAATACCCCAACTTCCACCAGCCACCACTGCCCAGTTTCTGTTAAATCATTCTTGTGCGAACAGTGCCCCGAGCCCACACAGATGTGACACTGTGACCGCAGAACGGCAGAGAGAGGAAAAAGAGAGGGTGTCATTTATTGTAATTTTTTTTCACCCAAGGTTGACAACGATGTTCCCTTGGTATGATGATGCACATAAGGCTGGGTGGCAAATTTTCCGATCGTCTATTCAATGTCACTTCAGGATGCACCGCCAGCATAAGTTAGGCATTTCTCATCCGGCAGTGGCTCCATGTGCATGAATTGTTCATGCGCTCCACAGAGGACGTGTAAGCATAAGCTGTGCTTACACTGACAAGACTTTTTTTGTTGTTGTTTCTGTTTCAAGAATCAGGCACACACGTACCATCTTGTTTTAAAAGCCTCAATAGATTAATTATGCCAATTTCGAAGGCCCAGCTAGTTGCTGTCAACATTTGTGGACCAGCAAAGAGTTGCAGTCTTTATTATTGCAAAACAAATGCACACACATTTATTGTGACACTTTTTTTTTTTTTTTGTAAATCAGTTGATGATATTTAAACCCAAAAAACGACATTTGCAGCTCTTTTGAGACACTTTTTCTGCTGACAGTTGCGAGAGGAATACTCATTGTTGCCCGAATTTCAGATCTTTTCCAGGAAGCTGACGTCATTGCCAGAAAACTAGCAATGATGCAGCAATGATGTCACGGTATTACCCTAAATAACAGAATGACATGCTCAAACCTTATACCTACACAGCCTGGGGAGCATATTTACATGGTGTCTAAACGTTTTATAATGGGACATATAATCCAGAGCTGACCACATTACTGATCGACTGATCTGTCTGTGCTCCGACACAATTTCTGAAGCATTCTGCTTTCTTTTTAGAACGAGGCAGATAGAAAGCAATCAGAAAGAGGACGTGCAGAAGTAACGTGGATGGACAAGGACAGCTGGTTGTTGCCTGACTCAAGAGGGTAGAACAGAGGTGTCGTCTGTGGCGACAGCAAGGTCGGCGAGAGGGCGATCTGTCCCCGAAGGGAAGAGAAATGCTATCTTCCCTAGATTGAGCTTGGCAATGTGCAGCATATGACGTTCAAGCGCAAATGCCACTGCATGTAGCCATGTGAGATAAAAATGACGAGAGAAGCAATTTAGCTTTGGCAAAAAAATAGTGAAAAAAAATAATGGCTCCTGGAATGAACCCAGAGGGACACCAGAAATCTCTTTGTGACACCTGGTAGCAGAAAGCAGATCCAGTATGAGGTGAGCCAAGCTTTACAATCATAGACTAGATTGACTGTGAATGCAGTGACTAAACAAAACACTGCCTGGCTCCTGTCCTGCCCTGTCTCGTCCTTTCTCAGTGTGGCCCTTGATGAATTTTTGAAATGGTTTATTTCAGTGGAGCACCTTTAAGTTGGGGGCGGCCCGGTAGCCCAGTGGTTAGCACGTGGGCTTCACAGTGCGGAGGTACCAGGTTCAATTCCAGCTCCGGCCTCCCTGTGTGGAGTTTGCATGTTCTCCCCGGGCCTGCGTGGGTTTTCTCCGGGTGCTCCGGTTTCCTCCCACATTCCAAAAACATGCATGACAGGCTGATTGGACACTCTAAATTGTCCCTAGGTGTGAGTGTGGGCGTGGATGGTTGTTCGTCTCTGTGTGCCCTGCGATTGGCTGGCAACTGATTCAGGGTGTCCCCCGCCTACTGCCCGAAGACGGCTGGGATAGGCTCCAGCACCCTCCGCGACCCTAGTGAGGATCAAGCGGTTCGGAAAATGGATGGATGGATGGACCTTTAAGTTGTAATTTCAGTGTTCTCTTCCCAAGACCGTACTTCTCCACCAGAGAAAAAGGGAGAGCGGGAATGGAAAGACGCCAGCAGCAAATAAGGTCAAGTTGATGGAAGACATTTTCACACGGGTGTAGAAACAATGTGTCATCAGCAAATGTTATTGCGTTCGGTTTGGTTGAGTACAAATCCCTATCATAGGCCAAATTCCTACAATTGACCAAATATACTATGTTGACAATATCACAGATTCTCAATTGTAGCTTTCAAACCCCGCGAACCGAGGATCACCATAATGTTATTGGTGCCATATACTACGATGTGGTGATTGGGTTTTTCTGTCCTCTATTCTCTGTCTGTCTTCTCTCATTCCTCATTCTGTCTGACATTCCCAATAAATATCCATCAAAATACACATAAAAGAGTGAGTATATCAAACTCACCTGCTGCACAACAAAACTGTTCCGGCATTTAAAAAAGAAAAAAGCATACAAAACAATTGTCATTCACTTGGGCCTGCTAAGTAGACAACAAAGCACTGCAATATGCATGGCATTCAAAACTAACACCATGTCTTCCTAAGTCTCATTCGAAATGGCCAGTGTGTGCACGTTAAGATTTGAAATAAACACCTTTGTGGTGGTCAAGCACCTTGCAGACCAAAGCCCCTGCTATACTGGTTCTGACTGTGCCTTCTTAAGAACATTATAAATATGTCACCACAATATTTATGTTTGCTGTCAGAAAATACTCTTATTGCAAGAACATTTTGAGTGAGGGATCGTTCCCTGGAGGAAAGAGAAGCATAGTCATACCAAGATTGAGCTTGACAAGTTGAATGTACTTACATTCAAATGCTACTATTTTTTTCAAACACTGATGTGACATATCATAACTTGACGAAAATCAATTTGGGGGGAAGAGTATTTGGAAAAAAAGGAAGAAAAAGCAGAGGCACCCAAGCGCAGTCGTAACTGACCTTCTATCAATCATTGTCTTATGACATCTGGTTTATATTCACCATCTCACTACCTGGAGGAGAGGTGATCAACCTGGTTTTTCAGGGAAGGCAAGTCGGTTTAACTACCTATATGTAGAGATGACATCTCAAGGAACTTTATATTTGGAGTAGGTCTCAAACAAATCTCCACACACGTAAAACGGCAACCGAAACACATATGAACAAGGGCCAAACAACAGGAAAACTGTCCAAGGAAGAAACCTCGAACAGATCACAGACCCGATCAAGCCAAAATGCCGAGGGTCACACTCTCAGGATGTTAGACCATCTTCAGGCTCAATTTCTGAGGCAAGAGAACAGGAATTGCCACTACTCCCAACATACATACTCTACATGTTGTGATTTGACCTCATTTGGATGAGCAACTGAATGTAAAAATGGGAAGAGCAATGTCCCCTGGTTAAGAGCCCTGAGGGACACCAGTCCAGTGCAATGAATTCCTTCATGGCACCTGGTAGCAGCAAGACGATAAGGTATGAGGTGAATCAAGGGTGAACAGATCTAACTCAGAGCTGAAATAAGATGGAAATAAGATGGACAAAATAATTTCTTTCCTGACAAGTTAAATATGTGAACTGGCACTACGGAGAAAGCAAGGCTTTGAATCCCCGGAGTGCTTTTAGATTTATTCATGCCTTTATACGCCTGACATCCCATCACCCTCTTGCCTTTAAGGGTTTAGATCCCTTGGTCAGATTTTCAACAATGAATACATTCTTCCAATGAGAACAAAATAATGTCACTTTGGTTTCAGGCGGTCTGGTCAGGGACTTCACGATCAGTGGTTAATAAATGTGTTTGAGGGCCAGCCGCGCCTGGATCAACGTGCTGCTGTTAGTACAATAAGGCGGTTATTGGAACGTCCACATGGAGGAGAAAAGAGGCCATTGGCTAGGCCAGTCTTTCCTGTCTACTGAGCCTATTGTAGTCTAGCAAGGCTAGCCATAGCCCAAGGCAAAGAGTGACAAGCCATCAGCCAGGAAGGAACCAAATTGTGTCGTCGTCTTCTAAAGAACGCCAAGTCTGAGTCACACTTGCTCAAAGAAGATGGGATTCTATTCACACCATCCATTTGTGCTTGACACCGGATAATGGATCTCCAAAAAATCATTAGTCAGCTTCAACATATTCACCAGCCATCAACTGTTAAGTAGTGATAAACACAGCGATTACAAGCTGCCTCTAATCCCTTTTGCTCACGAGTGACGGAATTCCCGCATTGTAATAAATTGCTTTTTCATGCTAATGGGATATGGGGCCCCGGCTAACTCTGGAGGTGTAAAACACATTTAGATTGCGAGTGAATGATGTCGAATGGGTTGCGCCACACGCTGACTCATCTTTCTTTCCCACAAATGGTTTCTCCTCACAATTTGACTGCTCGCCCTTAATTTAGAGTGAGGAGTCGCGATGATGCTCGCTGTGTGTGGTGGAAACATTTCCTTGATTTCCAAGCGGGTGACAGTCTTGAGCGCAGATTTTCACTCAGGGCAGAATTCTGAGACGTCGCAGTGGGCATTGTTGCGAACCTGCACCGCTTGCCTCATTTGCATTTTTCCCGTGGATGGAAAAGATAAAAAACAAGGCTTCCACTTTATTGCGGCTGAGGATGAAATCTTTACAGAGGCTGATTTACACTCCTATACGGTCTCCCATTCGAAAGCAAAATGACTTTTTAGGTTGCCTTACGATTTTATCACATATATAACAACACCCTGATACCTCCTCCACATTTAAGGAAACGAGAGCATACTGTGACTGTATTTTCGTTCCAAATTGTTCTTGGAATGGTTCTTCTGTTCTTCCATTTATTTTTAGAACAGAGCGTGCCTGAGTAGCGGCACAAAGAGTTTCAAGTTTATGCTCTACTTCAAAACATGGATGTATTGTATTATGCATGGACAAACAAATGCACAATGAGGACAGATGCTGCAGTTGATTTTAGCACAGTCGTACAGCCATGTGGGTACCGCAGACATAAAATCATGGTTATCTATGTTCAAGGGGATACCATTATTTGTATACGGGGGGATGTACAGTATATGGTAGGCAAGCTGCACTGCACTGAGAAAAAAAACAATTGCAGTGGGTTATGAATACAGCCCAGTGGATCACCAACCACTTCCACGCTTACTCCAGCCGTCTCCTTTGACAAGCCACGAAGATCTGGGTTGACCCCGCCCACTCTTCTCCAGCCTCTCGAGTCATAAAAACCCGCATCAACAACAGACGAACAGTTTCTACCCTCATGGCAGTGAGACAGATGTAGCATGAATGCCCACACCTGTGCTTCAACAAACTTTTAATGCGATTTTTAGCTGCTGCCGAGAGATGCAACCTAATGAAATGTTGTTGTATTCTTTTCTAGTGACAATGTTTGTCTTCCTCTCTTCTTTTTCTATAAGCCATACATCTAAATAATTCAAATGAACAATAGTACAAATAAATAAAGTACTGTTAATTATTGTATTGTCCCTTCTAAAATCATTTGTGTGGGGGGGGGGGGGGGGAACAGTAATGGTCGTCAGACTTTACATCAGCTTCCTGCAAGGAAAGCCGTTAACGGCATTGAATGCTTACAATTTGTACTGCCAATTCCTTACAAAAAAAAAACACTGTCATGGGGACAAGGTCTCTGTTGCTGTTATTCTTTTTTCACTGTGGTGAAGTACAAAATACCAGTATGACAGATGAGGAACTGTACAGTTTATGAACATAATTGCATGCCTGCCAAAGAGGAGTAAATTTCCCTTGTCGTTATTAAAAGCCAAATAACGAAATAAACCAAACCAAATATATCTATATACATATATATCTATGTATGTATCTATATATATCTCTCTCTATATATATAAAACTCTTTTCCGAGCAGTTTTTTTCTGATTGGGTGCAAGAAAAAAAAATCCATGGAAAATTTAAATTGTTCATCGCAATTAAGTGAACAAAACGGAAAATTTACATTAAATGTACCGTATTTTCCACACCATAAGGTGCTTTCACAACCGCTGCAGCTCTAACAACTCGCTTCAAAATACTATTTCCAAGAAATCAGAATATTGATCCACATATAAGGCGCATCGGATTATAAAGCGCACTGTCGGCTGTTGAGAAAATGGAATGCTTTTAGGTACACCTTATAGTGCGAAAAATACGGTAATCCTTCCACAGTCACAATGGGCCTAATTTACAAAGATCCCAAAGAGCAGGTACTCAATTACGTCTAAACTCACTAAAATATTACGCCTGTTGGGAATGGAGTAAAAGCATGATTTTGTGTGTGTGAGTGTGTGTTTGTGGGTGTGTGTTTGTTTGTGTGTGTGTGTGTGTGTGTGTGTGTGCTTTGCTGATTTTTTTTAAACCATTTAGGAAAGCACAGCGAGCCCAAATAAAGTTTTAAGTGATGAAATTGGAAGTGTTATTGGAAGAGACAAACTGATTATTGAGTTACTGAAAATAATTCGATCGCTGATCATTTGGAGGGCAACCGCCTAACGGCCATGCTTTGCCTGAAAGGACTCAGGCGCGTGGAACAGAATCAGAGCTTCACATCTTCAAGCCAGCATTTCCATTTCCATCGACAGTATGTGCAACATTGCTATGTGAGGTTTTGCCTGCCGACAGGCCTTTTCAAACCACAGCGGTAATACATTAATAACAAGGTGTCCATAGACTGAGACATCAGCCGCATATGAGGCCAAGATCAATAGTTAATTTAATAAAACACACCACAGTTTGACATGCATTACTGCCAATTAGCGGCTTAAATAGGAAGCATGGAGATGCCATTTAGGCACATTAGTCAAGAACTGACTATGCAAAGGCAATAATACCTCGGTTATCGTTGGCTGGGAGCAAGTCATTAAGCGGTTATGTGCAAAACAGACTCTCCGAAGAATTGTAACGTGGCATTCTGGTTTAAGTATCCAAATTTGTGACTGCCGTTCGCCTGATTGCAGAGGTTGAAAATCGTGAGGTGGCTCTGCCTCCCTGCCGGCACAAAATAGGTGTGGGGGTGTGCGGAGGGTGTGTGACCTTGTTATCCCCAAGTCTCAATGTGAGCTGCGACACCATTAATGCTGTAATACAGCGATCAATCACTTTATAATGGAAGAAAGAGCTTGTCTTTAGTAGATTTGCTCATTCTGCTCTCTTTTGCTTCTGGCTGCTTTCAACGTTGCATTGTTCCACAGCGTGTTACAAATGAGCTGATAGTTCTGACGCAGCACTTTAGAACACAGTTACTGAACCGTAAATGCTTTTGGACGGGAGATGTTTAGCAGGGCCTCACTTCAAATGTCACTTATCTTAGAATGCGTGCTTAAAACGATCCCGATGTTTTGCTGTCAAGTGGCGCAATTTGGATGCGGGTTACGGCAGCGTAAAGACAGAGAGAGGGAGAGAGAAAAACACGCACGTATTTTTATTCCCCTAAAAGGGTTCGCAGTTGACGACGGGATGCCACAAAATGCCATCAAAGGACTGAATTACCTCATGGTGGTAGAAGCAGAAGGAATTCTCAACTGGACAAAAACCATTTGGCCGGGCAATTTACAGAATAATGCATCCAAACTAATTGGAAGAGGCTTCATCACATATCAAGAAGATGAACCAAAAACGCTGCCAAAACAACAAAGGACTTCATCAGGGGCAAAAAGTGTAAAGTCTTTGACTGGCCAAGCCAATCATCAGACTGCAAGCCAATAGAGCATGCATTTTACTTCCTGAAGAGGAAATTGAAGAGAGAAATCCCCACCCAAAAAAAATAAAATAAGCAGTCACACGGCACAAAAAAAGTGTGCTATCACTGTACTTAAGTTTTTCATTTGATCGACTTAGATTCATGGCCTAGTCGGGTTTTCCATGCAAATATTGACTGTAATCTTCACTTTACTGCATTGGTCCGAATATAAGACGGTGTTTTTTGCATTGAAATTAGACGGAAAAAGTGGGGGTCGTCTTATATTCGGAGTCTAGACATTATACCCATTCACGACGCTAGATGGCGCCAGATATCATTGAAGCGAATGCTGAACTTGACTCTCCAGGCCAAAGTGAACCCCTGTCACGAAGAATTAACAATAAAAATAGCGGTAGCACGAAGAAGAAAAAGAAAAAAACAGCGCTAAGAAAGAAAAGAGAAGAGAATAAAATAAGAAAAAGAGATAACAGAAAATGGAGAAACGTAGCAACAATCTGGAGAAAAGTGGGTCAAAGGTCGGCCAGGTTAACCGGCAGCTGAGGAGAAGTTATGATGTAATGTACATTTCAAAAACCAGAAGCCATTCATTTACAAATGTGATTGCACTTTAGTTTACATATTTAAATGTTCAGATGTTAAGATTTGAATGAGGTAAAATAACATGCTTTTTCTCTCAAATATATTGTTATAATCATTTGTTTCAGATGTACTGTAAATATTTTCTGTATAAAAATTAATTTGGTGTTCAAAAAGTATTTTTTCAAACTTGAGTCTTGAAAAGGAGGGGGTCGTCTTATAATCAGGGCCGTCTTATATTCGGGCCAATACGGTACTACCTCAGAGTACGATATGTTCCATTTACGCTCCAAGTCGGGTGTACACTAACAATCTCTTCAAGCACGGGGTTGGAATCCTTTGAACAAAACGCATCATCCACGCGAGTGCTCATATTACCAAACGACATCCCACAGCGAGTTTAATCGCACATCTGCTTCACATTTTACACCGCTTCTTAATTTTGTCAGATGAGAGCAATGTGATCCAAATGGTCATTTCTGTCACTTAGGGCTGGTGAGCACGTTTGGAGTATTTGTTGGGTCCATTGGCTGCCATCTATCATCATTTCTGGACTAATGGGCGCAACCTTATCGAGGATGACATTTGTGTTTACGCACTGGAAATTACCTTGGCTGAATATCTGACACAACGCCTTCTGGTGTGTTACAACATGAGCCGCGGGGAGTCATAATGCACGTCGACAAAAGATTGCATCAGAGCTTTCGAGGATCTTATTAAGGACACGATCAAAAAAGGCTCTCATTTGTGATTTGCATGTAAATCAAAACATGTGCGGCTGGGGGGGGGGGGGGGGTGCATCATGAAACGTTTGACTGCATTTAGCCGTATGGAGACACCCACGCCGGCTTTAAAGCTATCATGATGTGTCACTCAAACCCGAAGCAAAGAAGCAACCTCGCTGTGAATTTGCCTAAGTGGGGCTGTGTAAGCAAATGACTGGGCATTGTGCGCCGGGCACAGCCACGTATCCAAATGGTGTAATTGATGTGAAATTATGGGCTGCATTCCATCAGCAATCAAGCAGGGTTTGGCAGCCAAAGGAAAAAAAACAAAAAATCCCATCAGGCTCTTGACTTAATTCTTCCTCTCAGGCTTGATCATCTAGCGTGAGAAGAGGACTGAGTGGGGAAGTTAGAAACGAGAGGTGGTGGGGGTGGGCTGGGTGGTATGGCGGAGCAACGGGAGGGCCTCAAGCAGAGGCACGTTTCTGCATTTGCCAAGCACAGCACTTGCATCTCCTAAAGCCGGTATTAAGGTGGACTGCTTTCCTTTGTGTTAGAAAGGCTGTGATAGCTGCCAAAGCTTGCTGGAGGACCGATTGGCTGAGACAAAAGCAGCTTTTTGAATCCGTGTGGGTAGGATAGAGGAGCGAAACCAATGGAAAGCTCGTCCTGACTTGAGAGAACTCCCACCGACTCTGGTGGGAGACGTTCTGACGGAGCCGCCGACAAAGGCGAGGTGGAGAAAGGATGACAGGGTAGATACAAATAATTTGCTCAATCCGGAAAAGAACAGACTGCGGGATGCTCTTACCCCAGCTTTGCTTTCTGTCAATAACCCAACAAAGAGGATGCTACACATCACAAAGGCAAGCAGTTGTCACGGGGTACTGGAACAAGACTTTGAGATTTTGAAATTGCCCCTTGTTTATTTTGGTGTCCAAATAAATCATCTGCTCGAAAAGAAAAGTCCTCCTGTAGGGACAACTTAGCTTAATTGGAACTCAACATGACTACAATGCGTGTCGCGTGTCACATTTCCCTTGTGTGTGTGTGTGCCTGTCTGAATAAAGCCATGCTGTCTTCGGAACTCATTGAACCCAACACTGTTTAAAAAAAACAACAACAAACCAAAAATACTTGGTTTAACTCCAATATTCAACAAACTTTGAAAACATTTGAAGATAGTTCAATTCAACTAACATGTTTTAACTTTTGCTTTTGTGAAAATTGGCTTTCGAGCACTTCACAACAAAGAAATAAACGGTAGTCCCTTTTATGGAACCTTACCGAACTTAAGAATAAGTAAACAACTTGCTTGATTTGTTGCGCTAACTTGTTGCCATAAATCTCTGAAGTTTTTTTCCAACTTCAGTGACTGTTTTGGACCAAAATTCCACACAAGCTAGCCAGAGCAGAGACTGCTAACCGCCTGATCCAAATTATACGTTTCACTGCATAACACCATTGTTGAACATGACTTTTATATCACATTTTCATGTTGTGTATGTGCGTGTTTGCCCAGGTGTCTAGCTAGATTAGCAATGAACGTGTGTTAACTGTAAAATAAATAATTTAGTTGATCAACTACAACGCAAATGTTATGCTAGATAAGTTAAGCTATGTATGTAGTCATCTACAGTCAGTCCGATATCCCAAAAATCTCCTGACTTACCCGTCTCGTCTAAAAGTAAGCAGTCTACTGGCAGGCTGAGCTAACAAGGCTAGCAAAGTGTACTTGTTTGCAGTTTTGTAAAGACATATTTGCTATAAAGTCAAGTATTCTTTACCCTTTACCCTAACCCTAACCCTTCAAACACATATCTGCGTATATTTATGATCTATGTAAAGACATTTATATTTGTGTCAGTGTATTTCAGTTTGGGCACCCAAAGAATCATAAATCATTGTCTGTTTAGCACTTTCAACAATATACCGAGATAGTGGAAATAACAAGGTTTTGGTTGTACTATTGACACTGTACAACTGCTACTGCATTAACATTTTTCACGGTACTCATGTGTTATGAGTTATTTCACAAATCACAGTGCTTAGCAGCATGGAGGAAGAATCGATTTAAACTTTTATCATGCAGACTCCTAATTTTGTGAAGTGGGAATGTGAATTTTGAAGACCATTTTCACAGCTCAAATAAGTGATGCGGGGTCGCTATGGTAACGGCAGACAGTTTACAGCTGTTGGTTTGAGGGGGGAATAAGGGCATATTGTTTCGAGCCGTTGCCATTAAACGCTGATACATGCCGTAAAAAACACAAATCACCATTACGTTTCATATCTTTTAATATTGCAGATGCTGTAAACATTAATGCCTGTTATTGCTCACATCCATCGAGTAATCATAAGTTTACGGGCTGGTTACTGGAGCGAACCGACGCATAACTAAGCACATATAATTGGACATGGTTGTGAGCAGCACTGCTTTATGACAGTTGCACCCCAAACTCCCACCCTAACCACGCCCACTGTTTTTTATATTCTTACAGGTGAGCAGTGAGGTGAGCTGAGTCGGCATTGATCCACTTCGGTAACAAGGGGCAACGAGATCCGTCTCAATGGAAGCAGCGGGTTGACAATCCTTTATGGGAAGTCGATATTTTATTCATGGGGATATTACCGTCGTGCTTGAATGCGCCTAAAGACAATGATTAATATCTTTACAAAGGAAGTGTTTCTAAAAGTGCAAACCCGTTTGTAAGAAAGACAAAAAGGCTGGCCGATCAGCTAGGGCTCACTGGAGCTTCGATTGAAATACTTTTACTTTGGGTCTGTAGAAAGCCACCTCACCCACATCCTTAAACACACACACACACACACACACACACACACACACACACACACACACACACACACACACACACACACACACACACCGTGGAAGTGGTGGTCCTGGCGATTAGAGTGCCATTAGATGAGCACAAAGGAGGTTCAGCTTTAGACTGTACCAGATTTATGGCGGTGGGGGCCTCAGGCAACAGTGGCCCTCTTTAAGCAGGTCCATTGTATGGTAGCTTTGTGGATGCAAGTTCCCATATTTTCTGCATTATAAGGTGCTGCGGAGTATAAGGCACACCTTCAATGAATGGCTTAAAACTGGTTTCATATACAGTCAAACCTCGGTTTTCGAACCTCTCGGTTCTTGACCAATTTTGTTTTTGACCAAAAATGTTGAGTTTTTTATGCCTCGGATGACGAACAAAATTCGGTTCTCGAACAAACTGAGCGCACTAGAATGCACCATTTGACTCCTCCCGCCTTCCTTACACAAGGAAGTGACGCTTCCTCGGGTAGACGAGGAAGTGACGCTTCCTTGTGTTGCTTTCCGTTGTGAGCAGACGTGTTCAGGAAATATTTTTATTTTAAAAAGAACGTGGTTTCGAAAGGTTTTCCAACAATTTCGGTTTTCTAACAGCCTTCTGGAATGGATTATGGACGAAAACCGAGGTTTGACTGTATAGGGCGCACCGCATTATAAGGTGCACTGAACAGAAGCTACAATAGTGGCTGCGGTTGCGTTATGCATCCACTAGATGGAGCTAGGCGAAAGGGATTAAGATATAATACAATATACCTTTATAGAGAGCTTTCGCAAATACTGCAGCTGTCACAAAGCGCTTTACAGAACATTAAAACGACTACGTCCAAGAAATCAGAATATTGATCCATCTATAAGGCACATCGGATTATAAGGCGCACTGTCGGCTTTTGAGAAAATGGAATGCTTTTAGGTGCGCCTTACAGTGCGGAAAATACGGTAAATGGATGCACGCAATGAGACTGCAATGACGACATCTCAGGAAATGTGCACCGGGCGATAGACAATGTCAAGCAGGTATTTCAGACCCCCTCAAACCACTCGGTAGGAGGAGTCTTAGGACGCACACTGCAGAACAGTTGGCAGTAGTGCACGGAAAAACATTTAATAGGGACACGGCGCAGTATTCCTGAGTGGGATTTTAATTGCTTACGGAGGGAACAGCATCTTGCCAAAGACACAGACAGAGATTATGAGTGTGTGTGCATTTACGGCATGTAAAATGCCTCAATTCCCTCATGTACGCAGTCATTTCACAACAGCGGGTGGAACTGTTGAGGGTTTTTCTAGGTCGACTTGTTAAATTAACGGCCAAAATTACAGGTGCCATGGCTGGATCACCGGCATTATAAACCACCGAGAGTGAAGGTGTGACTGTGTATAATGAAGCGGTTATTTTAAGGTGAAGTTACAACATACACTTCTTTACAGTCTACGGTGTAATGTGAGAAAGTGGGTCCATAGGACTGCAAGGCCTCCCGTGCTAGCCAAGAAAGTACCAAAAACACGTTCATTCCCCCGAAAAATTGTGATGCGTCTTCTTTAATACAAATTAATGATTAATAACAGTCTCTCGTGTTTCTCGAGGCTGAACTTTGTCTGACTCTGTTCAAAATTGCCTCTGACTCACAACAATAACATAATTTTACCATCCATTTGAGTGGTTAGTCAGAGTAACCCAAGTTCGACTAGCAAAACATTTCTAGTAACTATCATGTATGCTATTAAAAATAGTTTTTTGAAATTTATGAGTTAAATATTGGTTCCCAGTGGCTCTAGATACGCGAGCGTGCCATGAGAGATCATCAGCTGGGAAATGAGCAAATGTCGCTTATTTGCACGAAGAATGATTTACTCCAAAAAGCGTATTTTTGTTTATTTATCGATGCCAATCACATGTAGTAACAAGCAGTACTAACCACGAGATGACTGAAGGCACAAAATTAATTTTTAGTGACTTTTTTGTGAAGTGGTTTGCTGTGAGATTTTTTTTTCTCCAATTTGTGCCGCAACAAAAGTTCGGAAACACCACCCGAGATGATGACTGAGTGTTATGGGCTGTTCGACTGTATTTTTGCGTCGTATCGATGGTTTCAGACTGCGACATGATAATTAAGTGGGGGAAAGTTTCCGCCAATGGTAACAATGGTTAGCACTGAGTAGAGCAGTGGATCAGTGGATCAGGGGTTAGTCGATGAAAAACACAAGACACCCGTGTTTTTATCACAAACATGCCGTACCTGAACAGCTACGGCAGACAACGTGGCTCTTGCTGCTTATGATGCATGTATTTAATACTTTGTATTGTCTCCACTCTAGTGGTAACAAACAAAATCATAGTTCCGCATAAAACAAGACAGCTTTATCCATTTGGCTGTGAAAACAAACGACACGCACACATGCTCAGTGTCACAGGTACAATTGCAACAGAGCTATTGGTGCGCTTGCGCTGACAACTCTTCCCAATTATCACAATCTAAAAGCGCGATAGGCGTCGCATTACTTAAACACGGTCCATTGCATTTTATACGCAAATATTCCAACAAAGGGTGTTCAACAGAGATTTGTTGTATTTTTTTGCGGTAACTTTTTGTTGTCTTTCTTGATTCAAATTCCTAGACGCACTGAAGTTCATACAGCTTGGGTTTGAGAAAAATACATAAAAAAATACTCACTTGCCTAATAATTGTGCACATGGTGAGTAAAGTCACAATCTGATCAATACAAAGTGCCCCCAGGGTAGTAACCGGCAGCACCTCCGTTCATGCGCGCTTCTCATCCCAACAATCAGCAACCATTAAGGTCGACGCAGGCGCCGTTTGCTGAACGTCGCTTTCCCGCAGCGTTTAATGACAGTGCATGGTGGTGTCACATGTCTTTGTGCGGCAACGCACGCAGCAGGGGGGAGATGTGCTAATCACACACAAGGTGGCAGATGTGGAACGTGACACAGCACGGCGGTTGTTACCCCGTCGTATTCTGACATCTTGTTTTGCGGATTTGTCTCGCACCTCAGGTAACGACGCAGTCACCTTAGTAAATGCGATGCGCGTTTTCAGCTGTCATGTTCCATTCTTCTTTAAAGTCAAACCACCAGAATACCATGTCGCACTATTTTTTGTTTGGTGAACTGCAGGCTGGGAGAACTTCACCTCCCGCCTCACTCCACACTGTACACAGTGTTCTCATCCGCTCAGTAGCTTTGATCACGCAGAGACTGTTTGCTCACACTTGGCTCAGTTCCCCTGCCAACGGGGTTGTCCTGCGCTGTGGCAAGGCGCAGAAAAGAAAAAGGAAATGAACAGTGGGCCTTATTTGCCAGACAAGAAACACGAGAGATGAAGAAAGCACAATTGGGAGTGTTGTTGACATAATTGCCCATCCAAAACAATTAAACTGCCAGTTTGACTGTTGATCATGACAAGGATCCGCCCCAAACATGTTTTGATACGCTTCAACCTAAAAAATAAGAGAGTCTGCAAATGGGTTGCAAGACTGTTTAAATGCAGGGCGGGGAATAGCAGTGGCCTACTTTTTGCGAGCTTTACGGTGATGGTTCAATCCAAGTTCCCATTAAGGAGTAGAGTTGAGCTATGTTTGCTAACAAATAACAATTGGTAGACAATAAATACCACGATTAGGCTTTACACAATCAGAATTTTTGCGGAATGATGACCAATCGATGAGTTTAAAAGCCCAATTTCCAATCACCGAACAAGATGGAGCAATGTGACTATTTAATTAAATACTTATAACTT
This sequence comes from Hippocampus abdominalis, assembly GCA_018466805.1. Lineage (NCBI taxonomy): Eukaryota > Metazoa > Chordata > Actinopteri > Syngnathiformes > Syngnathidae > Hippocampus > Hippocampus abdominalis. The sequence continues at coordinate 4,759,904 of CM031708.1, forward strand.
ATTCAGCTATGATGGACAGACCCTCCCGCCCCCTCCAGGCCACCCTGATAGCACTGGGCAGCTCCTTCAGCCAGAGACCGTTACACCCGCGCTGCAAGAAGGAGAGGTACTGCCGCTCGTTCCTGCCGACTGCTGTCAGGTTATTGAATAGACAGACCTGAAAACCTGGAATCACCCCCATTCACCCATTTTTAATATGCATATATTTATATTTTATAATTTATATTTATTTATTTATATACTTTTTGTTCTTCACACACATATATATATATATATATATATATATATATATATATATGCATATATATAATATATGTATATAATACATATATATACATATAATACATATATATAATATATATATAATTTTGTTCTTCACACACACACACATACATATATATACATATATATATATATAATACATATATATACATATATATACATATTTTGTTCTTCTACTTCTCCCTTTCAAAATGTTGCTCCTGTAAATTGGGAATTTCTCCATTGTGAGACAAATAAACGTTTTCTTATCTTATCTTATCTTATTCAATGCCAGCCGTTTTTTTGTCAAACTGGGAGAGCCGGTGCCAGCCATTTTGACTCATTGTTGAAAAATTGAGTTCTGTAGCTATATAAGCACGGAACCTACCGTACTGCTTTAAACTTCGTCTTTCATCGAGAAAAAAAACCCTACATTTCTACCTTTTACCGTTCTTTCATAAACAGAGGTTGAATTGGTTTTTTGAAAATCCTCGTTTCCAAGAAAAATTCAGAGAAAAAGCTTTTGTGAAAGGATACATTTCAGGCAGAACTTTCACTTTGATGCTTTTTTTTTTTTTTTTCATTTGGGATACCTTAAATCAGGGGTCTCAAACTCAATTTACCTGTAGAGGCTCTTTGGGCCGCATTACAATTGTTATCAAATTCTTTATTTTTTATCATGAATTTAAATATTTGAGTAATAAAAAATAAAATAATATAATGAGCATTATATACACTGGCTGGCTAAGTAGAGAAAACTTTATTTTTATTCCGTTAGTTACCTAAATTATATTTGAACTGAAATTTAACACGGCTTCTCTTGCCTACTTCTTGCTGCTAGAGACTGGCAGCGCTTCTTCTCACATAGCTCTCGGGTTGAACTTTAACTTTCAGTCGCGCGGGTCTGTGGCGCAATATTGATTACGGCATTCTCCGATTCTTATGTTGCTTACACCTGATTGGCAAAGTAAAGCAGGAAGGTGGGTCGTTACCGGAAGGAGGAGTGTTCGTTCGAGAGTTACGAGGCAGACGTTGGAGAAATAAAAAAAGAGCTGTGTTCAAACTAAGTCGTCCTCCCCTTTTTGCCCATTCTAAACGTAGAGCAATCCATCTAAAACCTACGAACCCCTCGACTTACAAATATCTAAACAATGCCTTGATACTAAATATCAACATAAACAATACAAAAAGGCCACTCTGATTGCATGAACTATGCATGAACTTTTCAAGAATACTAATTCATTAATACATGTGTGTGTGTGTGTGTGTGTGTACTCGCTCGTGCATATTCTACTCTGAGAATAAAAGGGAACTTTGAGCAAGGCAAATCTTTGGTCAATTATGTTACATCTGCAAGAACTATTGATTCTGAGGGCCATGGTCAGATTAATGCATAGAGGCTGAAATCTGATTCAACACATTTTCGCAGTCCTCGAAGGAATTTCTGGAAGAGAAACCCTACAAAGTGAAGAGCAAAGACTGTTGGGATAAATGAAAACAATTTTACTGTACAAATGTTAGAATTGGGGTTTTGAATGTAGGTCACTGCTTCTGCTGTTTTAGATAATCAGAGAAGGCCTTGGTGTACCAGACAGACCTGCTACTGGTGTATAAATACATTTAGGAAGCATCTCTGAAAAAGTTGATGTTTTGGCGCAAGGCAAACCACACCTTGGACTGGTTGCCAGTCAGTCGCAGGGCACATAGGGACAAACGACCATTCACACCCACATCGTCACAAAGTAGGAAACGATCCCACGCTGCCCCCACACAAGTCAGGCGTGTGTCCCACTACACCAGGGGTGTCTCAAACTCATTTTTGTCACGGGCCCCTTTGGTGTTACCGAATTAAGATTTAATCATCACATAGCATTATTACTTGTACAAGTTTTGAAATCAGTCAATTATTTGTTTGTTGTTTGTTCACTTATGATTCAAGTGAGTGTGTAACCAGGTTCAGAAAATTATTGCAAAATCTCAATGTTGTTTATTACACATGGCAAGTTGAAGCACATGATCTGCTTTCGCGGGCCACATAAAATAACGTGGCGGGCCAGATCTGGCCCCCGGGCCATGTGTTTGACACCTGTGCACTACACCGTCAGCGACCTAACTAATCATGGTGAGAAAATTGATTTCCAAAGCTATCGCTATATTTTCAGAGCCAATGAACCTGCTGCATATTCATTTACATGACAAAGGCAAATTAGTCAAATAACTTCTCTAGAATAATAGATATGCCACACTAAAATATAGGAAAAATAAACAACCATTTGACAAGATTGTTAAATGTTCTGTGACAAAAGTACACCGCAACCTGAATGCCTGATGCTGGTTGCTGCCAAATTGTAAAATCTATCATGGTGCCACTACTCGAAATGTAGCAAAAAATGCAGCATAAATTGTGGATGCAAGCTATGATTTCTTCAAATTCATCCACCCTTGATTCCTAAAAAAAAAATAAAAAAAATATACGTCCTCAGAAGTAAATTTCCCTCCCCACTGAAGAGGTTATCTACCCACTGGCAGTAATCTATCCAGATTCTTCCTCCAAATGTTCAAGTTCAAGGCACTACAGCAAGGAGCTTCTTTCTTAGACAGCTTTTTTGCCTCCCAAGGGCCTTCTGCGATTCCGGTTCATGTTCTGAGAAAAATACCAAAGATGCATATGCAAGGGAGCGAAAGGGAAGGGTTACGTCGCTAATCTCCATCTTTTCCAGTGAAGCGCGCGCAGCGACAGACAAACGAGGTTGTCAAGAAGACATTAATAACATCAATAAAGCTGCCATTGTGCATCTCATTGCGATGCTCAGAAGTCACCGGAACGTCATACACAAATATTTCTCCTTTACGTCCCCGCCGGCTGATTTCTGAGTCCGATGATTCAATCGCAGGTGATGGAGACACGGGCTCCCCTCATTAAACTACACATCCGGGCTGTTATTTGCACTCTGGTGTGCCTCAAAAGAATTTCTCCATGTCCGTTTACAACACACTAAACATTACCATCCTAAAAAGTTGTGCCTCATGAAATATTTCCTCACATTTGTGCCTTGTTTGAGGACAAACCTTAACATCAAACAAGAAGGCGACTGTGTTCCTATCATGTGGACCAAGAGTGGCAGTTCTATCTATCATGTTTTTCTAACAAGAAAGAACTGGCACAGGACATCGGCTTGCTCTGGTGCCAGTCCTACTTTCACAGTTTGGAAGGTGCCAGAGTAGTCAGACTGATCTCAAACCCGCCATGTGTTCCAAATTTCACTTGCAAAAAGTTAAAGCGGCAGCAGGCAAGAGTTGTCGTTTCGCTCCCCGAGAGCTGACACAAGACATGCTCACTTTCTAAAAAAGCCAATGAATAGACAAGCGGTTCTTGGTTTCTGGGAGGGGTGGGGGGTCCTCAGTTTCTGCTATTCAACTAAATCAACCAACGGCATTTCGTTGAGTACGAACGGCGCAGTTCTTCCGCCCCAGCCAAAACGACAGGACACAATAAGTCATCATTCTCTTGTTTTGTTCCAGTTTTTTTATATGGTTTTTCTTTTCAGTATCATTTTTGTATGGACTAGAAGTGTTTTTCAAACACCTTTTTCCTGGAAATATGCATTAGCACATCAGTCATGTTTCATAAAAATTTACAAAAAGGAATATGCACACACTATCCCGCTATTTGTGTACCATTAGCGGCTTTGACAACGCAGACTACTTACTATAGGTAAATGTCTCACAGCATGTCCTCGGGTTTATCTCTCTTCTCGTATTGCTCCATTTGAAGCGTCTTGCCACCGCACAAAAGACCCAGGGGCAAGCAAATGTAAATCTCTTCACTGGAGCCTCACTTAAATCAAACAGCTAATGTTTAAAGAGACTCCAAGGACGTTGAGAAGGTCACAGATCCAAGAGAACTTGTGGCTAGGTTTTTGTTTTGGTGTGGAGATACAGGAAGAGGCAGGTACAATTATATACGCAATTTATTTGGGCGCAGATTAAAGAACAGAGTGGACCATAAGTGGGTAAAAGTGTACGTGTGCGTGATGATTGCCTTGTCTTTCCGTCTTGTCTCGATCTCTGGCCACTCAGTGCCACCGGGGAAATAAACAAGAGCAGCGCAGCAGGGCTAATTAAACACTGCTCCTTAGTGGCGCAGCCGGCAAACCACTGCAACTTGGATCCATCACGACCTGACAGCAGTCGCCGCCACACGCTCGCCGTCGCCATGACCACCAAAGGAAGGCGGTGGCACGGCAATCCCCACGGCGATTTCGGCAAAGTGTAGTAATCATTAAGCCTTAAGCCTGTGCTACATTAGAACATTTTAACAGTCTCACAAGAGCAAGCCACCTTGCACGATGTGCAACGGAGTCAACGCCGCTTGCACCGAATCTTGGCTACGACGACGTGAACACCACGCTTGTATTGTGGCGTCATCAGCGGGCGCATTGAAAGGAGAAATGTAACCCTTTCGGGGACATTGGTTACTACAGTGGACAGCTTGTCATGGTATCAGGTGACAGGGTGCATGACCAACACCACACACCAACAATCCGATTTAATTTGTACATTTTTCTTCCGATATGATGAAAGTAGCAAACGCCTAATTATCTGTCATCTCAAAAGGATTATCCTGACCGATTATCTTGTGATGTGGTGAGTCAAGTGTGATTACAGCCTCACTGATCTATTCGGCCAGGCTTTGTATCTGTCTGTCATGGTGAAGAAGGAGCTAAGACAAAAGGAAAAGCTCTCAATTTACTGGTCGATGTACGTTCCAACCCTCACTTATGGTCACAATCTATGGGTCGTGACCGAAAGAACGAGATCTCGGATACAAGCGGCCAATGAGTTTTCTCCGCAGGGTGTCAGGGCTCTCTCTTAGAGATAGGGTGAGAAACTCGGTCATCCGGGAGGGGCTCGGAGTCAAGCCGCTTCTCCTCCATGTCGAGAAGAGTCGGATGAGGTGGCTCGGGCATCTGATTAGGATGCCTCCTGGATACCTCCCTGGTGAGGTGTTCTGGGCATGTCCCACCGGCAGGAGATCCCGTGGGACGACCCAGGACACGCTGGAGAGACTATGTCTCCCAGCTGGCCTGGGAATGCCTCGGGATTCCCCGGGAAGAGCTGAAAGAAGTGGCTGGGGAGAGGGAAGTCTGGGTTTCATTGCTAAAGCTAATACCCCGTGACCCTGAGCTTCATTAAGCGGTAGAAAATGGATGGATGGATGGATGGATGGATGATCTATTCGGCAAAGGGTCAGCGACGATGCTCGTCAAAATTGTACCTGTTCAATATGTATTCCAATATCCATTACTTTCTAGTATGCTATGTCCTCCCAACACAAACATTTGTTTGTATTTTACTTCGCCCCTCTACATGTATCTAGAGCTCGATTCAAATGATCAGTTCATCAGCAGGCTTCACAAAAGCCGGATAGCTTTTCCCAGTTCTTATGTTGATAAGCTTGCGTGATGAGCCAAAGATCTGGCTGAGGATGAATTCAATCTTGAAAGGAACAAATAGCAAGGTCATCAAACACAAAATGGAGATTTACAGTCCACAAGAAGCTCTTTGAGTCTTCCGCATTCCGTCCATGTTTATCTGTTTCCCCTCTGTGTGCAAAGTGTCGGGATTTTACATCGAACGTCAACGGTCGTCTTCCCTTGTTAAGAAGCCCTCGTTGTCAGAATGCGACTCACGTTTGCTCGCAATGTGAGTTCCTTGTCATTAGCATTCGGCAGTGATTGCTGCAATTTTATGGACTGGGTGCCATTTCCATCATTTTATGGAGTCGTCTTATTGGCTGGTTCAGACACACCGTCGGTTGATTTGTCTATCCCACGCTGCTTGATATTGGCCGGAGTTTTTGGCGGCATGAAAGGGTCATCTTTCATCTTTGGCCCCGTCTCACTGGGAGATGTATCATCACCGTTGATCAGCCACGACGGGCCAATTTTCATACAACCTTTTGTCTGACATAAGCAAAATTGCTGTGTAACACAAGCTTTCAAAGAACAAATTTGAAGCATTTCCACATCACACTGGCTGCCAATAAGAAGAAAAAGGTCTCTCATCCTGGAAACATGCTACTTGAGCTAGTCTATTGTATTGGTCGACAAACCACGACACCTACATGGTTTGTTTGAGATGTACCCACTCGACAGCAGTTCAAGTTCGCATTGCTTTTGCCTGGTTCATGAGTTCAGTCCAAGTATAAGCTAACTGGAAAACAACAACAGAAAAAGCAAAACCAACATGCATTCAAATGCATGAAAAATGGGAGTCGATATACTCCTGCCAGCATTTAACGTGACTCAAATAAAGTCTGGCTGTCGGATTTTCAAACATTTTCTTTGGTTGCATTTTTCAGCAAAGCTTCCAAAACATCATTGGAACGTCATTATGATGTGTATCTCTCAGGAGAAGAATATCAACGGAACACATTGCAACAACCTTAGAGATGCAGGAAAGTCTGTTTGTGTCCTGCTACTGTCCATTTTCATATGCTTACAGATGCTTTTCTTGCCCCCCAAAAACAACAACAACAACAACAACAACTTCTAAGCCCAGACACATTTTGCAAACATACATAAAGTATCACCAACAATGTGGGAAACCATTTTACGGGATAACTTTTGGGCCGAAAATAAATGCTTTGCACAAAGCAACGCTGGCTTCAACAGAAAAAGATGTCCTTGCATACTCCAGGGTCAAATCAAATATGAATATCTGAGTTACTGGCCCTCGGCAAATGTAATTAAAAAAGGCTTCAGATTGAGTGTATTCATCAAAATTTCAGTAACATTTAAACAAATTCTGATCTGGCAATAGATTTTTTTACAAAGACACGAATTAAAAATCTGAAATTTTGTTGCGCAGAAGAACACAAGTGGCACCGCGGTATTTGGCCATAAACCTCAAAATAATAATTAATTGTCAGCTGCTTCGTTTTTACACATCTTGTTTAAAAATTGAGTTGTCATTACACTATGAAACGATGTATTCTTTTACTTGGGGGGCTGGGGGTTACCGTAATCGAATCGAATAAACTACTACTACTACTAATCCCAAAAGTGAAATATTGCACCACTAAATGGATTTTAAAGCATCGAAAACTATTAGATGGTGTAAGCCTAACTGGGCAGTGGAATATGTCAGGACACAGCAAGAGATGTTACACAGGCTACTTTCTCCCTCCGGTCGATAAGTAGAAAAACGTTGAGTAGAAATGAAATATAAGAGCTGCACTTGTGTGATTTATAATACCTTCCTGGAGCGCGAGCTGTTCCTAACTGCGTTTGGTGCCGTCTCGCAGGAAATTACGACAAGCTTTTGTGAACGCTGGCGCGAGGGTGTGAATTGGATGATTGAGAGCAGTCCGACATTAGTTGTAATGCAGCGTTTCGGCTGCGGAACTCTGTAAGCGCCCCGCTCAGGTTTCATCTCGCTATGTTTCTCAAGGATTTTCGCCTTTGTACATAATCCAGCATGACGGCAGTGATGTTGGCAGAATCGCACGAGGCCTCGTGTTTGAAACAAGAGCGAGCGACAAGGCACACCGGAGAACGGTCCTCTGACCAACTCGGCACCAGGTTTGTCTCCTCTAACCTTGTATCTTTCATTTGACCTCTGGACACTCCAGGTGCCACTTAAAATAAGCAGCTCCATCTCTGGTGCTATTCTTAAACCACTTACCCTGCCAGACGGGAGAGGAAGCTCATTCCCAGTGTGATGTTTATCTGACATTTTCCACAGGCCTGCATGCGACTCGGTGGGCTGTGATTGCTGGCAGAGCATATCTGATGGCAGGGGGCCCCTCCAGTGTATCCCTCACTGGACGCTATACAGGTTAGCGAGCGGCTCGGACAGTTTCACAATCCTTGGGGTTTTTTTCACCATCTTTTCACACGTGCAGCTTTAACAGTCTGGGCGCCCCTGACAAATTCCAACAAAAAGGAAATCGCCAGCAAGAACATCAAATGCCTGAGTCTTCATGAATTAGAATCAAAGAACTGAAGCTAAAAATCTTAATACAGGGGTACCTCTACTTACGAAATTGGCTCTGGAAGAAATTTCTTCACTAGAACATTTTGTAAGTAGAGACGTGTTTTCCATGTAAATGCCCTAATTCGTTCCAAGTCCCCCAAAATTCAGACATAAATGTTTCCCAAAGCATAAAAATGCATCAAAATATGGAACAAATACATGTTACAATTAGATTAATGTACAATAAATGCATTTTGCATAATGTAAAAAACAAATAGAGGAAAGAATATAAATGATGGTCATTTAACTTTTAACTGCATCCTCATCGTTTTTTGCCCTCTTGAGTTCATGTTCTCTCTCAGAAGTGGATTTTTCCTGACGTTTTGTAAAGAAGTGATTCCAAGGACGTTTGCTTTTGTCGGCTTTTTCTAGGTGATTCACATTTACGTAAAACTATCGGAAAGCCTCGTGGCCTGAGGGGCGAATGACGAGGACGCTGCATAGACACATATCTATCTATCTACACACATTGACACATACGTTAGAAGTCCCTCTTGGCCAATGCGATGCCAGGATGATGCTCGGTAATAGCCAATGGCAGAGCAGCTATAAGTATGTTGCGTTCAGGAAACTCAGAGCTGCGAGTAGCAGCCCACACTGTATTTTTACCTTTCGTATCTCGAAATTTCTTTCGTGACAAGAGGCAATATTTTCCCGTTGAGACGTTTCGTAACTTGAAAATTTCATATGAAGAGATGTTCGTAAGTAGAGGTACCACTGTATTGCAATCCTTCGCGGTTTTGGCTCAACACCACCAACACTAACGGTGGCACAGTTCCAAAAAGTAGCTCGTAAAAAAATAATAAGAGCGTGATGAAACTCAGAACAACATAGACCTCCACCAAAGCCCGAACACTACAATGTCAATTAGCACCAAATGGTACACGTACATCACCCACCCAACAGTACGTATGCCAAAATCTTCTCAAACGAAGTCGAGGACCGCGTTGGATTCTCCCTTGGCCCACCCCTCCGTTAGCCCATGCTAGCAAAGTGACCAAGGCTAAATCTCACAACATTTGTTGATTTTCGGGACGGGGTCAATAATCGGGCAACTCAATGATTGTTATGAAGCTTGTCGAATGTGGAGAAGTGATTGCTGCTCGAAGCACATCTTGAAGCAATTGCATCCAAAAATTACACTTGCATAACTCTAATTTACCTCGCCAAAATGTCCAGCTGCTTCTCTCCCACAAGGATGTGTGCTTTGCATTTAAAAGACCACTTCAGACATGGTGCAAAGGAATCAGACAAGAGCCTCAGAAATCTTAAATGTCAAATATAAATGTGCCATCTTAAGTGATACATCTAGTCCTCAAGCAACCTGGAGGAAACTTGACATATATGAGTGTCCTCAAACAGGTAAGGCCGGTGCTTATGTTTTTCATTCACTTCGAAAGGGTTGATTACCATATAAATATCGACTCATATCTTAGATGTACAAACAGAGACTCGTTTCAACTTCGAATCCAATAAGATTAGTCAAACAACAACATAAAAATGAATCCCGGCGGTTCCAGATGCTTTGCTCTCACGTATCCAGCAAAACACGCCCGGTGTTTCACAGGAACCCAGAGACCTTATTAAGACATTTAATTGCTGGCAGTCGAACGAAGGTAAAACAAACATTTTGGGAGGACGTTTCCTCCTCCTTGATTCATAACATCAGCTGGGGGTCACTGATTTCCAAAACCGCGAGGCCACCTCTAATGGCAGCCACATGTGGGCCGTGGGTAGAGTTTGGTCATGGTGAAGCCACAGTGTTAATGAGGCAAAGCATTAGCTTCGACACGTTAGCCATCAGCTTAAATCCAATTTTCTTCATCTGCCTTCGAGAGAATGTTCTCGAAAGAATTTTTCACAATAACGGCGAGTCGGATTTCCGCCGTTAGCTCACAAGAATGGCTCTCTGTGGACGCCAATTACCTGACCGCATCCTTGCAGGGCTTCCGCCATCTGCTCTCTTTGGATTCCTTATGCAAGAGTACGTCATTCAAGCAAAGATACACGCTGCTCTAAATGACTTGACTTTGGGGGGTAACAAGGGCATCTTCTGATCACAAAACTTGGGAGTACATTTTTCAAGATCATCTGTTTCCTTCACTTAGGGAGTCCAGATCTGTGATTGATTTCCTGGCAACCTGTCCCAGGCATAGCCTCTGTCTCCCACCCTATGTCACTGGGGGATGGGCTTCATCAACTCTGCAAATGATAAGCGGTAATTTCATCTCAAATCTTTGCGGGGGGCAGACGGGGGTTTCTAATGTACTTCCAGCATATATGCGTGGTATGAAATTATTCTTTTTCAGCTTCATGGCAGTTGCTCCTTAAATCTGGGCAAGGCAAGCTTCCAGAGACTGAAATTCAGTTTCAGAGGGGTAAACCAGAGTAACATTAGCACACAGAGTGTGACCTTGGATGCCGAGACACATACATGGGGAACTGGGAGTTGTTACTGAGGAAACTGGCAGCATTACAAGCAAACACGGTCATACTAGTCGGCGTTCGGCAGATCCAGACAAAACCGTACGGACGGGGAATATCAAAATAGTGTGAATCTCGGGGACGGTCAGAAAAAGGGGAGTCCAACTGGCTGGAAAACATGAATGCTTGGATGGAAAATCTGGCAAGGGTTCGAGGGGAAACAGCAGCTTGTAATAGGAAGGCGGTTGATAACTATTTGAACACGGCGTAAAGACAACAGTGTAGGCAAAGGGAGGAAACTAACACCGACAAAAGAGGACGGATTGTTCCACGACTTTTGCTAGTGATCACATCACCGTAATGTACCTCATAAAATTAGGTACCTGATTTTCACCAACACGAATCAGTCGCTCACATCCGGTAAAATATACCGTCAATCATTTTCTCAAAGCAGGATGTTCTTTTTCAATCATTTTGTCTTGAATTCATCTGACAAATTGTCTCGGACCCTTGGAGCACTTTCGTTTGTCCTGTCCAATTGGTCCAAAAGGTTTGTGCCATTTCTCTTTAGTCAATGCGTTCTCTGGGAAACTGATCTTTTATTCTTGAAGAGAACTTTTCAGGGGCTTCTTGCGTATAGATCAGGCACACTCATCGATTACCCTCAAGCTAACCACTGGTGAGTCTTTGCCATTCAGTTGATCTATTTGAAGTCTTTTCTTTCCATTCTGGACCACTGGAGATCATTTTTCCCAAGCACCTGATACTTTTCTACACTTCTTTGAACTTTTTCACCTCTCCAATCAATGTTTTAATTCAAGTAGGCTATTCTTCTGAAAAATGTCGAGAACAGGGCATTTTCTTTGGCTCTCCGAGAGAAATGCTAGCAAAAAAAAGAAAAAATGTGCTGGCTTCAGACGTAAATTAGGGCCACCTGATTTGACACCTGTTTTTTCACAGGATGAATGACCTCGCTAATTGAACTACAGGATGCTGTTATTTACCACACGGCTCTTTCAATTCATTATTTTGAAACAAGCATTAGTCTGGAGTCATGAATGATTTACCTCAGGGGTGCCCAAACTTTTTGGACCGAAGATCTACTTTTCAATCAACTAACCTCCCGGGATCTACCCTTACCGACGCGCGCGCGCGCACACGCACACACACACACACACACACGCACGAACACACGCACACACACACGTGCACAAGCACGCACGCACGCACGCCATGATGAGAAACAGCCTGAAACTGAGGCATGCGATGCACTTTTGCAGCCTGTTAACTATCGTAGCTCACACGTACCGTTTTAAATTGCTTCCCTGGGCCCTCCTAGATTCCTATTCTTTGCCCGTGCCCTCGGTGAATTGTACACGAAGCAAACTCTGAATGAGAATAATGACGATCAAAGATAGAGCGCAACAGCTCTGATCACAAGCTGCAATTGCAGACCGCTGAGCGCTAACAACTTCCGGAGACGTAATCACGCGCCACCGTAAATTCAAGATTGACCTGCTTTATTTTATTTTTTTAAATATTTTTTTGTGAAAATGAGACTGATAGGATGATTAGGGTGCAGCGTACATTAACAAAAAAATGTATTACTAACATGTACAAAGACACACAAATGGGTTTTTGTTTTTTTTCTCCTCGACACTCCTCGGATCTAATTGGACCTGTCTTAGATCTACCGGTAGATCAGGATCTAGCTAATGAGCACCCCTGATTTACCTGCTTCGTCTTGGTGGACTGCTTTTATTTTGTTAAAGACTAAAATCATGTTTCAAAGAACAATTGTGGTGGCCAGTAGGGATACACAAACACAGTGTCTTTTCATTACTTGGAGCACATACAATACGTGTTCTAACTAATCCAAAACTGTGGATGACTATCAGCATGCGTTTGCTATTATTATGGCACATACATACGGCACCTGCTGCTACCGCAATTTTCTTTTCCTTTGTTAAGGGGCGACACAATGCAGTTGCAGACGACTGTTGGATTGTGTTGCTGATTGGCAAACAGTTGTACAATCCACAGCACTTTGTGATACAATAATAGCACCGAGTCAGCTGCTGTTTTCTTTGAAAACGACAATCGTGGTCTTTTTTTTTCTTCTTCTTAATATGGTGTCCAGTGCGTCTCCCAAGCTTGCTTCACTTCATGCGTCATTGTCCTTGGGTGGTAATGGCATCGATGTAGTGATTGGAGCGCTGATGCTTTGTGCGCTAGTGGCTTCAAAGACCACAGCAAGGTATGCTGTGGTCCCCGAACAAGGTCATAAAAATATACACATTTTTGCAAGCATACATATCCTACTGTGAATGTGTTTTCGGGGTCCCTAAAGTTCATCAATGCTACTTCATCATTGCTTGCAGCTTACATTTTTATTGTAATTTCTCAGGTCTCACATGGACATGAAACAACCCATAAAGCATGGCGAGTCAACTACTGCTTTGTGATCATCTTTTTCTTTTTGCTTTGTAAATATGCTCGCTGATTGCAAAGGCTGTGAATTAAATCGACGTCGCCAGCTTTGCATGAACTCCACTGATAATGGGGTCATGTGATGGAGGGTTTGCTTTCTGCCATACAGTAAACACTCAGCTCTAACCCTTTGCCGTCGTCCTTTCGGCGTCTGCGCGGGCACGTAAATGTGCGAGTAATGAACTGCCTACATACAGTTAAGTGCACGCAGGTGGTTGGTGGGTGGCTGTATAATGATACTCAAGATGTTCCTCCAGTGGCCTGTCTTACTAATGCAACCATTAAGGAGAGTAATTGTGGCCAGAGCATAATGATTTTCAGGGAAGAAAATGTATAAAAATGAAACAGAATTGGAAGTGCATTTCAATGAGATGAGGATTGGGGAGTTTTCTGTAAAAATAGTATCTGGACCCAACACATTCAAAGGGTTCTCTCCAAAATGTATCCACGGTTCAGTAGACTAAATTCAAATTCATAGCAATGTCCACACTCTGACCAACCCCCTTATTTCTGATGGTTGTTGACTAACCGAAAATGGCACAGAGACAGCTACGTCGCCGCATGTCGGTGAGGTGTGATAACAGTCCATCTTCCTTTAATACTTTACGAGCCGCCGGCAGACGATCGGGGCTCCCTCGATTTCGAGTATTTATTCTTTGTAGAGAGAAACACAAGTTGACGAGACGTTCCTTGGTGCATGACAGCCATTCCTGCGGCCTGTCTTAGACTCTTACAAATCATGTTTAATTCATTATTAGACTGTTGGCACTTTCATAAGAGTACTTTCAGGAGAAAAACAGTAACTATAAACCACCCAAATTGGAGGCAAACATTGATCTTTTAATGCTCCCAGAGACATCAAAAGGCAGAGAAGCTAAGCATGCTGAATGTTAGCGTGTGTAAAGTGCACAGAACTCCGTATGCCAGGATGCTTCTGATTTATGAAGCCTTCACTGGGCCGGTCCAGTCGAGTTCATGACAGCTGGCAAAGCCGTAAATCATCTGATATGTATGGCACACTTCCGATGGGGCTGATCTACTGTCGTTGATCATCTAATGTCAACGGCGTTGGGATAGACACACGGCCTGCAGAGATTATTATTCTTTAAATCTTTTTTAAAGAATAATAAAACCACTTTTGCATTTTGTGGGACCTCAGATCCCTCACGGGTAGATATATTGGTGTGATCGTCCAGTTTTGGATGAACCTGGATGCTCACTGATGTTTTCAAAGTAGAAAACAAATTTGGACATTTGCGGACATGGGTTCTTCAATGTTGGGTTCCTATTTGTATATCCGACTCCAGACGAGTAGTGCCTCACCAGTCGTGAAGCTCACCGCACATCCTTGGCCTGTACCTAATTTTTATTCCCATCTATTTACGTTTGTATTTTCAAGTGATTCATGTCACTGAGTTTACATTCATTGAAGTTGAGGTAAAATCCGATTTTTAAAAAATACACAAGTGTTAACATGGGGATGAAAAAAAGGAGACCGTTACGTAAACATTATTTTGTTTGCCTGAACTGACTGCTCCTTCCATTCTTGTAAATGCAGAAAGACTAGATGTTTACGTTTTACAGTTCTCGTAAGGAGCACTTAAAAATGCATTTTAATGATTGCACATGTGAAATACGCACACATTACAGCATCGTGTCCAGAAATATTTCTCTCACAGTCAGAAGGGGAATTGTTATATAAGTGGACAGTGAACCATATACAAGATTCCGTGGACCTTTTTTTTTTTTCTTCCGGCAGCAGAGCTGAATAAGTCAGTGTGAGAAAGAGAGAAAGAACTCCTTTGCTGCCGCTGAGTGCCACGGAGAGGATGCGCACGATTGTCCGAGACGGAAAGAAGCAGAGGCCTTAAGGTTTTGTGCTAACACCGACGTGTATTTGGAACTGTTCATCATTCCTTTCACCTTGACTAAGGCCCCAGTTCCAGCTGAACAGAAAAAAAAAAAAAGAAGCCCCCAAGGCTGGCAACACCATGCTTCACCGTGGGTAAGAAGTTCTTTCGGTCATGAGTAGTTTGTTGCATTTTGGCACTTGAGCACCGGTTTGTCGATGCTCTTGCCTCGGAATGTATTGTTCTTTTTTTATAGAGAAAGCTGCTCTTCAAGACCCACTGGAAATAAAAAAAACGTTGCGGAATACCAACACCGGTGTGCTCAAAGTTCAGAGAATAATCGATAGCTCGTAGAAATGTGGACATTGAATTTTCTCCTTGCCCTCAGTGACGACCGCAAGCCAATTTCCTGCGGGGGTGGCAAGCGGAGCCTGCAAGCGTTCAATGGCAGAAGTGTTTTAATCGCTACGTCGCAGGCGTGAGGCTACCTTGAAGAGCAAAGTGCAACATGATGAATGATCGCCGACTCGGCGCGTCCGCTATGATTGTGCAGTGGAAGCGGCTGATAAGCGGCATCTGGGGCGATGATTAATTGATGCAAACACATTTCAATTTAACGGCCATTTGATCAATGATTAATAAACCGGTCCCACCCACCCCCAATCGCTCAACCACCTACCTTTATAATGTGTGGAATAATACATCCTAACGAGCGTGAATTCTATTGAGGAGCTGAACAATTAACTGGTGTAAATTGAAACTGGAGGACATGCAAGTGAGTAAGCTTCCAGCCGTGTGATGTTTCAATGAAGCGGGCCCTTCATCCTTCCAATGAACGAAATGTAACAAAGAACTCATTTTGGGACAGCGACGCTCACACACATTCTTGAGGAAGCTGTAAATTGGACCGCAGATTTCTCAGTGCACCCTCAAGGTGAGAACAGAGCTCGTGAATGCACTGCTAGTAAGTTGGAAATTGTTCCCCCCCCAAAGGCATCGCCGCCTTCATTCTTGTTATCTTGCTTGTCTTGCAGTCTGGTAGCAGACAGGGAGGAGAAAAAAAAAAAAGGAATTAAAAATACACCTTTGGAGGATTGAGAATTGTCCAAGGGCCTAACTTTTAAAACGCTTCCCGTACACTGAGGCTTTTATTGGCTGTCCTGATTGCCTAGCAGCCACGGGTAATATATATATGGCTTTTCTTGTAAAGTGGGAAGTATCTACAACAGCAATTTCATGAATGTGTTGGCGCTTTTCTAACTCAGGAGGTCAAACAGATGCGCAAAATGGAATATTTAGGAAGGAATTACCCAATACAGGTCATGCTCCAGCCTCACTTTTAGCAAAAATCAATTGTTTTCAAAAGAAGTCAAAACAAATTATCGCGACCTACCTTTACCTCCAAAAGACGGACGGGTATCCCACAATACTAAATTGGGGAACAAACTTCGCATATTTCTAACCTCTTCCACTTTTTTTTTTCATGTGATAGACCCCACACTTGCATTCTTACATCCATGTACTCAAAATAACCAAACCAGGACACCTCACACATGTCCACCAAAAATTAGTCTCCTTCCCCAAACTAGATGCTGAGTTGGGGAAAAAATAAA
Organism: Hippocampus abdominalis; assembly: GCA_018466805.1. Taxonomy (NCBI): domain Eukaryota; kingdom Metazoa; phylum Chordata; class Actinopteri; order Syngnathiformes; family Syngnathidae; genus Hippocampus; species Hippocampus abdominalis. The sequence goes on from CM031708.1 coordinate 4,776,582, forward strand.
AGTAGCAGTCAAAGAACAACTAGAAGAAACTCCTCTACAATGAAATCTACATGGGCGAAAATACCCCCTAGTGTGAAAAAAAATCTTCATGCATTAACACCATTCCCACTTTCCTGCCCCCCATACAACGAAAAAAAAACCCTGTTGCGTTATACAAAATCTTTTTCTCTGCTCTTGCCTCGCGACGAGATTCACTACAATGACATCTAATACAACAGCGACCTCTACTGCTTCGTTCGGAAACGGCAAGAGCAACCACCACACTGGTTTACACATGCGCAGTAGTCTAGGAATTATTTGTTATTGTTCGTTTCAGACGCAGCAAGAATGTTGTATTGCTAAAATGGCTACAAAACGGACCTTTGGATGTCAAGCAGCTAAGACAAGAAGACCTCTGACGCTGGAAGAGAGGGTAAAAGTGATCAAAATGAAAGACGGAGGAAGCAAAATAAAATACATTATCTAAGAAATTGATGGAAGTGAAAGTGAATGCTGATCGTAAATTTCTTTCCCTTTTTTTCTTTCTACACTGACTATATGAAGTGTCAAATAAGTGTGTGCTCATACTTATGCACTATTGTAATAAAAATAAAGAGTACACATACGTTTGTGTGTGTGTGTGTGTACACATATGTTTGTGTGTGTGTGTGTGTGTGTGTTTACATTTGAGATCAAATTTGAAAAACCCCCTGTTGTGAAAAATGTCTTGCTGCAAACAGGATTTTGTTGTAGAGGAGTTTCACTGTATATCAACTGTTGTTTCATCTGGTGACAATGTATTGCAGGTGAAAACACTTCTTTTCATTTTTATTGTGTTGTCGAATGACTTATGAGACACGTCATGCAAACGGTCAAAACAACCAGTTGCTTCCCTTTTTGTGTAACGGCAGTCCACCTTATTCCTCAACCCCATGATTCTTTGTGTGAAATATGGGAGAGAGCATTTTCAAAATTCCCCGGTGACATGAAAAATGCAAGAGAACGTCTGGCAATTGTTTGGCCGACATCTGCGACCTTGAATGGACCCCGACGAACTCGCGAGCGCGCATTCTTCTACATTAGCCAACAGTCGCGACTGTCCGCCCCTCTGTGGCAAAAGGGCTTAATTGTCTCGCATTCTGTTTCAGTTTGCCTCCTAATTGGCTCATAAGGGTTTGTGGGTGAAAATATTGACACGGGTAGATTATTTACATTTGTCAGGCCCCGGCAAATTTCCAAAGGAGATGAGGGAAAAAAAACTTATCGCATCTCACACTGCAGTACGATGTCTACGGATAATCTTTAAGAGACATCTGAGAATATCATACAATTTAGCCCGATAATCGGTATCTTCAGCTATCTTTCCATAGGGGTAATTGATATATTTTGTAGGAACCCTCTCTTCCTTTATGTTAACTTCATTGGCAAAGGCTCTGTACCCTTTTGTTCACCCCTGCATGAATAATTCATGAAGATACAGGGAGCAAAAAAAAAAAAAAAGTATAAAAGCAAATATGTATTGCTGGCCATCCGGGAGCTACGGATGTGTCGGGCGCAATGATAGGACAGGGAGAAGAATTAAGTGCTCCCATGTATTGCAGTGGCCCCCGCTTGTCCCTTCAGCTGTGTTCTCATCTCACGGAGCCAGTGTGGATGGCTGCATTAAGACACACAGGTAGACTGATAGCTAGCGAAAGTGACCCTCTGCTCTCAACAGCGGTGCAGAGCTGCCCAGCATCAAGCTAAGCCACTTGGACTCTCTCGGCTGGCTTAATTGCTCTGTGAACCTGGTCGCAGCATTGAGCGCCCTGACTTACTGTGCCCCTGGGAGTGTATTACCACTACTCGGTCTAACTAATCGCCTCCTTTGTCCCTCATCATCCCCACGCAGTTTGTCTACATGTAGTGACAAGTCAGCCATGATGTAGTTGGTGCCGTACCCTCTTTCTGATACTCTCCGGGCCTCCAATATCTCTTATTTATTTAATTCACAGATAGTGATGGGTGCAAACTGAAGGAGTCAGTGATTTCTCTCATGCACCAAAACCAAAGCATTTCAGCGAAGTCTACTCACCACCTAAAAAAAAGTATTTCTGACTCATCAAAAAGGAAAGTTAAATCTTAACTGTTGACTAGAGAAAGAAGCCTGATAGCTCTACCTTCTGTACCACTTTGAAACTTTTAGAACCACAAGTAAATGTAAAATCTGGTGGCCTAGTGTTCTATTAGGTTGATAAGGCACCACAGGCTCTTTAAGGTACGATGGTGGCTGGCCATACTGACATTTGTATGTGAGGAGGATTTTAAATTCAATTCTACAGTGAATTATGAAGGAAATCAGGGCAGAGACGCAAGTACTAGAGAAATATGACCTCCTCCCCTGGCTCTGGTTCGAACTCAGTGGTATTTTGGACCAGCTAAAGGGTGTTTATAGACTTGTTTGGGCAACTTCCATCCATCCATCCATCCATTTTCTGATCCGCTTCATCATCACAGGGGTCGCGGGGGGTGCTGGAGCCTATCCCAGCTGTCTTCAGACAGTAGGCGGGGGACACCCTGAACCGGTTGCCAGCCAATCGCAGGGCACACAGAGACGAACAACCATCCGCGCTCACACTCACACTTAGGGACAATTTAGAGTGTTCAATCAACCTGCCATGCATGTTTTTGGAATGTGGGAGCAAACCGGAATACCCGGAGAAACCCCACACAGGCACAGGGACAACATGCAAACTCCACACAGGAAGGCTGGAGCCGAGAATCGAACCCTGCACCTCTGTACTGTGAGGTCGACGCACAAACCACTCGACCACCGGGCCGCGTTTGGACAAATTGTTTTATTTTAAAATATTTTTAAATGTTTTCAGACGTAATGGGAGTGTGTCCTTCAAACCAATGCAACTGCATTACTCATTGTTGATCATTTTTATTATGTAGCTTTGGCGGCACGATAGTTGACCGGTTAGCACGTCCACCTCATAGTGCAGAGGTGCAGGGTTCGATTCCCGGCTCCGGTCTTCCTGTGTGGAGTTTCCATGTTCTCCCCTTGCCTGTGTGGGGTTTCTCCGGATACTCCGGTTTCCTCCCTCATGCGTGAATTAGAAAATGGATGGACGGATGATTTCGCTTCAGGTTTTTCTTGCAGTTCGAACAGCAGCTAACAATGTCTTTTTTTTCTTGAAAAAAATTCTGTTCTCCAATTCTGAAATAACCTTTTATTTTATATGATGCTGTTTTTAATGATTCACAGCACTGAAGCTACATGAGCTCTGTAAGTGGTTTGAATTTTTATTTCTTATATAGCCAGCTAGTAAATGTCAGAGCAGAGCCTAAACTCCAACTCTGAAATAACCTTTTATTTCATGTTATGCTGTTTTTAATGATTCACAGCACTGATGCTACATGAGCTCTGTAAGTGTTTTGAATTTTTATTTGTTCTATAGCCAGCTAGTAAATGTCAGAGCAGAACCTAAGCAAGCCCGACAGCAGTCATTTTTGACAGAAGCAACAACATTGGCGGCCATACCAACAATGTCATTCAAGTAGTCTCCAGGGTGTATGCGCACATTCATACCCAAAATTTATCGGAGTGGATTGTGGCCAACAATGAAATGCTATTCTAAATATTGTGGCACTAAAAAAACAAAACTACGGCCTAGTTTGATGTTTAACTTTTCCCACATTCGATTAGCAACTTCAGTGTCACTCTGTTTGTTCAGCACAAAACCACTTGTTTTCATTTTTTTCAGTCCATATAGATTCTATCTGTCCACCGCATCTGAACTGCCACAACTGTCGATGAAATATGAAGGTGCAGATTTGAACAAATCTGGCCAAGCATCTAACACATACATTTTACTCATAACTAAGTGACTGTCATATGTATCAGAAGAGCCTCGGACCTGCGAAGGTAGAAAGTCCAACTCTCAGGAACTCTCATGGAATGAGTTCCACCATGACAAGTCAATTCGCTGAAGATAATGATGGACATAAGCTGACAGATGGAAGACAATATATGTAAAGATGGATTCTCCAATCTACAAATGACCTTCACCTTGTTTTCATTCAGGAGCAGGTGCCCTTTTAGTATGAGCTTCTGAATCGGTATTTGGGCAATGACCTTTTTAAAACAATGAGATATTTAACCAAAGGATGGTGCTGGCATATTATCAGGGAAGGAACGGCAAACTCTGTGTGGTTAGAGGATTGGTTACACCCGCTTCACCGCTCTAACTGTTCAAAGCCACGGTTTGTAGCTCAAACACTAAATGCTTTATTTTGTTATTTTATGTGAACAGTGCTATGAAGCGCTCTGTTACAGCTGTGGCTTTTATGAAAGCGCCATATAAATAAAGATTGTATTGTATTGTATTGTATTACGCAAAACCATATGCACACATACTATATGTAAATAGATTGTTGTCACAGTTGTGTTGTACCCAGTGCTATTTGATAAATCTATATGTTGACTTTTTCAGCACGGCCCAGAAATGTAGCTTCAAGCCAACAGGGTGTCAATATGAGCCAATGTTGACACATTCGAAATGCACGGCTAATTACTAGTTTGCACAGCACTGTCTTTGCCGAGCGGTAAAGTGCTTCCTTATTCTTTTGACTGAGGCTATTTTTTTTCTTGCGCTTTGCCACACATCACAGTAATGGTGTGTGGCAATGTAAGATCCTCCTCTTCATTCCCTCTAGTGGCGTTTCTCCCTCCACTAGCATCAAAGAGGTGCACAGCCTGAAACGAATGCACGTGTTAATCACCATCTCCAAAGAATTAAATGATCTCCAACCACTCTGACAATTCATGTGCAAAGGAGAGCTCTCAGTATTCATGAGAGCCATGCTGTGCATTTACATGGAGAACAGTGTCAAAACATTAAGTGGGAGGTTCAGAGGAAACGGTTCTTGCAGGAGATCAAACCATTTCAATGTTCAGTGAGAATTAACTTCCCCATGTGTCTCTGGCAGCATCTAGCTAATTCATCCTTTAACCTGGCTATGCTCCTGAAACGTGCCACTGACAACACGTTTCATCACATTTTTCTTGCGTCCGCCGCGGAATTATTTTATGTGAGTCATTCAGCACTTGATTGCATTTACCGTGCCATGAAAAAAAAGTATTTGTTTGGTGTTTTTTTGCATATCTATCACGCACAAAGGTTTCAAATCATCAAACCAATTTTAACATCACCCAGAGACAACCCAAAGAAATACAAAATGCAGTTTTCAAATGACATTTCCATTTATTAAGGCACAAAATAATTCATCGTTTCACCAATTGCAGCAATTTTTACTGGTCCTGAGAGAGTAGAGCAGCCCCAGTCCATCACACTGCCACCACCATGCTTCACCGTTGGGATCTTGTTCTTTTAATCAAATGCTGTGCCATTTTTACGCCAAATGTTAACGGGCCACACACTATCCAAAAAGTTCAATTTTTGACTCAACAGTCCACAGAATGTTTCTCCCAAAGTCTTGAAGATCATCAAGATGTTTTTCGGCCAATGTGAGACAGGCCTTTATATTCTTTGTTAACAGCAGGGGTGATATTAAAAATGGTTTGAGTATATGAAACCTCTGTATGTGACAGATATACAAAAATAAATAAATAACTGAAATCAGGAGGGGGCAAATCCTTTTTCACGGCACTGTACACAAAGCAATGGGGGTGTTAAAGGTTTGTTGGGGTGATAACTATACAAATGTTTTTGCAGATTTATAGAATAAAAGCGAATTTTCTCCAGTTTTGGAGAGAAGCATCTGAAATCTGCAAAACTTTCCTATGTTCTACTTCTGATTACTAAAGAACATGAAAAGGTGGAATCAGGTTTTATTTTCCCCCTCTCGTGAAAGAAGAGACTCTTTGAGCAAATTTGTCACTGTTGAGCTAAAGCACAGAAAGTGGGAAAAAACTACATTTCCCAGAGTGCACCAGCAGCAGCAAACCAGCTGAATCTCCTGATCTGACACTAATTGAAAGGCTGCAAACCAGCTGCATTTCTGAGCTGCCACTGTTTATGAGCAACTGAGGAGCAGAAGGTCAGTCAGTGTGGAAAAAGCTTTCAGGAGGAAGAGTCAGTTGGAAAAAGCCAGGAGGAAGCAAGATTGACAACACTGAAAGGAAACAAGTTCACTCGAGGGGGGGTTCATCCCAAAGACGCCAATGGTCGGTGCTACATTTGTTTGACTTCTATATTATTTCCTAAACAAAAGCAGTTGATTTCATCTTCTAAAATTCTGTTAAATATTTAGAACCCTGTTAAAAATGTGTTTCATAAGAGTTATTTGATCATGTTTGGGAAATTAAGTTAAAACATTGTGAGTCAAGAATTAAATGTGATTTTCTTGTGTTGAAGGTTAACAACCTGAGAAAGACTGAGAACCACTGAGAAAGACTGAGAAAGACTTATGACTTTGAAGAAAATAAAGTGATAAAGTGGGAAATCTGAGTTGTCCTCGCGTCCTTTGGCCAGTTGAACCAAGAGGAGAACTTGACAGTTGTAAACCACTCGGAGCAGCCCGGACCTGAGGATAAACGGCTTCAGATCCAATAGTAAGCTGCTGACGTAGAGGAATTTAAAATGGCAGAAGATGTGCTGGGGAAGACGGTCCAGCAGCTCAAGAGGGAGAGGACCATTGCAAAAAGCAGCTTCACCAGACAGGCCAACTTTATTTCAAGAGGAGCAAGCAGCATGCTTCAAGTGGAGTTAATGGAGGAATTCACTAAACTCTCAGGCTGTTTCAGAGAGATGCTTGACGCCAATGATGACTACAGGATTGGACTGGAGGCTGACATTAAGACGGAGGATACAGAGGCAAGTCTTGATGAAAAGCAAGAGGCCGATATAGATAGATCTTTAAAAGAAGGTGAGACAAAATTGGCAGAAATAAAAGACATTGTTCAAACAAACCTGTGGTCAAGGTATGGGAAAAGTGAACTTGATGCTGTAATCCAGGAAGCAGAAAAGGCCCATGATAGAACAAGAAATGTATCTGTGGAAAGTGCCAATTTAGAGGGTTATGAAGTGCACCTTGCTGTCTTGGAGAAGAGGATAACAGAGGCCATCTCAGCAATCTCACTCTGGGAGAGATGGATGCCAGTGGAATTAAAGGATGAGTTGCCTGAAAGAGTGAAGATCTTAAAGGCATCCAACTACAGGCTGGAATTAAGGAAGGCTGAATTTACAACTGCACGGGTGGCTGCTGAGCAAGGCACAGGAGCGAGACAAGAAGCCTTTTGGACAAAACCTACACCAATAGTGAAAATCAAGCCGACCACCCTACCCATTTCAGTGGAAACAAGAGAGAATTTCACCAATGGAAAAAAGACTGGGAAAGTCTACAAAAGCAGGGTGAGCCATCTGGATCAGCTGAAGTGAAGAAAATCCAACTCTTGGAGAGTGTGGATGAAAAAATCTCAAAAGACCTAAGACTTTCAACCTATGCCACCGCCAATGACATGTTCAGAGTCCTGGAAAACAGATATGGCAACAAGTCAACCATAACTGTGGAAATTCTAGAGGATCTAGAGAAGATGCCATATGTGAGGGGGAACCAGCCAAGAAAAGCCATTGACCTCATACAGTCAGTAGAAAAGGCCCTGGCAGATCTGACAGAGTTGGGACAGTCTGGAGCCATGAATAACCCATTGGTAATTAAATCAATTGAAAGTAAGTTGCCTGACTTCATTAAGAGAGATTGGTTGATGTTCATGATTGAACCCAGGAATAATGTGACATCAGACAATCACTTTGATATGCTTTTAAAGTTCCTGAAAAGTCAAGAAGAAGTCTTGGAGAGACTCGAACAGCTCAGAACTGTGGAGAAAGTGGAGAGACCAGAGCGGTCCGACAAGAAGTTTGACAGAAGGATTGCTTCGACACGAACCACAAAGAAAGGGGAGCCTGATGACGTATGTGGTGTCTGCGGTGACAGTGGACACAACAAAATCTTCTTCTGTAAAAAGTTTAAAGAACTGAAGTTACCTGAAAAGAAGAATGCGGTGAAAAAGCTCGGAGCATGCAGCAAATGTCTAGGATGGCATGATGAAGATGGGTACTGCAGAGACACGTTCCTATGCAGAAATAAAGACTGTAAGCGGGGAGGCGGAGTCCCAGACCACCATTACTTCCTCTGCCCAAAAAGAGAAGTCAAAAGAGGTGAAGATGGAAAGAGTGGGAGAGATGGCAGAAGTGAAAACAAACTAACAGAGGAACAACGAGCGATATTGTCTGAGCTTTCCCCAGAAATGGCAGATCGATGCAGAAAGGCTTTCACCAACAAAAGCACAGTGGCACCTCATGCTTCAAGCCAGTCTGAGATGCTGCAGAGAAATGGGCTCTCTGAAATTCCTGTCATCATGATGTTAATGAAAGTCACTGCAAATGCAGGCCAGGAGATTGGAACTTTAATTGATCTTGCTTCAGACACAAACTACATTACGCACAAGGCTGCTGAAAGGCTGAGGTTAAGAAGCGAGAAGATAACCCTAGTTGTGTATGGGGTTGGTGGAATGACCATAAAGGTGAAAACACAAAGATATCTCCTGAAAGTTAGAGTCAAAACCCCTAAAGGAACAGAGAGAGCTCACGAATTGGTCTGCTATGGCTTGGATGAGATCGCCAAAGTGCATCAAGTAATCAAGCCGAGAAGTTGAAGAGATTCTTCCCAGAAGTTGAACTTAAAGAATTGGAAAGGCCAGACAAGGTTGAGCTTCTCATTAGCCACCGAGAGGGGAGACTCGCTCCCCAGCGAGTAAAAGTTATCGGGGACCTCGTCCTGTGGGAGGGTCCATTGGGGAAGACGGTGGGTGGAGCACATCCCGACTTGTTTGAAAAAGTGGAGATGGCAGCATATGAATCCAGAACTCACTTTGCTCGTTCCATGAGAACGGCAGCTTTCAAATATCAAGAAATCCTAAGTCCAACAGTTGACACAACCCAGCTCCAGCAGGAGGATGTGACCCAGACTAAATGTACAGCTACAAGTAATCATAAGTTCCTTGAGTGGTGGCAGTGGGACAGCATTGGAGCTGCATGTGAACCAAGATGTGGAGGATGCAGATGTGGAAACTGTCCACCAGGAGGAAAAGAAATGACTCTGGCAGAGGAGAGAGAGCTTGAGGTAATTAAAGGAGGCCTCACCTACAAGAAGGGGGATGCTCACACACCATCTCCACACTGGGATGCAAAATATCCTTGGACGGTGGATCCAGCTACTCTCCCCAATAATAAAGCTGCAGTCCAGGCGTGTTTCTTCAAGATGGAAAGACAACTAAGCAAAGAGTCAGACTGGAAGATCGCATATGCTAACCAAATCCATGAAATGGTCGAACGTGGTGCAGCCAGAAAACTCAGCAATGAAATCATGGAGAAGTGGAATGGCCCAGTGTGGTACATCAACCACCTGGTGGCGCCAAATCCACATTCAGTGACAACACCAGTTCGTATTGTGTGGAATAGTAGCCAGAAATACAAAGGCTTAAGCATGAATGATCTTCTTCTGAAGGGACCAGATGTTCTCAACCCCATCAGAGCTGTTCTTCTGAGGTTCAGAGAAGGGATGCACGCAGCTCTAGGGGACATCAAGAAGATGTACAACTCTGTGTGGTTGGAAGAGCGTGAAATGCATCTTCACAGATTCCTCTGGAGAGACAGCCCAGGTGGAGAGATAGGCGAAAATGCAATTACCAGAGTCAACATTGGAGACCGACCTGCTGGCTGCATTGCTCAGTTGGCAATGAGGGAAACAGCAAGCCTTCCCAGCTTTGTTGACTTGGAGGATGAACGTCGGGTCATTGAAGAGGACAGTTATGTGGATGACCTTTTAACCTCCCATAATGACTTAAAGCGACTGGATAAAATCACAGAAGGAGTTGAAGAAATCTTGAAAGCTGGAGGTTTCTTCCTGAAACCATGGGTCCGGTCAGGGCAAAGTGGGAGGCAAGGAGTGGAGACAGTGGCCCTTCAAAAGAGGCAAGGTAAAGCCTTAATTCTTCCAAATCAAATGAGGGATGAAGACAACAAAGCCCTGGGAATCGGCTACCAAGTGGAGGAGGACAAGCTCTACATGTTAACTTCAGTTAACTTTTCCAAAAGGAAGAAGAAGATGAGAGTTGGAAAAGATCTCCTCAAGGAAGAGGTAAAAGCCGAAACGCCAAACCCACTGACTAGAAGAGCTCTCTTAAGCCAGGTAGCTGGGCTGTATGACCCCATTGGCTTAATTACGCCTGCCAAGCAGAAGGGAGCGATTCTTGTTAGAAAAGCGTTCCAAGAGGGAGGAGGTGGCAAACTAACCCTAAAAACCTGGGACCAACCTTTATCAGAAAGCCTCAGAGGAGAAGCCATACAGCTTTTTGAAGAATATGTGCAACTTGGACAGGTGAAGTTCCACAGGAGCCTCACGCCAGCCAACAGGAGAGGTGAACCTTGGGGCATCACTTTTTCAGATGGAAGTGAGAAGACCTATGGAGCTGTGATGTACTTAAGATGGGAGACAAGTCAAGGCCCTGAAGTTAGATTTGTGGAATCAAAAGCAAAACTGACACCCCTGGATCAAAAGGGAGAAGCTGTAAAAGCTGAGATCTGCGGTGCTGTCTTTGCAGCCAGAATCAGGAAGTATGTGGAAAAGCATACTCGAATGAAGATTGAGAGATGGTTCCATCTACTTGACAGCCAAACAGTCCTGGGGGCTATTCAAAGGGACAGTTATGGCTACAGAACCTTCTATGCAAACCGAGTGGGTGAAATCCAGAAGGCTGGACCAGTGCAAGACTGGTGGTGGATCTGTGGAGCTCTGAACATAGCTGACATCATAACGAGGGGGGGTACTCCTGAAGATCTGAACGAGGACTTGACATGGCAAAATGGACCAGAGTTCCTGAAGTGGCCGGTGGAGGAGTGGCCTATTAAATCAGCTGGAGAGGTTGCAGTTCATGCCAGGGAGAGTGTACAAAATCTCCAGAGGAAGGCATTCTCAAGTGCATTAACAAGAGCTCAAGCAAGGACCCAGCTGAAAGAAGAAAAACAGGCCACCCAGAAAAGGCCAGAGGATGAAACTCAAGAGGAAAACCCTGTGTTAAACCCGACTCTTCTTCTGAGAAAGAAACCTATGGGCTGGGTTAAAGATCTTGTGGAAATAAGAAGATTCAGTAGGCTGTCCAGACTGGTGAGAGTAATCGCCTGGGTTTGTCGAGCTGCCAAGCAGTGGCTGAGGAGAAGGTGCCAATTCCCAAAACAGTCAAAGTGGGAGGAAACATCACCTAAGCAAGCTGTACTGACTGTCAAGGAGCATGAAGATGCACTCAAAGACCTCTTCCTCGCAGCTCAAAAAGGTACCAGTTTTCCAGACACAACTCTGAATAGATTGGCAGTATACAAGGATGTGAACTCTGAACTGCTACTTTGTGGAGGCAGAATTCAGATGTTCAACGAAGATAAGACTGCAGTTCCAGTATTACCATTTGAAGCCTGGGTGTCTACATTACTGGCTCAAGAATCCCACAAAGCAAGCCATGAAGGAGTAGCAAGAACCCTTCTCCGGATGAGGAAAAAAGCCAGGAGTAAGAGATGTACTTGTGAAAACCTTTCCTAGCTATCCTGTTCCCATCACAAAACCAAAAGGCCGAGAAGGGACAGCTAAAGCAAATGATGAAAGAACTAAGAGATTCCAAAGAAAAATCCCAGCTACAGTTCTTCATAGAGATGTCAGACGGCTTGTCATTCTCCTTCCCATTGAAGAACAACCTGAAACGTGAAGAAGTTGTATGACCTCTCTGGATTTGAAGACCAGGAGCTCAAGTGGGAGGTGTTGAGCTAAAGCACAGAAAGTGGGAAAAAACTACATTTCCCAGAGTGCACCAGCAGCAGCAAACCAGCTGAATCTCCTGATCTGACACTAATTGAAAGGCTGCAAACCAGCTGCATTTCTGAGCTGCCACTGTTTATGAGCAACTGAGGAGCAGAAGGTCAGTCAGTGTGGAAAAAGCTTTCAGGAGGAAGAGTCAGTTGGAAAAAGCCAGGAGGAAGCAAGATTGACAACACTGAAAGGAAACAAGTTCACTCGAGGGGGGGTTCATCCCAAAGACGCCAATGGTCTGTGCTACATTTGTTTGACTTCTATATTATTTCCTAAACAAAAGCAGTTGATTTCATCTTCTAAAATTCTGTTAAATATTTAGAACCCTGTTAAAAATGTGTTTCATAAGAGTTATTTGATCATGTTTGGGAAATTAAGTTAAAACATTGTGAGTCAAGAATTAAATGTGATTTTCTTGTGTTGAAGGTTTACAACCTGAGAAAGACTGAGAACCACTGAGAAAGACTGAGAAAAACTTATGACTTTGAAGAAAATAAAGTGATAAAGTGGGAAATCTGAGTTGTCCTCGCGTCCTTTGGCCAGTTGAACCAAGAGGAGAACTTGACAGTCACCTCTGTTTCTTCAAAGGTCAATTGGAAAAGTGCTTTGCCACATGCATGCAGACTGCTGACACCAGAAACAACATATTAATCACTGTAGTTTTTACCTGTGCACGTGCCACAATTTCATCATATGTAAATGTGATGCAGTTTATGCGGGGAACGAACGCTTCTTCAATGTTTTGAATTGTTTAACAGTTAACAGTAAAATGTGCAGTTGTGTTGGTCGACTGAAATAATCATTGTCAACATGCCAGTGATTGCTTTGCATTCGATTATCAATGGTTTTACAGAACAAGTAAAAATTGTCATAAAGCAGACAAAGTTTTCATTGGACAGCGATGATATTTACCAGCATCTCAAATTTCAGTAGCTACCAAAGTTCAAAAACCTTTATTTGAACAATGGTTCAGCAGGCTACCGAGGGAATGGGTCTGTTTATTTCCCAGAGAGCAGATTGTGAAGGAAATTGGTGTATACTTGCTATGAGCCATTGATCCATCGAGAACAACGCGCAGATTGCCATTCAGTGGGATTGGAGTGATACGGGGGAGTTCTGGGAGCGATGGAAGCAGATAAACCACTATCAGCACTGTCTAGAAGGACAAACTATAGCAGAGGATATGAATGCTTGGCAGATAAACAATTGCTTTTTTTTCTGAGCAATTTTATGGTTTTGAGGTTGGGGTTTTTTTCGGAATCATGTAGGGGAACTGCCATCAGAAATGTAAATGGAGCTCTTTTTCTTTCATGAACTGCATCGCATTTCCATTTATTGAAAAGCATGTGTTTTGCATATCAGGCTGCTCTTTGTATACATGTTGAACTAATGATAACACCCAGCTGCAAATACCAAAAGGGGAAAATTGCTCATGACCTTTTCAAGGACGGACACACACACACACACACACACACACACACACACACACACACACACACACACACACACACACACACACACACACACACATTGAGGGCATATTTAACTCATTGAATAATTTTGTCCTATACTGCAGAATGGGAAGGTTATCCATTAGATCTCCAGCTGGGTTGACCACTTTCTAGTTTGCCCATGCCCTCAGGTTAACACTATCATCCCATAAGCCTCACAAAAACAGAATGTGGCCATATTACTTCCACCTGCGCCATAAAACCATAAACCACTCCGCCTGGATATTGGGCTCTCAAGGACCTGACTTGGGCTCCCCTGCCCTTTAAGCATTCAAATGGTCCACAACTCTGGAGCAAGTGTCATCGAATTCCCCTTGTTCTTCGGCAACTGCATAGGCTTCAATTTACGGTGTTCCTTGATACGAGAAAGAAAGATAGTGTAGGTTCTTTCTCCTCTCCTTTCCCGTCACAAAAACGTTACCAGAAGTTGTTTTTGTAATCAGCTGTATTCATGATCACGAGCACATCAACATTAATGCTGAAAATCTCTTTGGTAAGGATAAGAAAAAACAATTAGGAAGCATCGGATGTCCATATATAGAGACCAGTCTGAAATGGAGAAGTACAACTACTATTTACCTCAATTTGCTGAAACGCACAAACGCATTAGCGGATGCTGATGAATAAAGTCAATACCGATAACACTTTGGTGTTTTGAAGAGAGGCCGAAAGAGGATTGAAGGGCTTGCAAAGGCCATGCCCGACTATCTGTACTTACAATATGTCAAAACATACTCCAGCTTCATAAGAGCCATTCAAGCTAATGGAGGCAATTACACCGAAATTATAACCTGTCTGAGAGCGATGCTACAAATGAGTGTGGTTGTGTGGGAAAGGAGCGCTCCTCATACAATCAACACATGCATCTGTGGACAGCACACTTAACCACGACTGTGTCTGATACCCTTCTTCACTGTAGAGCTGGGAAAAGGAAAAGGGACAGACATTTCCATAATCTGACACAAACACTGACTTTGACCTTGCGTTACTTAACATCCTGCACAAGCTCAACACTTGAAAGCAAGTCTTATCTCCATTTTGATGACGTTCAGAGAGCGGGAAATGGATTCATCCCTATCCCTTGTGGAGATACGGAAGGTTAAAATCTACTCACTCAATATTTAATGTATGTTTCTTCATTTGATGTCAACCGTAGTGCTGCTTTTGAACTGCTACTTGCATTCGCCATTTTGCGGAGGCCTTCCACTCATGCTTTTGATTCGACAGAGACCACTACGTCTTTGGAACTAAACATACAAATATAGTTGGTTGGTTGATAAAACCATTTCAAAAAGCAAATTACTCTATCTGAAACAGCTATGGCTAAAACAGCAATATTTCAAGAATACAAGAGGATACACCCTATACCCATGAGAAGAAATCGCCAGTTTTATTGCGTTTAATGAATTTCAGCTCAGCTTGTTTTTTATGCAAATAGCATCAGTTTCAAGTATTTGACAAAACGTTATTTAGGAAAAAAACAAAACAAAACCCAACATACCAAATGCACAGAAATAGGGTAATCACTTTGTCCTACATAAATTAGATCAAGTTACTTTTGTGTGCTGTTGAGCATTAAACATCTTTTCAGAGAGGGGTTTACCAAGTGTGGTTTAAATCAGGGAATACATCCCACAGAGTCATTACAGGGCTTCCCACGCACCAACAAGAGGTACTAGCCACCAGCTAGCTCACAAGCTAACCAGAACTCCTATCAGGTGCGAGACGGACAACGGGCTAGTCTGCTGCATCACGTCCTTCCATAGTGTGTGTGTGTGTGTGTGTGTGTGTGTGTGTGTGTGTGTGTGTGGGTGTCCACATAACAGAGATACTTTGGGGAAAGTCAACCGTCTTTAAACATGACAGCTCACACTACGTGATAAGACATTTGAGCGCATACTTCTTGCTAATTTTACATCCACAGTGTTTTACATATGACAGTGGCCAAAGACAAATTACACTTCTTGTTTGAAATAATGGCACTGAGCTATTCCGCCAATTGTGAAATCCAAAGATATGTATTTTTTTTTAGGTGCAGTCATAGCTAGCTAGCTAGCTAACTGCATGTTGTCGTGGTAAAAATGGACCATGGGGTTATGACGAAGTCACACGCAATTGTGTCAGATAACTACGGATGCAAACAATGGTGCTCAGTTTATTTTTTTTAGTGGGGGACGGGCAACTCACGCCATGTGAAGCCTGTTTAATTTTGTCTGCCATGACATGTAGTTACCTAGATATTCAGGTTTCAGATGAAGTCACAATTTTTTTGAAAGGCATTGTGCATTTTCCGTAAATTTTTTGATTTGTTAGGTTGAGAATCCGCAACTCTCTCCGCACATGATCTAAGACCTTGCCGGCGGGGCGGTTGGATTTAGAACCTCTGGGACAAGGGTGCCACTGAACCCCTTCAACGCGGACTGTTAGAACGCACTTAAATTATTCATTTGAAGTAATAGTCTTGCAGATGAAATATTCATGGCACCGTAATGAGGGATGTATTGATTTAAATAGCAAACTCAATGTTCGGTATTCAGCAGATCAGCTTTTTGTATTTTTTCAAGCGCTGTGTGCTGATTACAAATGAGAATCTCTTGTGTGGAAATCATTTAGAGAGAGAGAAAAAAAAAAATCACACTCTACAGAAATCTGCAGTCAATGATAAGAACACCACTGTTCCACATTATTGCATCACTTTATAGCGAACGTCATTAGTCTGAAGAACAACATCTTCACCAGGCCTTAATGACCACTTGAAAAATCAAGACTTTGTTCTCCTCCTCCATCGTAATTAATATCTTCCACGTTGTTGAAAGAATGTCAGAGGTCTGGCCTCTGAAATCTATAAACGCGTTTTAATGTTCGCGGAGGGTAACTGAATAACTGTAATTAATTTTGCTCCTGTGTTGGTGACTGATGAACAGAATTATTCTTTTCATATCTCGGTGCTTTTATTTCCCTTTTTCACCTTGTGAACTTCTATTATGGTCAGTCAATGGAATCGGTGATGAAAAGAACCTGCCGTCACATTGTACGTACTACATTATACTGATGTTAAGGATCTTGAACCTCACAGGTGGGGATGGAGCATGGCCGTTGGGAAAGAATTCATCAAACTAGCCCGTAGATATTTTTCTTTTTCATGAATATTGAAGGAGTTACCGTAAGAAATCCTCTCCAAGGCTGTTCAGTTTTGCATCATATTACACAACCAGCCGACGAACTGCAGCACAGCCCCAACACTGTGTGATCATCCAGTTTGGTATTCTTAACCCGCCTCTTCCTAAGCATACTGTATTCCCTCCTATTCCCATTGCGGCGCTAAAGACAGTTTTGTTGAATGAGCATACTCAAGGCCAGATTTACATGAGAAAGATCCTGTAAAAACTGATGTTTTTTTTGTTTTTTGTTACGGTCATTGAGTTTTTGAAAAGTTCTAAGTACAGATCTCAGGACGTAGCTGTGACCCAGCTGCAAAAATAGATGGGCATTCTGGATTTTGCATATGTCATGCCAGTATCTTGAGCATGCGAGTTTAAATTGTGAGGGTTGACAATTTGGAACAAGATTCCTGTTGTGATATTCAGGAATTAATACGACATTCTCACACATCCGCACAGCCTACATTTAGACAGCCCAGATCACAGGATGCCCCCCCCCGCCAGCCCCCCCCTTTTTATTTAAAAACAAACATCCACTTCGAAACCTGCTTTTGAAAGGTTGCATTTTATTACTCCCCCCCCTCACCCCCGTTTCTTCCCACAACTTCATGGACATGCAAGAATTTTGTGGTGGTTGGGCAGTGGTTAGCACCCATCGGTAATCCAAGCTAACATTTAAGACAATGCAAGCACATTTTTCATCAACTCGCACATGTGTGACCAGTAAATTTGCAAATATCTTCAATGACAATCCTGAAATAAAATTTTGTTTCTGTCAAACTTCAGCCCGGTTGTTAGCGCTGAAGCCCAACGTCAGCTTCCAAACAAAAAGGAGCCCAACACAACATGCAGGCAAAGACGAAATTTGCTGAAAACAGTCGCACTAGTTTCACATTTCACACACATTGTCTGCATACACTGTGAAAGCTTTTAACCACTCTGCACCAAGTACAAAAAGTTAGTCTGGAGCCCTACAGTATCATACTTATTTACTATATGCCCACAGAAAGATTTATAGAGAAACTGCCGTTTGTACTGGATGCATTTCATACCGACAATGTGAATATTTCAACTCATTGCAACCACCCGCCATCATAAACGGTGGAGTTCTTTAACATTAAAGCAAAGGGAGAGAGTGTTGGTTTTACTCGTGATAGAAAAGCAAAGTGTAAAAAAAAAAAAAAACCTCACAAGGCTTATCCACCGTTAAGGAGCACCGACTGAACTGAAAGCCTGACAGCAGCTGGGCTCTTTATGCAGAGCAGCTGTCATGGTTAGGAACTCCTGGGCTATAAACTGATGTTTGTCTGGAGCGTCCAACAGATTAAGCCACTCTTTATGGCAGAGAACAACAAACGCGCAAAGATAATTTGGTTTTATGGCATGAGAGCAGGAGTGCGGAGTGGCAGCTTATACCGCAAACATTATATAGTGAAACTCCTCTACAACGAAACCTACATGGGCGAAAATACCTACCTAGTGTGAAAAAATCTTCATGCATTATCGGTACATTCCCACTTTCCGGCCTCCCATACAATGAAAAAAAACCCTGTTGCGTTATACGAAATATTTTTCTCTGCTCTTGCCTCGCACCAAGATTCACTACAACGAAGTCTAATCCAACAGCGACCTCTACTGCTTCGTTCGGAAACGGCAACAGCAACCACCACACTGGTTTACACATGTGCAGTAGTCCAGGAAGTATTTGTTATTGTTAGTTTCAGACGCAGCAAGAATGTTGCATTGCTAAAATGGCTACAAAATGAGCCTTTGGATGTCAAGCAGCTAAGACAAGAAGAGCTCTGACACTGGAAGAGAGAGTAAAAGTGATCAAAATGAAAGACGGAGGAAGCAAAATAAAAGACATTATCCAAGAAATTGATGGAAGTGAAAATGAATGCTGATCGTAAATTTCGCAATTTCTTTCCTTTTTTTCTTTCTACACTGACTATATGAAGTGTCAAATAAGTGTTTGCTCATACTTATGCACTATTGGAATAAAAATAAAGAGTGTGTGCGTATACACACACGTTTGTGTGTGTGTGTGTGTGTGTGTGTGTGTGTGTTTACATCTGAGATCAAATTTGCTACAGTGAAAACCCCCTGTTGTGAAAAATTTCTTGCTGCAAACATGATTTCGTTGTAGAGGAGTTTCACTGTAGTTGGTTTAAACACTGGCACCGTTTGCTTTAGGTAAGAAGAGGTGAAAACGCTGACTTTCAGAACGCAGATAATCTAACTGCTGGTCAAGATCTTGGTTTGAGGCTGATAACGTGCAGTGCTTGTTTCCCCTCAGTCAATAGTTAAATGATCATCATGGCTACTGCAGATGTGAAGGCTTCTGTATGTGTGCTTTTAAGGGATACAAACAGGTACTCTGGCTGCCTAATTTGATTGACATTTCAGTACAGGTTTGTGGGGTGAGCAGCGGGGGATGAAGCCCAATCTGTTGATTGCCATAGTGAGAGAAGGGGTGAACAAAGAGTGCCGTGGTGTGATTGATTGATATTCTGCAGTCAGAGCTCGTCTCGTGGCAACAGCAAAGATCAACGAGCCCGAAGAGAGTGATAGCACAAAGACAGGTTGGTATTTAGATGGCCGCAGAAGGACGACTGCAAGCTCAGACGGGAATTTGACGTTTTCCGCTTCTGCGGCTTGAAAGTGATATTTTGAATTGATTTCGATCTTACATCAAAATATAAACTTTGGTTGATTGCAGAGCTTAATTTATTTGCTTTCTTCCTGAAAGTGGCCCGCATTTGGAAAACCTTAGATTTATGCTAACTATTTAAATTCTGATGGCTTTGTGGCATCTGATGGATTGAGGCACATTTTCGGTTGTTTACTTTAAGTGCTTTATCAGATCATGAAGAGCAACCTGAAGCCTAAACTCTCCAAAGTGAGATTGGGGCACATGCTCAAATAGTGTATAATACAGCAAGATATGCATTAACATGTGTGGTATTTCTCCTTTGATTGACATTTGTTCAAAAACAACAAGCAGTAGATTGGAACAGATTTAAAACGTAAAATTCTGCGGGCAAATAAATCATGACTTCGCACAGGAGCACCTTTTTTTTTATGCACCGAGTATCAGCGTTTCTGTTTGATCTGAGAAAAAAAAAATGTTATGGCAAAATACTGTTTGTTTATGTATGTATTTTGGGCAGAACAGTTCAAAGGTGCATTTGAAATGTTCAATTGCAGCAGCGCAGCATCTGTTTATCGACGCTGTATGCAGTGAGCGCTCGAGCCGTAGGCTACTGTTAGCTTACGGCTCAGTCTTGTCGGCTCCTGCTGGAGCATAAAGAGCGTACATGAACACAGCCCATCACCACTTCGAGAGACATGAGGATCTGCACTTTACTTTAAAACACTTCCTTCTCTGATCTAAAAGTATTTCTCCATCACTTGTTCACTCTGCCATCCTAAGCAGCAGCTTTGTGTGCGGGTCTGTAGCTTCATCAGTCTGTTGCGTTTTAGTGGCCCAAGTTTGCATTAAAAATACTTCCTGGCTCTGAGCTCATCTTGTTGTGAAGAGATTGGCCCTAGTTTGGCTCGGAAGAGGCTAGCTAGCGGTTGCGTACTACAGTAGCTATAATCTTTAGCTTAGCACATAGCTAGGTGGTCGTTGTCGTTGGCGAGTTGTTATGTTAGCTAAGGGCTTCGCCCATTCAGCTCAGTGTTTTTTATAGCATGCCAGGTGCCGACTATCCTTGAGGATAATTGTCAAGAAGTGATAATAGGCGCCCGCGGGAGTACAAGAAATCCCAAGGAGTTGATGAGGTCCCGGCCCACCGAGCAGGAAACTGCAGTCCCGGAGGTCCAAAGAAAAGCTCAAGGTGAATTGTTCAGTTCTCCGAATCACTTCTCGGTTGTATGTTAACTTGAAGTGCAAGATTAAAGTGTTTTGGGTTGATATTAGTGGTGTATTTATGGTTTTAACTCTAACTTAATATAAGCGACGATACCTGTACCACTTCATTACATATTGCATCACTTTTAGGGGGTGTCAAGTATTACTTAGCCACGTGAACAGTAGGTGACTGATTCCATCAAAACATAACAGAACAACTCGGCACCTTCACCGAACGTCTCCACTGCTTTTCTCACCATTCAAGAATTTAACTTATTTCAATCAGTACTTATTAGAGATTCAATCCGCCTATCTGGAATTAGCTAAAAGGGCACTTGGACAGCCATCCAAAACAATGCAAAACAAATTAACCACAGTCTGGTTCTCTTTTGTTGTTTCTTTCAAAAGACAGAACAAGGAGAATGAGGCCTTTCCCTGAAAAATATTTTCAGTCTCTTAAAGCGAAAGGCGCTCATCAAAACTGACCTTTCAAAACAATCCGGGTTGACTTTTAGAGAATATAAATTAACCTTTGACAAAAGAGTTGAAGAGAATGTGACACCAAATGGTAATAAGCTGATGAGGCATCGGGAGACGGTGTTAGATGAATGCATCAGCTATCCTTTTTCATCAGGCAGTTAATTTCATCAAAGACAGACCGTAACATCCGAGCACAAATCATATTAAGACAACAGTTTGAAAGACAAACTGTGACTTAATACATTTGAAGTTTACTTAATGAGGTCATGGGACAATCGTGAGTTGGATATTGAAGTAACTAGATTTATTGGGCTCATATTGCCTACTTTGTCAACAGAAGTTAACAAACTTGGGATGAGTGTACACTGCAGGTCCATCAAGCCAATTGCATTTTAAAGCCTGCTGTATATGATTTTTTAAAAGATATTTTAAGGGACACATATTTAATGGCATGCATTCTGCTGTCATATTGAACTGGTGCCACTTCAAATCAGTCATCAGGACTGCAGGATAAATCCTGCCTGAAATAAGAAAATTGGCAATAGCATGACCACTAACTTTCAATAATGCAAAGTTATCGTAAATGTCTTCAATAATGACACTGCAGATAGATTGACTGATGGAAAATAGCTCAATCTTTCATATTACAGAGGGTAGGAACTGTATGGCTTCCTAGATTTTTGCTAACCCAGTGAAAAGTGCGTTAAAGTAAGCTTAAAAAGAGGCAAAGGAGGATTTGACTTTCTAACTGAGGGCTTAAAGCACAAGTTATCAGAAGGCAAAAGGAAGCAGATTGGGAGTTTGCCACGTTATGGAAAATTGTACCTGCAGGGAATTACAGAGTCCGACCACCATAACTCACATTTTGGAGTTTTTGTAAAAGGAACTTCAATGAGGACACCGACCTGAAATTAGGAATAAAGCTCAATTGCTAAAACACACCGATTAACGCTGATTGACACGCCAAATAAGACACTTCAATGATTTGCTCTCTAATTAAGAAAAAGGTTGGCGCTCGAAAATGTCATTCACAGGCCTCCAGTGCACTCCACGGAATCTTCTTGGCAACTATTTGCTCACAATTGCAGTCTGCATATGGCATTAAAGGGCTTTATCAAAATGTCCCTGCCTCCGTGACTGTCAAATGTGCCGCCCATATTGATTCCAACGTCTTACCTCTTCTTCCGCATCCATCATTTATCTTTAGCGGCGCGAAAGCCTCCACATCTCCACCACCCACTATGTCATGCATATTCACTGCCGCCTCTTTCATTTTTCCTGTGCTTGTCGGTACAGTACTTGATTCCCTTCCTTTATGCTTTCTGACTGTCCCACTGTCTCCAGGCAACTCAAAGGCTGTTTTATCTTGTTGGGTCCGTATCCCCGACAGACATCTGTTTTGTACCCTCTCCCCCCGTCGTGAACCTCAGCATATTTCTGGTGAGGATCAAGTCATACTCACCCGCTGAGCACCTTTCAGAATAATTCGAGGAGTGACAGTGTGAAGCGGATGGAGCCCTCTTCAAATTGCTGCTAATGCGGTTATTATTTTTGGCATATAGACCAATCGCGGCTATTCGTCAATTCGCAGGTCTGTTAGTTCCTCAATAATTTGCTCAGTGTGAATGTGGTAACGGTTTGATCAATGGACTTAGAATGAAGTAGTCACACATTTCATCCTTTGGCATAGTCTACATACTCGATAAGAAGATGTATATGTAAAAAAATACTCATTTAGTCATAACTCTTGTTCTGTATGTAATTTTACATAAATAGGTCGTTCATATACTTTTTGTTATATAAATATATCCAAATAGTTTGCCCATACGAACATTTGCACAATAATCTTGAATCTCACATGACCTCCTTGTCATGGTTTTGCTCTGTCTGTGTTTTTTGTTTTTGTTTTAGCACAAGCTGGAGTGGAGGGCGTGCCCGTCCGTGTCTTGTTCCCAATCAAGCCTGGGCAAGTATTTTAGGACTGCCATGATCACAAATCTCTGTCGGATTATTAACCTTGCTCGCTGTTTATGTTCAAGTGATATTTTCTAGACTTCTTGGCTATGTTCAGAGTCACTTTTGTTTTGCTAGATTCTTGTTTAGTATTTTGCTTCTCAAGTCATTTTGGTCTACTTTAAGTTTCATGTGTTTGGGTTCTTGCCATTTTGTTTTGAGAAATTTCGGTTGTCAAATTTACCTTGCAGTTTGCAAGCACTTTCTGTTCTTATCTGATTTTCCTGGCTTGGTGTTGCCAGCGGTGTCTGTTTTTACTTTGTCGGTACTTTGTTTGTCTATAAATATTTTTTGTAACACAGAGTTCATCTGAGTCTGCATTTTTAGGATCCACTCACCAACTGGTTCATCTTCGGACCGTGTCACCAGTGATGACTAGGACTCGGTCAGGCAGAGCACCAAGAGGCATTGTGGGTCTGCCTTCCCATGGGCTCACCACCTAGGAGGGGCCAAGATGGTCGGCAGGGTGGCAGCCAATGATCTTGGCGCTGCGATGCCAGGCTACCAAAGCTGGCTTTAGAGGAGTAGAATGTCATCTCTCTGGCAGGGGAAAGAACGCGACCAAGTCAAGAAGTTCCGGCCAGATATACTTGGGGTTGTCTTGACACACGACATGGGCTCTGAAGCCAGTCCTTCAGAGAGACGAATGGACTCCCTCCCACTCCAGAGATGCCCCCGGTGAGAGGCACAGAGCAGTTGTGGGCATGCTTACTGGCTCCGGCTCAGTGTCTGTACATTGGGGTTCACCCTGGTGGACGAAGGCGAAAGCCTGGCCTGGCAGAAAGGACCACTGCTTCATAGCCCGCCAAACCACAGGTGTCAAAGTCAAGGCCCGGGGGCCAAATCTGGCCCGCCACATCATTTTCTGTGGCCCGCGAAAGCAAATCAAGCATGTCAACTTCCATGATGCTTGCTAATTATCATATGTAATCCACAATAACGGGCCCCCCTCTGGAGCCAGGCCTGGGGGTGGGGCCGGCTGGCGAGCGCCTGGTGGCCGGGCCTGCTCCCATGGGGCCCGGCCGGGCTCAGCCCGAAGAGGCAACGTGGGTCCCCCTTCTCATGAGCTCACCACCCATGGGAGGGGCCAAAGGGGTCGGGTGCAATGTGAGCTGGGCAGCAGCCAAAGGCGGGGACCCTGGCGGTCCGATCCTCGGCTGCAGAAGCTAGCTCTAGGGACATGGAATGTCACCTCTCTTACAGGGAAGGAACCCGAGCTGGTGTGCGAGGTAGAAAAGTTCCGACTGGATATAGTCGGACTTACCTCCACACACAGCCTGGGTTCTGGTACCAGCTCTCTCGAGAGGGGTTGGACTCTCTTCCACTCTGGAGTTGCCCACGGGGAGAGGCGCAGAGCAGGTGTGGGCATACTCATTGCCCCCGGCTCAGTGCCTGTGCATTGGGGTTCACACCGGTAGACGAGAGGGTTGCCTCCCTCCGCCTTCAAGTGGGGGGACGGGTCCTGACTGTTGTTTGTGCGTACGCACCCAACAGCAGTTCAGCGTACCCACCCTTTTTGGAGTCCTTGGAGGGTGTGCTGGAGAGTACTCCTGCTGGGGACTCCCTTGTTCTGCTGGGGGACTTCAATGCACACGTGGGCAACGACAGTGAGACCTGGAGGGGCGTGATTGGGAGGAACGGCCCCCCTGATCTGAACTCGAGTGGTGTTTCGTTATTGGACTTCTGTGCTCGTCACGGATTGTCCATAACGAACACCTTGTTCAAACATAAGGGTGTCCATATGTGCACTTGGCACCAGGACACCCTTGGCCGCAGTTCGATGATTGACTTTGTGGTTGTATCATCGGATTTGCGGCCGCATGTCTTGGACACTCGGGCGAAGAGAGGGGCGGAGCTGTCAACTGATCACCACCTGGTGGTGAGTCGACTCCGATGGTGGGGGAAGATGCCGGTCCGACCTGGCAGACCCAAACGTATTGTGAGGGTTTGTTGGGAGCGTCTGGCGGAATCCCCTGTCAGAAGGAGTTTCAACTCCCACCTCCGACAGAGCTTTTCCCATGTCCTGGGGGAGGCGGGGGACATTGAGTCCGAATGGACCATGTTCCGTGCCTCTATTGTTGAGGCGGCCAATCTGAGTTGTGGCCGTAAGGTGGTTGGTGCCTGTCGTGGCGGCAACCCCCGTACTCGCTGGTGGACACCAGCAGTAAGGGATGCCGTCAAGCTGAAGAAGGAGTCCTATCGGGCCTTTATGGCCTGTGGGACACCAGAGGCAGCTGACAGGTATCGACTGGCCAAGCGGAATGCAGCTTCGGTAGTCGTCGAAGCAAAAACTCGGGCATGGGAAGAGTTCGGTGAGGCCATGGAAGCCGACTTCCGGACGGCTTCGAGGAAATTCTGGTCCACCATCCGACGTCTCAGGAGGGGGAAACAGTGCACCACTAACACTGTGTACAGTGGGGATGGGGCACTGTTGACCTCGACTCGGGACGTTGTGAGCCGGTGGGCGGAGTACTTCGAAGACCTCCTCAACTCCACCAGCACGCCTTCCTTGGAGGAAGCGGAGTCTGGGGACTCTGAGGTGGGCTCTCCTATCTCTGTGGTCGAAGTCACCGATGTGGTTAAAAAGCTCCTCGGTGGCAAGGCCCCAGGGGTGGATGAGATCCGCCCGGAGTTCCTCAAGGCTCTGGATGTTGTGGGGCTGTCCTGGTTGACACGCCTCTGCAACATCGCGTGGTCAGCGGGGAGAGTGCCTCTGGATTGGCAGACCGGGGTGGTGGTCCCTCTTTTTAAAAAGGGGGACCGGAGGGTGTGTTCCAACTACAGAGGGATCACACTCCTCAGCCTCCCTGGTAAGGTCTATTCAGGGGTGCTGGAGAGGAGGGTCCGTCAGGAAGTCGAGCCTCAGATTGAGGAGGAGCAGTGTGGTTTTCGTCCCGGCCGTGGAACAGTGGACCAGCTCTACACCCTTAGCAGGGTCCTCGAGGGTATGTGGGAATTCGCCCAACCGGTCTACATGTGTTTTGTGGACTTGGAGAAGGCGTTTGACCGTGTCCCTCGGGGAGTTCTGTGGGGGGTGCTTCGGGAGTATGGGGTACCGAGCCCATTGATACGGGCTGTTCGGTCCCTATACTGCCGAGGTCAGAGTTTGGTTCGCATTGCCGGCAATAAGTCGGAATCGTTTCCAGTGAGGGTTGGACTCCGCCAAGGCTGCCCTTTGTCGCCGATTCTGTTCATTACCTTTATGGACAGAATTTCTAGGCGCAGCCGAAGCGTTGAGGGGGTCTGTTTTGGTAGCCTCAGTATTGCATCTCTGCTTTTTGCAGATGATGTGGTACTGTTGGCTCCTTCAAACAGGGCTCTCCAACTCTCACTGGAGCGTTTCGCAGCCGAGTGTGAAGCGGTTGGGATGAAAATTAGCACCTCCAAATCTGAAACCATGGTCCTCAGTCGGAAAAGGGTGGAGTGCCCACTCCGGGTCGGGGAGGAGATCTTGCCCCAAGTGGAGGAGTTTAAGTATCTTGGGGTCTTGTTCACGAATGAGGGCAGGAGGGAGCGAGAGATCGACAGGCGGATCGGTGCAGCGTCTGCTGTGATGCGGACGTTGCATCGGTCTGTCGTGGTAAAGAAGGAGCTGAGCCAAAGGGCGAAGCTCTCAATTTACCGGTCGATCTACGTCCCAACCCTCATCTATGGTCACGAGCTATGGGTCGTGACCGAAAGAACGAGATCCCGGATACAAGCGGCCGAAATGAGTTTTCTCCGCAGGGTGTCCGGGCTCTCCCTTAGAGATAAGGTGAGAAGCTCGGTCATCCGGGAGGGGCTCAGAGTCGACCCGCTTCTCCTCCACATCGAGAGGAGCCAGATGAGGTGGCTTGGGCATCTGATTCGGATGCCTCCTGAACGCCTCCCTGGTGAGGTGTTCCGGGCATGTCCCACCGGGAGGAGACCCCGAGGACGACCCAGGACACGCTGGAGAGACTATGTCACCCAGCTGGCCTGGGAACGCCTCGGGATCCCCCGGGGAGAGCTGGAAGAAGTAGCTAGGGAGAGGGAAGTCTGGGCTTCCCTGCTAAAGCTGCTGCCCCCGCGACCCGGCCCCGGATAAGCGGTAGAAGATGGATGGATGGATGGATCCACAATAACAGTCATTATTCTTGACTTCTGATTTTAAAACTAGTTATTCATCAATTTGTTGGGAGCTGTGTATGTAATATGAGGAGGGGATCAAACATAAGATTTCCCAAAATTCATAACGGCCCTACAAGGGAAACCGTAACTACAATGTGGGCCGCGACAAAAATGAGTTTGACACCCCTGCGCTAAACCGTCATAATGCTTAGCTTCTGTGTGAAGCTTCTTCTGTGGTTACTGATCCAAAACTGCTAGATCCACGCATAAAAACAAGAACTGGCCATCGTAGATAGGTTAAGCCATGAACCACTGTGCTGAAGTTCCAGATTCAACTCATTTGGATGCTGTGTTTATCCTATTTTGGGAAGCTATCATCCGCCAAAGCAGCATGAGTGCTTCCATTGCAATTCCACTTTTGCTTATTGCTAATCACACATCTACCAAGGCTGCTGTTCGATTTGGGATGAGATGAGTGAAGTGTGTGTAGGTGTTCACAAATACCTACACGCACAAATAATAACTTCTGCCTTCCACTGTGTTCGTTTGATTGAGTGGGCAACAAGTCTGCCATATGAAAACAGTACAATATGAACTACATTAATTTTCCTCATAGTTGATCAGGAATATTTTGTTGCAATGGACCGACATTTCTAAGAAAGGCAGCAGAATGCGACTGCTACCAATTTCTCAGTGAACACGTAATGAACCTAAGACTATGATTATTATGCTCATGCCAAATGTCACGCAAGATAAAGTGGTGGTGACTGGTGACGCATGATGACAATTTAAAGAATTGTCATGTCAAGAGTAAAGAAATGATTACATACTTCCACTCCTTGTAATAAGAGTAATTTGAATTTACTCATAATGATACTATGACAATCAAAAGAGGAAAATATTCATTTAGCAAAGTTGTTTGAAAAGTGCAGAATTTCTCTGCGTAAAAGTATCATCAGCCAAAACAAGGACCGTAGATGACATCCTCCAACATCCTTGGATCCAAAAAAAAAAAAAAAAAAAAAAAAGAACTAGGAAGGCGTCAAATTATTATTTCCTTGCAGACGGTTATATCAGTGAGGAAATCATGGACTTTAATATGATGCAAATTAAACTCAAGGGATCAAAGCCGTCAAGTGCGCCTGCCAAACTACCTTAAGCAAAAATACGTCTCACGCGTGTGGACAATGACAAAGAAAGGAAACGTCAACAGCGAGTCCGAACCAGCAGAGTGGCGCATTAATGTGCACTGCTGAGCACCACAAGATAAACATGCGACATGAGACGACACAATGAACAACAGCAGTACACGCTGCAGCGAGTCCAGTGCACAAGGTTTAAAATCAGAATATGTAGTAGGAACTCATTTGGGGTCCTAAATATTTTGTCATGGCCAGCAATTTTTCAGACCCTTTCAGAACCTTTTCAAGTACAGTCAATATAAAATGAAGAGCTGGGATTAAATATGTGGCATCTGAAAAGACATCTAAATAAAAGGTCTTTGGGAGTGAATGGGTTAACTGCCCCCCCCCAACCCACCAAGAAAACTAGTATTTCCATCGAATATATTATACAGTCAAACCTCGGTTTTCGTCCATAATCCATTCCAGAAGGCTGTTCGAAAACCGAAATTGTTCGAATACCGAAAACACGCTCTTTTTGAAATAAAAATGTTAACTGAACACATCTGCTCACAATGGAAAGCAACACGAGGAAGCGTCACTTCCTCGTCTACCCGAGGAAGCGTCACTTCCTCGTGTAAGGAAGGCGAGAGGAGTCAAATGGTGCATTCAAGTGCGCTCAGTTTGTTCGAGAACCGAAATTTGTTCGTCATCCGAGGAATGAAAAACTCAACATTTTTGGTCGAAAACCGAATTGGTCGAGAACCGAGACGTTCAAAAACCGAGGTTTGACTGTATATTGTTCTATGTACATGTAGAATTTTTGCCTTGGTCTAGACATGTTACGCAATCGTGAAAACTATCTTTCATTGTGCTTCTTCCCAGACAGTATTTACTACTCTTCCAATTTCAACATTAGCCACTAACGTTCTCATAAAAATCACTCTGTAACCTTTTTGGCTTTCATCTTAGAGATGTTTGTGTGTAATGGTCCTCCCACATGACATTCCACATCAAATGCATTAGTGAACCAAGAGCCCTTAAATCTGGATTCTTTCGCTGAAGAAATGGGTAGAATGATCCAGCTATAGATAAAACATCCACGATCACCTTAAAGCACAAATTCCAGAGATGCGCGAATGGCAGTGCAATCAAGAAGATATGAATGCGTATATTGGCTTTTTCAAAACCCTTTGCCAAGGGCAATGAGTGGTGTCATCCAATTCAAAAAGATCTATGCCCATTCAGAGCAAGAACACGTATCGCTAATCCCCAATGACATACAAGACGGGGTAATCTACGTCCTTCCTCACCCCTCAAAGTTAACGTGACTATACTGCCAACATAACTGAATAACTGGTAAGGTGTCAGAGATCAACATTACCTGCTATATCGCGACCGTCCCCTGTAATCAATAATACATGACAGCAGACCCTTCTATGTGTTCTTGTTATTTTAAGCAAACCTTACAGGGGCAAGCAGAGCAGCATAATATTGGACTCGGCAAATATGATGCTTAATACCCAAAGGGGGCCGCCAGGAAGATTGCATATGCAGTGATATCATTACAACATTGTCAAGGGAGAGCCGGTGTGTGCTTCATGACAGCCTTACCAGTGCAATCTGTTGTTATTATCTTCTATTCATCGAGAGAGAAAAAATACATAATATTTTCTTATACCGCTGCTGCATCGGACCATATGTGGCTAAACTTGCTACTGTCTGTCTTTAACTCGCATGAAACCGACAAGTACTGGGTGTACGCAAGTGAAACACGATTCAGTTAAGCTTTATTGGGCTAGTCCAGGGTCAGTATTCACCCTTTCATGCACCAATAATGGTAATAATGATACCTGTAACCTGATAACATGAGAAGATGTCCACTGTGGTAACTGCTGCCCCTGAAAGGGTTAAATTCTGACAGTATGGTTAGGGTTAGCCTAACTAGTAACTGTGAGCAAAAATATTGCAGTTTCACTGGATTAAAATCATAGCTCTAAAACGACATTTGACATCTGAAATAACAATGAATAAAAATTTTGGGGAACATTTCAGTACCGTATTTTCGCCCTAAAAGGCGCACTGGATTATGAGGCGCACCTTCAATGAATGGCCTATTTTGTTGTTGTTTTTTTCATATATTGGACGCACCGCACAATAAGACGCAATCTACAATGCATCCACTCGATGGCGCTACGCTCAAGAAATACCAACTGAACTGTAGCAACGCCACTCGAGTGAAGCTTGCCTCAGCAATCCATAGTCCGCTGCACTCTGCAGTGCGCGCGTGAGCGCGAGCACGTACACACGTGGTTCAACTAATCAGCGCCCACGCAACAATGTTACATATCAAAGAAGCTTTGAACAAACGACAACAGCTAAGCTTAGCTGTCGAGTGGCGTTGCTATAGAACGATCAGATGTCAGTAAAACGTATTTAATAAAGCAGCGGCACAGTTCACTTAACCAACAGCAAGTTATAACATTGACTCGTTAACGTTGAACTCTCTTGCTGCTACTCTATTTCCGTGTTCAACTGCGGAAACCGATCGCCTTAAGTTTGAACTCTGCGTTGTAAGCATGTCTCTAGCAAGGAGCCATTTTGGGGTCGACATATTACCGTAATAACCATACACAAGGCGCATCACAGTTCAAGGCGCGCTGTGACTTTTAAGAAAATGGAAGGCTTTTAGGTGCACCTTTTAGTGCGGAAAATACAGCAAATAAAAACAGCATTTTTTTCCCATTGAAGACACCCTATTTTATGTTTAAACAAAATATCGAATATTTGGTACAGAAGAAATATGTACGAAATACATGTCAAGAAATGTTAACATTCTTCTTCTGTTTAAATTCTTCTCACTAAGTCACAGTGTTGCATCACTATGGAGCTATTTTATAGATGAAACCCGTGTACTACTCATGTTGCCCATGGGGCTAAGGGGCACCCGCCGGCGCCATTTTGTTTTCTTTGGGAAATGCACATTAAAAGCACAAAAAAAGCATCCGATTTGCAGTGTCTCTTTTGTCTCGCTCCCTCCCTGCTCCCGTGTGTAACTCACTCCTCCCCTTCCGAAAAAAAACAAAGTTCATTGGAAGCAGTTAAATTCAACAAGGTGGCTTGTTTCCTCAACTCTGCAACCAGCCATTCGTACTCTGCCCTGCTTAGACGGGCCCTCAAAAATTAAAAAAAATTAAAAAAGGAAAAAAAGGGCATTACCGGTGACAGCCAGCTTTCGTGGTGGCAATTGAATCCATGACTTTTTAAAACCACAGTAAACAGGCAAACCTGTAATCGGCCCATGCCTAAGTGAGATACACCCATGCCAGTAGTGAGGCCGAATTGAGTACTCACAAATGATTTCTACCAATGCTATTGTATAGCAACATCCGCATGGCTGACAAAGCTTTTCTTCAACAGTAACATTAAACAAGAGTGGCTACCATGGCGTTACATATGGGCCTTTATTGACTGGAGAGATTCTCCGTTTCTTAATAAGAGCCTGAAATCGAACATTGGCAAGCTTTCAAGCTTTAAAAGAGGCAATATTAAATTTGACAGAGAATCATTTCATCCCGTGGTCACACAGCATTTGTTTTATTGTAAGACAAGCCGATGCATTTCAGGAACCTCACTGAAAACATTCACATTTTCTTAATAGCATCCTGAAATAGAAGCTTTGCAATAAACATGCAAAAGAGGGAAGATTTCATTTTTGAGACCAAACACAATCATCTCCTGCCGTGGTCACGCAGCAAGACGAGCTGATCTTATTTGGCAGCAGGTGTCTCCAATGTCAAACATATTTCTTCATAAGAGCCATCCATCCCACACGTTTCCCTGGGCTGTCACCCAAACACATCCACGTCCCTTCCTATTTACGCCGGGCCCCTCTCACCGTGGCACGGCCCATCACACTACGCAGGGACACTTGACAGCTGTTTGTTGATGTGGTGCCACATCTTATTCCCTGTGTCTTGTTTGTTTTGATGTCAGCGTTTCAGGATGACGGATGCTAGATGGGTGGGTGGGGTGAAGGGGCCAGGCGGGGGGCGCCTGGTTTCACGGCCCACTCCTGACAACGAGGAACTGACACCATCGAGGAGCTTTTCCTGAATGTCAGGCCAGTTTGCGCTGACCGTTGCAATTCTTTTCTGAATGTTACACGGCGGCCAGCAGGCTCCTTTTCAAGACAGTTAATTCTCGCGAGATGTATGCTATTCCTCGGTGAGGCAAGCGTTTCATCAAAAACCTTGAAAGTGGATAGGAAATGTTTTAAGGGACCTTTTAACTAAAATACTTTGCTATAAATATCTGTGAAGCTGCTACCATGGATATCTTCAAAAACGATCCTCGTGCCGAAAGCTTACATTTAGTAACATCAATGTATAAATTAGCCGGAGTTCTGCTTGCGGGATACAGTACACACACACACACACACACACACACACACACACACACACACACACACACACACACACACACACACACACACACACACACACACACACACACACACACGTGTAGATATATTTTAATTATACTCATGAAATATTGTCAAATGTCCTTGAGTCACTTGAATAGGGCAATACAAATCTAAGCAATTAAGAATTATGACATACAGTATTATGACCTGTCAACCAAGCATAAAATTGAAAGAGAGCTAAAGTAAAACTACTTTCCCACTCTGAAGACCCTCGCTAGATGTAGGAAAGAAGACATGGTTGTGGCGTTTCATCGCTGGTATAATGACCCTTCTTGAGTTCTGCACACTATTTTTTTGTTTTGCTGAAATTGGTTCATTTTAAGGGCCTGTTTGATGCATGTGAGTGACTGGACATTTTGGAACCTATTCCGATACACAAATGCTTAATGTCGATTTTGTTACCTTGATGACCGAGGGGTCAATGGTTTGATCAGATGAGCAATAGGTGGGAGCAGAGCTAAGTCCGCTACTGAAGTGAGCTCCCGTGAAGAAAAAAAGATTTCACTCCCAGAGGCAGCAGTTTATACATCACTGCGTGTATGTATGTTGCGCATGGACATTAAACTCAAATACCCCCGGCCACCGCGTCAACAACTTCACTGAGCAATCAAGCATGTCAGATCCTCACACAATTGTATGCATCCAAAACAAAACTCGCTGCAGCTCTGCTTACCTTTTGACTTTGACGATTTAGTTTCACGCATGGGGGGATGTCGGTGTGTCTGCATTATGGTTCCCTTGCATAACAGTTTCAGACAATGTTGTAGCTTCAAAGTAGCTCAGCAGGTCCGCCCAGCCAAGCTGATCATGTCAAAGGCAGAGAAACACGTGATTATAATGTAAAGTGAAGAATGGTTCACTCAGACACATTTGCAGCAATGAGTAAAAAAAATAAAAAAATAAAATGAACTTACCTGGTTTTTAAATTTCACACTTGATGAGAAGGAAGGCACTTCAGGGAACTAATTATCTGAATACAAGCAACAGAAAAACAATTTTCCATAAAATGTCCCCTTTAAGCAATTGCTTGCTGGAAAAT
The DNA here is from genome assembly GCA_018466805.1 of Hippocampus abdominalis. Classification (NCBI taxonomy): domain Eukaryota; kingdom Metazoa; phylum Chordata; class Actinopteri; order Syngnathiformes; family Syngnathidae; genus Hippocampus; species Hippocampus abdominalis. The sequence continues at coordinate 4,810,179 of CM031708.1, forward strand.
GTCAGTTGTTGGTCATTATTATGCTAGTCACGAGGGATTATGTATTTGATTATTGCCATTTCATACATTTTATTAATTGGATTGCTCATATAGAGCAGCAAGGCCCTTTAAAGTCATCGTAAGTTGTCTTTCTGGTTCTAAGGTTATCATCATCCTTTTCCTCTTTGTGGTGATGTCACAAAAACGTTTTTTTTTTTAATGCAATCAAACACTACAAGTGACAAGCTCATGAAGCATGATGACAATTTCAACTCTTAATTTTGACTTCGATGACTTTTTCCCCCCTTAAAACATTTTGACCTTGATTTGACTTGACTCTGAATACTGAAATCTACCACATCCAAATGTATCCTATAATCGAAAAAGAAAACAGCCCAGGTTATACTGGATCAGCAATCTGTTAGCCAAGGCTAACCCAAAGCTTTGTTTTTGTTTTTTTGCTGCTGTGTGATGAGAACTTATTGTCACTCTGGTACCCAAGCCAGTCATCAATCTTTGTTCTGAATATATCTCGTGAGTCATGTGTTGACAACTCGATTTCCTGAATAGGCCTAAATAAATTATCCTCCATATTGACGGGTCACAACATGAAAATGAATCTGCTCAAAATTCCCACAGGGTGTTGACAAAAGCACTCGCTAGAATGAAAGGAAACGTCATCTGTCATGGCCAATAACCACAGCCAGTCCATCTTACACCTCGACTCCCACCCACCAGCTAACCACCTGACGCGCTGCACATCACAGTCACTTTGAGTGACGTCCTCAACATTTAGGGGAACATTCAATCTATCAGAAGGATGGGACATTAAAAGCATTATTTTGCATGTGTCACCATGCAGTAAGTGAGATCAACTGGAAGGCTTATACCTTACTGATTAGGGCTGGACGATTAATCAGAACGTAATCATAATTTCCATGTTGGCTTCTCACAATCATAAAAGCATTGTAATAGAATAAAAATGTTTCATTGGACGAACGGCGCAGTGTGTATGTAAGTTAAGTCCCTGCTCTGTGATTGTGCCCTGAATGTGCCGCGTTACTCGCAGCAAGCATTCAAGACATGTTCTTCTGTCGTCCCTGAGCGCGCTTTAAGCTGTTTATTGACACCAGAGTTGAAGTTTACTTTAAAGTAAAATCAAGCACACAACAAAAACAATTACACACATTGTATATTTCCAAAAACAAATGGTTCACTTTAGGTACATCAAAAACTCAATGCTAGCTACTCAGTGGAAAACCCTGTTGACAAGCTAGCAAAAGTTAGCATTGGGGATTTACCTTCAAAAAGCGAGCTACATTAGTACATTACTGTTGTTTGTTTTCCAAAATCACATGATAGTGATACAGGAGCTTAGAAAAAATCAATACAAGAGTGTCTGAAGCCCAGTAGTCTGCCCGTCATTGAAATGAGAATTCATAATTAAATTGTGATGTTATGACAGTGAAAAGAATTTTTTCTTCGCCATCAATAGGGTCCATGATTCCAGCGTGTTGATATATTTTCCGAAAGTATCAAAGTTAAGCTGAGTAACAAAAAAAGAGAAAACCTAAGCAGAAAAGGTCAAAGACACCATTAGATTTGAATACAATCTGCTGCACAATGCATTTTATCTTCAAATTACACAAATAACCTTTTATTTTCTCCCTAACCAGATAGTGGAATGGACACATTTAGAGTACAGAGCACTGTTGTCATGACCAAAGCTTTTTTTCATCAACAGTCGCTTGATGAGTAGCCCCAGCGGGTTTTAAAAGTGTGCTAACTCAAAAATAGATGAAACCGATGTTCAGTCTGTCAGGCGTTTGTTTTGCGTAGCGTGCAACACAAATACTTTGATCCGCAAATGAGTCACCTCTGTTTCTGTGCGCTGACACACTTTTCATGTTCGCTTATGTTTAAAACGCCATGCGTGCGGGATGCAAAGAAACAGGAGGGCGGCGTTCATACGAGTGAAATGCGAACGTGTAACATCACCTGGATGTTGCAAAAAGTGCAGTTGCGGTTGCGTGTTTCCTTTTGTGCTTGGGCACGAGAAGCCAAGAGCATCGTGATGCACACTGTGTATAACAAGCAAACGGTACCTGTATTTTCTCGTCTAGAAGCAAAGCTACATTGAATAAAAATAATACCAACATCATTTATTATGCTGCCCTGAAAAGTCAAAATCAAAATTCGGGACAGGACAGGCATCGACTACCTTGCGGCCACAGCTCCAAATGGCCGCCTCAACAATGGAGGCACAAAACATGGTCCACTCTGACTCGATGTCCCATGCTTCCCCTCCAGATGTGGGCAAAGTTCAGCCACAGGTGAGAGTTGAAACTCTTTCTGACAGGGTTTTCTGCCAGGCTTTCCCAGCAAACCCTCCCAATACGTTTGGGTCTGCCAGGTCGGACCGCCATCTTCGCCTACCATCAGAGCCAACACACCACCACGTGGTGATCAGTTGCATAGGAACAAACAACATTCAGGACCCGTGTCCCCACTCAAAGGCGCGAAGAGGCTATCCTCTTCTGAACCCCAATATATAAGCACCAAGCCGGGGAGGCGATAAGTTATACCCACACCTGCAACTCCAGAATGGAAGAGTGTCCAACTCCTCCCAAGGGAACTGGTACCTGAGCCTCAGCTGTGCGTGGAGACGAGCCCGACAATACAGAGTCGGAACTTCTCGGTCTCACACACCAACTCAGGCTCCTTCCCTGTCAGAGAGGTGATATTCCATGTCCCTCGAGTTTGTTTCTGTAGCCAGGGATCGGACTGCCAAGGTTGCTTTTGCCGCCATCCAGCTCACAGGGCACCCGACCCCCTTTGGTTCCTCCCACAGGGGGTGAAGCCTAAAGGAAGGGGGACCCATGTTGCCTTTTCGGGGTAAACCCGGCCGGGCCCCATGGGTACAGGCCAGGCTACCAGAGGCTCGCCAGCAAGCCCCTCCTTCAGACCTGGCTCCAGAGTGGAGCCCCGTTGACCCACGTCCGGGCAAGGGAGAACGTGTTCCAATTTGGTTTCTGAGCTCTGCTCTGTCTGGTCCCTCACCAAGGACCTGTTTGCCTAGGGTGACCTTGCCAGGGGCCTAAAGCCCCAGACAACTTAGCTCCTAGGATCTTAGGGACATGCAAACCCCTCGACCACGTTTAGGTGGTGCTCTCCAGAGTCCAATTTCTGAAAAGTGGACTTGATCACGCCAAGCACTTAATTGTGGAACGTGTGAGCCATCTCAGTCTTCGCTTATTTTGGCAATTAGCACGGTTTCTCTACCTTCCCTCATCAAGCCTTCGTGAGAACGATACTTGTCAGATATGTAGCTCGTTATATACCTCACAAATGCACCTGATACTGCATATGATACATGTTGGTTCTGTCAACGCATCATATTTTCTTCATACACCGAGTATGGCTTTGGAAAGGGCTTTTCAGGTTAAACTATCAGTCTCGGCTAGAAGGAAAGTGACATGGTAAAATTGCAACCCCTTTGGAAGACACTGCAGCAATGTCTTGTTAAAGTGACAGGGTCATCTACTTTGGCGTGATGTGGCAAGAGCACTCATTTATTAGCTTTTTACGTCTTTCCTCACCTTGGTTCTTATCAGCGAGCTGTCAGAAATAATCTCGAAGAGTGAGTCAGAGTATTTGGTGGGATATTTGTAAATGTGTTGTGCTCTCCAGTGGGGCCTGTGTAGTTGAACACAAACTGTTCCAGCTGCTGGGGGAAGCGGAATTACCCGGAGAAAACCCACGCTGGCACAGGGAGAACATGCAAACTCCACAATGGAAGGCCGGTGCCAGAATCGCACCCTGCAACTCTGCACTGTGAGGCGGATGTGCTGTTTGTGAATTAACGTGCGTTGGTTCTCTTTGTTGAATTCATTGGTGTGTTACACGCTGTCACCATCTCGCACTGTGAAAAATGTAGCATTCAAGTGCAAAATTGCCCTTCAGCTTTTTTCCTCTCAGCCTAAAAGCCCTTAGTCGTTTTCCCTTTCCTCCTTTCCTGACAAGAACACAGGTGATGTTTTACTCTGCTGGGAGAGGGGAAAGAAAAAAAAAAAAAACACGGGTGATCACCGTCTCTCAAATCATCGCTTTCCTCCATTACCTCCCCATCACATGACGAAGTCTCGCTGCTCCAAAGGGTTAGAAATTCATTGGAACAGGTGGAGCTGTGGACCATATCCCATTAGCAAGCCTGCCAAAGGCCCATTCCTGGAGGAGTAAATCCTGCTCTTCATGCACCATAGGCACAAACGACTGTATGGAGAGAGAAATATATAGGGAAAGCCCCCTCTTTGGCACAACCCGGCGAGCGAATGATGAACATGAAGATCGCCATTTTAATGGAATGTTTTTAAAACACCAAAACTTCCTATTTGTGGTGGTTTCGAAAAACAGTCATTTGGTATTAAAATCAGCAGCTGAAAAAAAAGCACTGCCGGCATGTGGAGCCTGTCATGGGTGCATGTGAAGGGCGGGCGGACTAATGTCGGCCTTTGACTGACTCGGCTCTTTGCTCCCCCTGCCGGCTTTGTGACTCTTCCCACATGGCAGCGCATATCATGGCAACACTCGCCTTTCTATACATAGCCCAAGACACAATGTCAAAAGAAATGACAATGATGGGTTGCCCTGATTAGTTCAACTGGTTTTGTTGGGATGAGGATACGGGACATAAAACTTGGTCTGGAAACGTTCACAAAACAACGTTATGTATGTTGTATTGATGTAGATGAATTAAAAATAGAAAATGGAATCCAGCGGGGGTCTTTGGTTTCTGTTCCTAAAGTGATGACTGAACCCAAACGTGGGAATGCACCACCGTCTATCAGTAACCTACGCTAAAGCCAGGGGCAATTTTTATTTATTTATTGTCCAATTAGATTTTGGACTCTATGGGCCTCGTTCACTCAAGGTTTGTATTTCAAAAACAGGCAAATTCTTGACTGCAGCATTTTAGTAATTCAGGCCCCAAGTGTTGCCATGTCAATAATCTGCGCATGGCCTTCAAAATCGGTAGTGCTGGCCCATTCAACTTTTCACTATTCGCAGTGGAACTCTTTCTTTCTTCAATTACATTTCACTTTCAGTTCAGTCGAAGGTAGTTTTGTGCTGTTATCTTGCGCTTTGTACAGAATCAATGGCTTCTACCACGGTGACGCCATACCGATACTTTGAAGAGGCGGCTGAAGTCGAAAATGTCGTCAAAAACAAGCCCTGCTTATGACACATTACCTCGTATTCTTTCACCGCTGTGCAAAGTAGTGCCGAGCACGGCGTTCGGACTCTGAAATCTCATAATTACAGTAAATATTTGGAAGAAAAACACTTCCAGCCTATAGTTATAAAACAACCATGTGCAAAAATACAAATACGTCAACAATAAGCGTGCCCACTAATGCAATATGGCCATATATTCTTGAGGGAACCAATTCCATTATGAGTCGTTCGAAACGTATGGCGGTAGCATCGTAAAACAAGGACGCCCAGTGGAATGAAATACAAAGGGAGCATATATCACCATTTTACCAACAATGAACTACGGCAAATTGATCCTATAATGTGACCTATGGTCTTGAAAGCTGCCATCAAATTGGGTCTTGCGGCAATTAGCATTTAGGCCCGACTTGATGTCATAATATGTCTCATTGAAACCCGACCTCATACATGGGATCGAAATTCACAATGAGCTGCTGCAATTACAAGAGCTCATTGCTTGAGCGAAAAAAACAAAATTCCCGTACCCTCAATTGTGCAAATTAAGTCCACTTTGTCTTTTGATGGGAATGAAATAAATGAAAGAATAATAAACCTTGTGGGTTTTTTATTCTTGAAATAGTTTTGAAAGGCCACTTGTTGCTAGGCAGGGGTTTCCAAAGGCCAACAGAAGAATGCATTGTACAAAAACAAATCACATCGTGGAGGATGTTTGGATTGCCAAGACATGCACGCGAAACAGCACCATAAGGATTGTGAGACAGGTTTACTGAGACATTATTTTTTTTTGCCACTGTATCGATGATGTTTATCAAATAAAAACACAATGGAGATTACGAGATAAACAGCCTGGCGAAGCACTCCACATTACTCTCCTGGCCGCTGTCTGCAATTGTTTTCCTCATTTGATGATGGCCCTACCTCTAATGGATTAAGTTTATGTATGTGGAATTAAATGTAAGCATCTGTCGTCATTACAGTTTTCCCCAGATTCACACTCCATGCTATATCACATTTTTTCCGAGCAATCATTTTATTTATCGATTTTTACAGTATACCTCATGTAATGCCTTTACATGAAAGGAGAGCCCAACGCACTTTTCACCCATTCGATGAACTCCAGCAAAACCGTACAATGCACAAATACAATGCGCACGCTGGTGAAAAATCTCTTGTCTGCCTTTTTAATAATTTGACAGACCACCGCGAGGAGGATGATGTCAGCAGCAAAGTGAGAAATGCAAAACAGTACATTGAACAGTCCTCTCAGTCTGACTCCGGCTTTCTTGTGTGGTTTGCTTGTTCTCCCCGTGCCGGCGTGGGTTTTCTTTGGGTACTCTGGTTTCCTCCCACATTCCAAAAGCATGCATGGCAGGTTAATAGAACACTGTAAAATTGTCCCTAGGTGCGAGTATGAGTGTGAATGGTTGTTCGTCTATACATGCCCTGCGATTGGCAACCGGTTCAGGGTGTCCCCGACCTACTGCCCAAAGACAGCTGGGATACGCTCCAGCACGCCCGCAACCCTCGTGCGGTTAAATTGGATTAGAAAATGGATGGATGGATGGATGGATTTGCGTGTGCATGGGTGTAGCAGTCCCCACCCCCCGCCCTCCCACGTACCCCCACCCCCCCATGCGTGTTCGCTAATAGAGTTGTTTAGTCACAGATCTGTGTGACAGGTGGCCCTGCTAGCCTCCAGTGTGTGCTCAGTACAAGTGCTCTCCTGGGTGAGGAGCTGTCGCATCCACTTACACCAGGGAACCTTTCCTCTGGCCCGTTTTTCTTCAACCGCAACTAACTTCGCCCCGCTTCTCCAGTGCGTGCCACTTTTTTTTCTGATGTTTCATATTCCCAAGTCAACCTCCTCTTTCTTGCTGGAAAAAGAAAAAGAAAAAAACATGGCCAACTGTGCGCACAAATGCCCACAACAAACATCAATGCTCTTTAAAGCACAAGAGGGAGTGAGGCTCTGGCAACATTTTAAAAAGTAGCAGACAGATTTTTTTTGGTTGTGTTTTGTTTTTGCAGTTTGGCGTTGTCTGACCAAACGCACATGCAAGCAACACAATACAGCATGCGTCCATATTGATAGACCTTTTTGTGTCAGCGTGCGCTGCAAGTGCTGTCTCAGCAGAGCGTGGGTTATGTGTGACAATTGAAGCAGGGGGGTTTCAAGAAAATGTCATTTTTGTTCTGCATCAACAACATGTCACCAATAGGGAAAATCGTCCTCCAATGCGTGTGCTCCAAAAAACACTTACTGTAGGCTATCAATTATGCAGTTTGAACTCTGGCATGCATGGTTAGTGGGGGGAGGGGGCATCTGAACGAATGACAAAGCTTACATGATTTAACGCAACAATATGGAGTAATTTGAGCATAACAGCTACAAATTCACTGTGAGTGTATGCGCAGTGCAAATAAGGAGAATAGCATCTCTGTCATTGCTATGGCAACCTCACATCCCTTTTTTTTTTTTTATATTAGTGGGCAAGCATGAACAGCTCCAGCTCGTGCCGATGGTGAACATGTCTGACTTCTGAGGTTCTGGGTAACATGCTTGTTAGGTTCATCACGATTAAATTGTCGAAATTGTCGTGAATGGGAGTGTGATTGCTTATTTGTCTACATGTGGGCTGCAATTGGTTGGCAACCAGTACATGGGGAAAACCACTTCTTGCGCAATGTGCCAGCTGTGGTACGGACTCCAGCTCACCCGCAAAACGAAGGAGGACAAGTGCTTGAGAAAATTGCCATTCCGGTCACTTCCTAATTAGCTATTGTTCAGTTTTAAGCACAGAGCACAGACTCAGTGACTCGAAAAAACTCAAGTGTAAACCACACAAGAAAAGGATTTTCAATCCTAAATTCTGAACAGGTTTACCATTTGATGACTGTCAACCGCAAACTGTTTTTTTGGAGCCAATCAGGGTGGAAAAGTCACTCTCAAAACACACCAAAGGGTAATTGGTCGGCGTAATCTTTGAGAGGCATTTGATGATCAGGCCTTTGCTGACTGTGAGAGGAACGGATAACCTGGTTTAAAATCTGTTTGATTGTCGGGATGTGCAAATTGTTCAAACAACAAAGAATGGATGGCAAACCATTGATTACCTTAAAATAAATGGCATCTCTTGTTTTACCTCATTCGCAAATGACCTGGCCCTTGTTTTTTTTAAAGACCAAATTTGCTCACCCTCGTTCAACTCAGAATTGGGCCAGTATTGTTCATACATACGTCTGAATGGGCTGCATTGAGGCCACAATTATCTTCAATCCAATATCTGATAAATGTTTATCCTGAAAAAAGTAAACGCACATTCACGCTGAACTAGTAATACATGTGGGTCTTCATTTTTGTATTGCCATGCATTCGCATGATGAAACTCAAAAATGTTCTTTGCTAAGAGTGCGGCTTCACATGTTGCCAATACAATCAAAACAACGCTGCTGACTGCATGCCGGTCTTCTATTCCAACCATCCCATTGATCAAAGCATTGTTTCAGTGCCTTGTCTGGGATTTGGGGTACACCTGCGTCGCCTGGAAGTGCTTCTTCTCCGAACCACTCTGCTGTGAATGGAGAGATAAGGCTGATTGAAATATGCTCAGCCTTGGAAAGCTGGCAGGGAATTTTCATGCGGTGGAATTGCATTCAAGGAGCGTGGCGTGACGTGCATAAAAGACCACGAGTGCCATCAGTCGGTTTGCATCGCCTGGGTCGATTGCTTGCAAAGCACACTGGCGCCACCCTGAGGTGTCTCGCAGTAATTGCAGTCGTTCGACGGCCGGGTTTGAGGAAGACAAAACGGTCTGTGCCACTTCCGTACTGCCTAATACTGTACGTTATGTGTATTATCATACGCAAATGGTTTGGTTATCTTCCAGCCGGTTACAATTTCCATTCTGGCAATTTTCCCACACACAATGAAGTCATGCCCCGTGTCAAAATCATTTTATAGACTCCCATTATCATTTTATCTAAAGCCATTTGAGCTGCTTCAAATATTGCTGGCCTCGCATGTTTCCACTGCACACACAACGCGTACGTCTTAATAGCGCTATGATCCCGACCGAGTGGCTTAAATAGACAATTTAGGCAGTGTAGGACCAAGTGTTTCTCCCAAACTATAGACTAGTTGACAGACCCGCAATCTGCATGTCAGATTTCTGTTTTAAGGATTCCTCCTTTATTTTTACTGAATACCTAATCATGTAACGTAAAACACACAACAGGAGGTATTGGCAATAGATGCTCATTGATCTGAATTCTCATGAGGTACAATGGTATCTTGAAGGCGGGTTGCAAGTTTTACGCAGTTTACAGGAATGTATGCCCTGGGAACTTCAGAAATGTGGACTTTAGGGGCTCTGAACGTTGGAGCTTGTATTGTATCGAACCAGGTACTCACCTGCCAACAGCCAATGAGACAAGTTTATTCTGTGGCACCCTTCCTATCCCCGTCAGTGAATATATACTGTACTTGCAAAAGAAGTCACTGCCCCCCCCCCACCCCAAAAAATAATAATGATAGTTTTACCCACAAAAAAAATCAGTTTTACAAAAACAAAACAAAACAGATAAATATTAACTATTAAGCATGTGCAATAGTCAAATATGAATATTTATGTCCATATTAGATTGGATACTCACAGTGTAATGTTGATTAGCACTGCGCTGCAATGTGAAACAGCATGTGGTGATCCTAAAGTTTTTACACTAGTATTATAAAGTATTTATACTGCTAATGCTAATAACAAAACACCAATAATGATAATGCTAATATTCCTAACAGCGTGTCATGCATAGTTTAAATGAAAACAAAATGCTTTAGACCAGGGGCGCCCATTACGTCGATCCTGATCTACCGGTAGATCTAAGACAGGTCCCAAGTAGATCCGAGGAGTGTCGAGGAGAAAAAAAACAAACAACCATTTGTGTGTCTTTGTACATGTTAGTAATATTTTTTTTGTGTGTGTTAATGTACGCTGCACCCTAATAATCCTATCAGTCTCATTTTCACAAAAAAATATTTAAAAAATAAAATAAAGCAGGTAAATCTTGAATTTACGGTGGCGCGTGACTTGTGATCAGAACTGTTGCGCTCTCTTTTATCGTCATTATTCTCATTCAGAGTTTGCTTCGTGTACAATTCACAGAGGGCACGGGCAAAGAATAGGAATCTAGGAGGGCCCAGGGAAGCACTTTAAAACGGTACATGTGAGCTACGATAGTTAATAGGCTGCAAAAGTGCATCGCATGCCTTAGTGTCAGGCTGTTTCTCATCATGGCGTGTGTGTGTGCGCGCGTGCGTGTGTGTGCGCGCGTGCGTGGCGGTAAGGCTAGATGCCGGGAGGTTAGTTGATCGAAAAGTAGATCGTCGGTCCAAAAAGTTTGGGCACCCCTGCTTTAGACAATGTGAACTAACACAACCTCCAGCTAGCTAACCTTTGTAAACCTAAAAAATAAAAATCAGTATGTGTTGTATATACCATGGTTGGTCTTTCCTCTGGGTTTATTTTGCTTTTTAAAGATATTCTCATAAACTGTCAGACTATACACAAGAAATGTGTGGAGATCAAAATTACGGCTTTTCTTCCATAAATATTTTCTAATGCTGATTCTTGCCGACATCCTCTTTCCCTTCCGCCGTTGGGATCTGAGGCTGATGCTTCGTAGCATCTGCACTGGGCTCCTGTGGGTTGCAGCCTGACAGCTTGTCTCCACCAAGGCTTGGTAATGAGAGAGGCTGTGTTCATTCTGTCTACACGTGTCACACGCTGTTGTTTTTTTTTGTTTTTTGTTTTTGCAGCTCGCACACGCTGTGGTTTTCCTTTAGCTAGCGTTGACGGCGATAGCAGCCAGCAAAAGCAACAATATCCAGACACCTATTTGTGGAGTTACGAGTGATGTCCAGCTGCCTTTTTGAGGGGTCTATTGTGTATAAATAAGTTATTTCCCGTGTTTCAACATTGCATCAAGCAAGCAGTAATGTTGCAGTGTTGACTCAGTGGCTGTTCTGTATTCCTTGGGGAAAAAAAAGAAATCATTTGTCAGCACTTGCAAAAGAAGTCACTACTCACTACCTCTTAATTTGCCTCACCGCATCCCGTCACGCTCACGCATCCGGGCACTGATCCACACGGAGCAATTGTTCCACAGTACATCCACCCAGTATGTGCTGTGACGCAGTCAAACACAAAATTAGATTTTCATTACAAAACTGGTTTGGTGGGAAAAAAAAAAAAAAAACAAGGAAGTTGTGTAACAGTGGACAGTAGTCACACACAAGAATAATAATATCAACGCATCAAAAAAAAATCAACGGTACTGGATGTTGCCGCAAGACAGCTGGGATAAGCTCCAGCACGGCTGCGACCCATGTCAGGAGCCTATCCCAGCTGTCTTCGGGCTCACATGAATGGTTGCCATCGCAGGGCATGGACAATTTAGAGTGCACAATCAGCCTGCCATGCATGTTTTTGGAATGTGGAGAAACCGGAGCACCCGGAGAAAACCCATGCAAACTCCACACAGGGAGGCCGGAGCTATTTGAACCCGGTGCAAGCCGACGTGTGACTACCGGGCCACCTCGGCTGCGACCCATGTCAGGATAAGGGGCTAACATAATGGATGGATGGATGGAACATATCAAGAATTAGCAGTATACTGTATGTGACAACTGCAAAAATAGTATACTACATATAGGCAGATGCAAATGTCAAAGTGTGTATGACTGCTATGTATCCATCCATCCATCCATCCATTTTCTGATCCGCTTTATCGTCACAAGAGTCGCAGGGTGTGCTGGAGCCTATCCCAGCTGAACCGGTTGCCAGCCAATCGCAGGGCATGCACAGACGAACAACCGTTCACACTCATACTCACACCTAGGGACAATTGTACAGTGTTCTATTAACCTGCCATGCATGCTTTTGGAATGTGGGAGGAATCCAGAGTACCCAGAGAAAACCCACGCCAGCACGGGGAGAACAAACAAACCACACAAGAAAGCCGCAGCCAGACTGAAAGGCCTGTTCAATGTACTGTTTTGCATTTCTCAACAACCATTCACACTCATACTCACACTCAATCAATCCGGAGTACCCGGAGAAAACCCACGCAGGGGAGAACATGCAAACTCCACACAGGAAGGCCGGAGCTGGGATCGAACCCACGACCCTCTGCACTGCAAGGTCGTTAGCGGCTAACCACTGGACCACGGGCCGCCCCACTACTGTATATAAATACTATATGTATATGCATTGGTGGAGCGGGGGTGGGGGGGGGGGGGACACCTGGGATGTGGGTGGGGAGGACTGCCCTACCTCTGAATTATGCTTGGACCCCCCTAATGAATGTTTATCAGCATTTTCTGAAGAAATTTGGGTGTGTGTATCAAATAAAAATTGGCATGGTTGGGATTAATCAAAGGGCCACTCAAAGTGCGGGAGCCGCTGGTGGTTGTTATTGGGTTATTTTTTTTACAAAGAAAGCCAATTCGTTGTTTAGTTTTTTTTACAAAAAAAAGGGTTGTTTTGTATAACACAGGAAATTGGCTCAAATCGATCCAAGTTAGTGAGTTGGGGAAATTTTGACCCAAATTGGGTTGCTTTTGGTCCAGCAGTTATACAGAAGCAAATATGGCAGCAACGATAACGATTCCTCCATATTGTAACGATGAACGATCACATAAGGAGACGCTGCGATTTCAGTTTCTCAAAATGTCACCATCTGCGGGGTTTTCCCACCCACTAGCTCATCAAAGAAAACTATTTGTTCCCCCCACTGAGTGAAAAGTCACTGAAAAGATGCTTCAAATTGCCTCAAAGACATTTATGATCTCTGCCCAATGGGCTAATGAGGCAGATTACGTTCTGCTGCAGACATTGCATTTGGCTTTACACTTCATACACCACCACAAAGGATCGGAACTAAAACAGTCGTGTGACTGAGATTTTGCCTTTCAGCCTTACATGAAGGGGTTTCACAAACATATGTCACGAACCTTTTAGAAATGTGAACTATTTTTATAAGGGAAACATCCAAAACCATCCATCGTTTTATCTATCGCTCTTGCCCTCAATGTTGTTGCAGTTGCTAAACCATAATTTTTTCAATACAGTAACTGGATAAAAATTCTTTGAAAAGTAGTCCACAACATACAATTGACAAATAGTGCATTCCTTTTTAAACTGCATCATCACATCTGTCTGCTGAATTTTCGGAATCCTGCTACTGATTCCATTTGGGAGCCTTGCAGCAAGATTTGGCCTTCTTTGTAGCAGTGCAAGTTATGGAAAATGGCTATTCGGCTGTCAAATCTTTTGGAGGTGAACACGATCGGGTGAGACATAAGTGAAAGAGGAAAAATACAGCATCTTAGAATAAAATCCGCAGCAGGTGACCAAATTGGCGAAAGAACAATGAGCAGGTGAACACTGTATTATAAGGTCAGCATTATGGCTGGATTTACGCTGCCTGGTTCAACTGACACTATTCCATTGCTCTGCTCTGCAGTGGTAACATCGGGAAATGCTTCTTGGCAGCGAAAAGACAGAAATGGAATTGGATATCATTAAATCGGAATCAGGCCACTCCCAATTGTGGATTAAAAAAATCTGAGACGGATATAATATCTGGCAATATGACTGAAATATGACTTAAAAGGGACCGTAAAGCAAGCGTTTTCTTTGTAAAAACATGTTCTGTTTCCCCACTAGTCTACAGACAGTACGCAGATTAATATTGTGTCTGTGGAATATAAATTCAACACATTAATCCATCTATTTTCATCCACCTCTGAGGGGCTGCCATTTTGGCCTTATACAGCCCTCTACTGTCGTCTGAAATTGACGTCAAACTGCCTTAGGGCTTGAATTGCAAACGTCACAGCTCACCTGATATCTGAGTTTGGTCGACTTGTCTCTGAGAACTACATAAACTTCACTAGCTGAATTCTAATGCACAAAAGAAAAAGTCATAAATGGGCTAACAAAACGAGCATCGATGCTGCACTAGTTCTAACCCTTTTAAGCGTTTGAAGACAAAAAGTGCAGCAACACATGTAGACAAACAATACATTACTTGGCGTGGGTATTGTTTATGTTCTTTGTCCTCAACGAAAACAAACTACTATTATTGCAGATGACTGAGTCACTTAGTTAAGAAACTCTTCGTTTATTATGTAAATTAAGTAAAATAATTGCCGACAGGGGTCGATGGAGGGATGTGGAGATGACCCTTATTTAAATCAACCGGGGGGAAAAGTCAGCCTAGGCCATCTAAACATGTAACATTGAATAATTGCATTATGTATGTCTCGTTTTCGACGTGTTGCCACCGCCCCACGTTGGTGCTTGAAGAATTATTTACGTCCAATTTGGGATTTTTTGTGGGTTGTTTCGTGTATGTGTCACCTTGAAAAGTAAATGTATATATATGAGAATATCAGCATTCGACGGGAATCGAGCACATTGTTGTCTTTCACCACTACACCTTAATTGCAATTTTACGCTATTTAGGCTGACATATAACTATTTCGTTTTGGCAGTATATTTATTTCTAGAGCACAAATTTGGGGGAGGGGAGATGAGTTTTGCGCGATCCCTTGTAGAATGTGCAGCATCTCTGCCTGATTAAATGGGAGTAATGACGGTTGCACGGAATGTGATCTCTAGCCCTTAGCAGAAAGTGATTGTGAGGTCAAGTTGGTTTTCTGTCTAGCGGGGCACAACAATCTCAAGGTCTCGACTACTCTGAAACACACAAGCAAAGACTCAAGCGTGAAAGAAAGTGTGAGCAAGTTTTTTAAAAATATGCAAAGTGCAGGTCAAAACTAATCATTTAGGTGAGGTATTTGGCCTAGAAGATCGAAGTTCACCGAAGATTCTAAATTGTGACTAATAGTTTGGCTATTTTGTACTTTCATCGTTAGAAGAACAAAATGTGTCTGCATTGGCATGAGACAGAGCCGAGTGACATTTGAAGAGATTTTGGTCTCTTTATAACCACACTGGCTAAACCCCAGTGGGACGGAAAAAGACGTCGTGGACGAGACTGCTATTGTGTCGAAAAATATATATTTGGATAGAAAAGGAAGAGAAACATACAGATTGAAAGAGAGCGTGTACGTCCGACCTCGAGCGTGGCGTCGTCTCAACTCACTAGCTTAGCTGTTGTCGTGGCTAGTCTAGTTTAGCTGTTGAAAGAGATCAAAGCTCTTTTGATGTGTAACGTCCGTTGCGTCCGCACTGATTGGTTGAAGCCAAAAGACGTGCGTGCGTACACGTCCACGCTGATGCACGCACAGCGGAGAGCAGCGGACAGTGGCGTCGCTACACATTCAACCAGCGTGTAATGTAATTCTCCATCCTGTGTATTTTTTAAAGAAGAAGAACATGAGGGACCTAGAGACACCCATGAACTATTTTATAACAATTTTTTAATTACACGCTGACATGTCGCATGATGACTCAAACTAACAAGTGAGCATGATACTTAAATCAGATTCCAGCCAAAATACTTTTTTTTTTTTAAATCAAATGATCCCTTTGCCTCATTTAGTCCTTCATGCATCAAAGCCTTTTTTGTCATTCAGAGTGTGTGTGTGTGGGGGGGGGGGCTGTATGTCAAAGCCTTTAGCTTGCGTAATAGATAGAAAAGGCTTGGCGTGGTGCGCTGCCAACAAATACAGGGTCTAACCAAGCATGCCTTTATTACTCTGGTCCCCAAGACCATTTAGCTTACAGCCGCCTTGACCAATTCCCTCGAGACGTGCGAGTTATTTGACATTGTTATGAACATGCTCATTTTAATTGTTTAGCTAGGCAATGGAATTGAATATACTGCATGTGTTCCATTAATCTGTCATAATTGTATGCTGCCTAATGAGGGACAACGGCGTCTCCCTTCCGCGTAGCTACTGCAAATGAGCTAACACTGTCGGTCGTTCCCCATTGCTGGTGACGTGTGATCGTCAAGAGCACAACTTTGGAGGTTCCACTGAAAAATATCCTTTCGACAGTATAACTGCCTTGATACAATTGTGCCACAGAAGCCATATTTCCATCAACTGGCATCATAAATGATGATCCTAAATGGCCAAGGTAAGCGGAGGCTTCACAAATAAAACGACCTCGGTTCAAATTGAACATTATCCTGTGGTTCTCTTAATTAAACGCACATGGGGCATATCAACAAACATAAAGCGACTAAACTGCACTTGAAACGCATGCAAATTGGGAGAATTGTGGCGAAATATCAATAATTAGTCGAGCGGGGGCTCCCCCTGATATGCGTGATGCCTCGCAGCTTTCACAGCGAGACTGCCTTCATAATGATTTATGTGGTTTGTTAATGTTTACGTGCCTGATTTACATATCAATGTAAAATAAAGGCATATGCCTCGTGGCTTTACTTGTCTTTGAGAGTACGACTTGCGTGCTAATTGTTCATATGGAACAAGTTGTACAAGAATTAGGTCAAATGTAATGAGCTGAATAAACTTGTTTTTTTTTCTTCCCCATTTCAGTGACATTCTTACTTGTTTTCAAAACAAAGCTAACATTTTTCATTGCCACTAAGACTATTGTGACACGTCCTCAATTAGTGGCTGTCCCTCTATCACAGTCGACACCATATCCCAAACACCTCACGGTGTGGCGTCTTGGGTCTAGAAACTATGTTGAAGTGAGAGGCGGAGCTTCATTCATGCAGCACTGTGTCAAGCAACTACAGTATATTGAATTGAGAGGAGATTCATTTATTCGGGCCAAAATACTGTCTGAAGGCCTTTCTAAACTGCATTTGGTCAGCTTGGTGTTTGGAGGGCTGGGGGGGTGCAAGGACAACAGCGTCCCGGTGCAAGCTTGCTCATATTTGGAAGTGCTTGCATGGTAGACAACCAGGAAGTAACAAAGAGGCTTTTTCCCGCCAGTTTGTCTGTTGCTGTTAGTACTCTTGACATCACACAGACAGCCTTTCTCCGATTGGATGCACATGCTGATATCACCGCTGAATATTTCTCATGTTGAGGGCATGACATCCCACCCTGGAGCCCTTGTAATTCATACACAATGAATGGGTTCGTCAACGGTATGCTGCGTATTGCTAAGTGCAACGTGAGAACTCCCACAAATAAATCTACTTTCAATTTATCATTTGTCCAAAAAAAAAAAAAAAAAAAAAGCAAGTTGAGCGAATAAACATCTGGTGCCACAACGGTCAGCTAACCTTGACGGTGTTGTGTTGATACTTAATGGAGAGTGAAATTAAGGGAGTGTAACAAACTGTAAGGCAAACATTAACATACATGGAAGAGGAAAAGTCACCTCTAAGGGTAGTGACCACACCGATCTTTCAGTGCAAGATCATACATAAGCCTACTTCTGACATTTCAATTGATTTCGAGTCGCATTTTGATTTCTTTTTGTACAAATGACATGAAATTAGGGTGAATTTTTAGATAAGTACCAGCTCAAAAAATTTGAATTTTCTATTTTCTTTCACAATGTAACATTTTCGAGTTTATTAGCACCATTATGTAAGGGCAGTGTTGCCACATATACCTTAAAAAAGGACCTTAGTCATTTGACTGATTACTTAATTTTAAAGGACCCGTGCTAGATTACATGTTACTATTTTAAAGTCGCTATATTTTTTATTTTATGGACGTGAGTAAGTCCAAACATGTCCAAACATCCTCATCAAAGACAAATGGAGTAAAATCCAAAATACTCGGCCAATTGTTGTTATATTTTTGGAACATCAAGTGGGCTTGCATTTACATGTCCACATGAATTTTGCTGACAATCAATCACAGTTTTTGGACATGAAGTCATGTTAAGGTTTGTTCTCTTGGAGGCAATATGAAGAGGGTATGCTCCCGACCTCAATCAAATCAAATATATTGCGGCTTTTGTTCTCGTACTTTCAGACTCTGATTAGGATATGCATAAACATGTGCACATAAATGTTGGTGACAATCAACCATATTTTTTGTACATAAGTGACGTAATGTTTGTTTCTCTACGAGGTAACGCAAAGAAGCAAACTTACGACTTGAACGGAGTAAAAAAAATCTTCAGACTTTTACTTACATGATTGACAGGCATGACAAGCTGATCGAGGGATGAATCGGTCTGTGTCAGAAGGGCAGCCGACGTAAAAACTGTAGCAAACAAATCATGCAATTGATTCGCTGTTGCTATCCCTTATCTACGGTATCACTTTCACTATGCACTGTAGACAGACACGCATTTATATTCAGACCAAGTGCAATTAAGTGCGTCCAATGAATGGAAAATGCACGTTTCTGGAATAAGGCAGGATGACCCTACGCAGACCCACACTTCTCACATCATTCTTAAAAATGAGCCTTTATTAACGAGTCGTGTGCATTACTCTTATATTCGTTATCTAAAACATGCCAGACTTGTGGCCCGACTAAAACATGTGTGCACTATCAAGCTGCACTTTCAGCTGTAACTGCTGGGACGTTCAAATACCTCGGAATTTTGAGGATCCATAGTTGTCTGAACAAAACAAACGATAATTCAGCCACATAGGAGTAAATGAGATATCATTTTAACATCATGTTGCACTGTGTATGTGCAACTGAGCGATGTAAACTTTCAAACATTATTTTCGGCTTCTAAAATAGCTTCGAGACGTGTCAAAGATTGTGCACACTGACGCATGTCATGGATGCATGTAAAAAAAAAACACGCCTTAGGTTTTAAATGAGAACGTTTACTTAGCGTCAAAGACCAGCGAGTGTTTAGATGAGCTCATTTCTCCACGAAATCAAAGCGTTTTGGACACATGTGTGCACGAAAAAGTGGTCGTGATCGCCGACACAAAGATGATTTCATATGCTAACGTAACCACACATACGGCCTTTAGCACATCAGGCTAGCGAATTAAAATAGTCGCTTTCCCTTTAAAATTGCGTTATAGCATCATTTTTGTCATAAAAAAAACTTTTGAGGGACAAACAAATTGAAATATACATATATTTAGCATCAACACACCTGCAGGTAGAGCATAGGAGAGCGCTGTGAGTATGACTAATTCACTGACAATCTGGAATTTTATCACACTCAAATACCACATAAATATCTACGCAGAACACCCTCGATACAAGGCGCACATTTACTAGCATACGTTTAGTAGTCATATATAAAGCCCAGGTTGATGATTTCTAACTCGACTCAACGTTATCAGTTCATTAGTTGCCCTTTTCAACATTTAATGCTTGGAATCCAACTTTCAAAAATCACACGAACGCACCAGAGGTTGCGGTTCAAATGATTCATTTTACCGAGAAAAATTATGCAAGTCCACATAACATGAGGAAATAATCGCACTTCCTAGAATAAAAACATTGTTTTATTTTAATCCAGTGGTACTCAGTTTTTACACTACCTCCCACCTAAATGAGTGATCTTAAAGTACCACCACCATCATGACTAAAATACAGTAGTGAAGAGGGTCCAGGTGTTCATCGAAAACACGACAGGCTATCTACTTAAAAACTATGCATGGATGGTGTGAACAGTTATGCTTGTCCTAAATATAAGGGGGGGGTGCTACTAAATGTTAAAATGTATTGCACAAAAAAAATCAATAAACTGTGTTTCAATAATTGTTTAAAAACAAGCAGTTCAATGCCCTTAATCACAATGTATTTTACTTTTAAAAAGGTTAATTAAATATGTACTTTGACAGTGATTCTTTCGATTATCACTAGAGGGACACCATGCACCACTAGTTGTACCCATGTAACCTGTGGTGTCCGTCTGCGTTGCATTTAAGAATATTGGTGACACAGCAGGATTTCTTGTCTTCCGTCAAATCGTCTCAATCGCGAAACGAAAACAACAGAAAACAATGTCCTCCTTGTCAATTATATTGATACAATGTACCCATCCCCATGGACTTTATGAGAAAAAGGGCACACAGACACAACATACCTGACAAAAACAGCAGACCACAATGTCACAATACAAACACGTGCATGTTTTTTCATCAGGAGAAATTCAACACACTACAGTATTTTCATACAGCAAACAAACCAGGTACTTGGGTTTTAATGAGAGGATTTATTTGGTGTCGCTGATGGTCTGCCACTGTGCTGCCCATACATATACAGTATATATAGATATTGGTGTGTGGTTGTGTGTGTGTGTGTGTGTGTGTGTGTGTGTGCTGCTTAAGGGCGGGACAGCACACGACCCTTCTCACATGACGATGAGCCTGTTTGACTCAACTTATGGTCACGCAGTGTTACTGATTGCACAGCGAGTAAAAATCCCTGACTCCTCCCAACTTGTGCAGGCATTATTATAACTCCCGAGAGGTGATGCCAGGCGTGCAATCCCAGGGTACCATTGCCGGATCACGTTCGAATGACAGAGCGGCCATCAGCTCCGCACAACCTGCTGCAACTATGTAAGTACTGCATGACTGCTTATTACTGCATTTGGCTGCCTTATAAACCGCCAGCATGTTGTTCAACTACTTTTACAAATAGCGTCGACAAAAATTATTGATGTGTTGTATGGTACAAAATGTTATGATCCAGCATTGATTCGCAAGAGTAAAATATCAAAATCGTTGCCCTGATGACACAACCAAAAAGCACAACACCTTAAAGCATTCATAAACAGAACAGCTGAAGGCATTCAAAGGCCAAGCAAAAGAGAAAAAGTAGCTTATTTAATAGAGCAAAAGTTTGAAAGACATTTACAGCAAAGTAAAGAAGAAAAAAGTCGCCTTCGAAAATTAAAGGACCGTATAGTGAAAATGATTTTTTAAATGCATGTTTTTTTTGCAATTCCTAATTTGTAAGAGACTCGTTTAAAAGACACAATAACACTGCCTCTTAGTGGAGGAGGGTGGGCCTTTCCACGCTCGAATGTTCAAACTTAACTTAAATAAATGCGCATCGCAGATGGATTTGTGTGAATAATCTTGAGACAAATCTCTCCTCATACAAAAAAAAGCAAGCAATTTGCAATACTCGTGACTGCTAATTATTTTGTAAAAATAACACAAGCGCGTGGACTAAAGAAAGTGTCGGCCCAAAGACCAGTGAACTGCAAATAAACGAATGGACCAAAGATGTGCCAGCCTTGCACCAGCAGTTTTGAAAATGCCAACAAAAATGATCATGACACATCATTATCTATTCAGCAATACCATTTTGTAGCTTCTGAATGATAAAGGCTGACTTTGAGTCAGTCACAAGAAGGCGTCATGCCATATCAACGGAGCTAGCCCTCCTTTGCACCTGCTTTTCAAACACGCCATTTATAAAAATGCAAACTCAAAAGATAGTTAAAATGATTAAGAGATTAAAAATCAGCATGTGTGATCACCGCTTTAGATGTTACTAAAAAATTAATTGATTATTGCTTGTACAATTTAAAACGACATGCCTACGGCATTGTTTCTGCAAAAACCGCAAAAGTTTCTACAATTTATTTTTCTTCCTTGCAAATTTCTGTTTGTTTTGTCTCAAGAACATGAAACTCCCCCGTCGACTATTTACTAGTCGGCCTAATGTAGGCTTAAATTATGACAACTGTGAAGATGAGGCACACCGTCTCTACTTAAGGAAGCCAAAGCTCAAAGTTTAAATTTAAAAAAGTGAACACCGATGAGGACAAAATAAAGATTTTCACTCATGGAGACAGCATTTTATACACTTGTAAATTAGTGTGCAGATCAGTGTAAATCTGTGTGGCGCATGCAACATTCTTCATTCTATTTGCCACAGGAGCACAATGATTGGAGTGGAACATTTAAAGACCAAGGATTTCTGGAGGGCCGTAGGTTCAGAATTCGTGGCCATGCTCCTGTTCGTGTTTCTCGGTGTGGGCTCCACCGTCAATTGGTCAGCATCGGCCGCAGGTTCGCCAGAACCAGACCGCAAGGTCCTCATTTCGCTGTGCTTTGGCTTATCCATTGCCACCTTGGTGCAATGCTTTGGCCACATTAGTGGCGGACACATCAATCCGGCTGTCACAGCGGCGATGCTCGTGACCAAGAAAGTGACCATAGTAAAGGCGCTGTTCTACTTGGTGGCCCAGTTAGTGGGCGCAATGGCAGGTTCCGGGATCGTGCGCCTCGTCACACCAGTGGCCCTCGCGACTAATCTGGGCATCTCTTCGGTGAGGACTCTGGATTTAACATACTTTGTCTCTCCTTTAAAAAATAATAATCCCAAATCATCTTTGTGTTTGCTCAGGTGAATGCAGATGTGGGGGTGGGAAAGGGCTTACTGGTGGAGCTGCTCTTAACGTTCCAGCTGGTCTTCACCATTTTTGCCACATGCGACTCCAAACGCACTGACCTCGGCGGATCTGCTTCCTTAGCCATTGGACTGTCCGTAACGATTGGTCACCTATTCGGGGTGAGTACACCATGAAGAAATTTGGTGTAAAATGACGGTAAATTACTGGCAGCAGGGACACCAGTATGTTGCTGTTGTTTTACACGGCAATGTATTTTCACAGTTAACATTGGATAACAGTGGCTGGTGTGCTAATTTTACGCATCTACTACGTAGCCACATCACGTGCATGACTTGGACTGAGCAGGATTCGAACAGCGGACACATCAATTACCGGACGCTCTACCTCCTGAATCATGGTCGCCTTGTATTTTGAATTCTATCACAAACACATTGAGCAACATTCATGTACCACTATTGGCCTGTCTGTGCCAAATGAAAATCTAAACGGTTTAAGTGTACCTCCGACGGTCCATTTTGAAATCTTGACGGGGAAACAGATCAATATTGCATTGATAAATGTCTAGTGTTCCCATCCTTAGGTCTAGGCAGTCTTGTATTCGCCACAATGACATCCGACACAACCATGGTTAATTTTAATGCAAGGCAATTAACAAAGAAGTGGAATGGATTTTCTGTGAAGCGGTGGAGATAAGAATGGGGGGGGGGGCGGCTATCTCCACCACTTCACAGAAAATGCTGTTTTATACTGATTAGTTTGTTGTTGTGCTTAAGCCCTAGCGGTTAATTTACATATGGGGATGACTATTTTATTTTTTTTTTTTTTTTACAATAACAATCAGATTCTGTTTTAATATTTAATTGTTGACTAAAATAATTGTGAGTTGCAGCCCGAAGAGACAAGGTAGGTTCTCAGTCAGTTGAGGGTTCTTGGTGAGCTCCAGTCACTTGGAGATATTTTCAAGTTTCTCAATTTTTTGTCATTGCAGCCTACATCAATGCTAAAGTCTTGCACTTTTCACTCTGCAATCATTCCGCCATCATCATTTCTGTCTTGGCGACGGGCCGTTAGGGCGGCGCTGCGCCCGTTTTCTGACGCGGCGAATGCCCCGCCCCCTGCGAAACGGCATTCCATCGATTTGCTGGCTCTCGTCTGCTCCCCAGCGAATGCGCGGCTCTCTACAAACCTGCTTCTTCCTCAAAAGTCGCTTTTTATGGTTTAATAATTTATTAAACCATAAAAAGCGACTTTTGTCAACCTCGGCTAATAGCTGCCCTTATAAATGATTTCGATTCCCCTTACAAAGCAACAAAAACCCATACAACGGTTTACCACGCATGCGCACATCATGTTTTATCAATCCGACCGCACGCAGCGATGAAAAAAATATACGATTGAGGATTACTTTTGCTGGTTAGCCATGACAATAGTAGCGATCGACGACGGCATTGTCGTTGGTTACCAGCAGGTGAGACGATCTGGATTTGAGCCAAAATGGTCTTGTGAGATCGTTTCACAATTGTACCCCCCCCCCCCCCGTTTAAAAGTTGTAATACGCCATACATGATTTGAAATGATAAAAACACGTATAAAATACGGGGAAAACGTAGAAGTTGACAGGTGTGAATAAAAGTGGCACACAATCCAGAAGTGTGGTCAGGGTAGGCAAGTGAAGCCGGGCCGCCCCCTGCTGGCCGCTTTGCTCAGGAAAATTCTTGGGTATCATCAATGGGAAAACAAATAGTTGGCTTCTAGAGGACCTAACTTTGGGAACGCCGAAAAGACACAAAGGATTAGTGGCATGCATTTCAAAGAACAAACCACCTCGATGGGACTGACTGATTAATACTGCCGGGGGGCCGGATGGCACTGCGTGTCCTGGGTAGTAGTCAATGGTGGGAACTCCTGCCATGTACGTGCACGTTCCACAGAGCCAAGGGCTGGCTGCTATGTACATTTTCTCAGACCACTGTCTGATCACTAATGCAATATTGATCTGCCTTTCTATGATGTTCACAAATAGTCACTCTCACAACACGAAACTATGTGACACTGCGCTTCTGTGTGCTGATTCACACCCACATGCCCATCTTTAGTTGTAGTTATCGTCGCATGGCAACCTGCCGCTGGGAGCTTGCCGAAACCCTCCTCGAGTGCCCCCTATCCAGCACGCTTCAGATGTCTCCCTCCGGCAACACACCTGATTCAAAAGATCAGCTCATCAGCAAGCTCTGAGAAGCCGATCATTTCAATCACTTGTGTTAGAGGACGGAGACACCCACTGATTTGCTCAAATGAATTTTCCTCGCTGTGTTGTAACGTTCCGCATTATTTTGATGATTAATTTTTGGCTTATATATTGTTGCAGATTCCTTACACAGGAGCTAGCATGAACCCCGCTCGTTCCTTCGGCCCAGCAGTGGTCATGGCGATTTTTACGGATCACTGGGTAAGAAAGCTTGCTGATGTTCTAGAGTGTGAAACATTCCCTTTCGACTTTAATCACCTTGGTAGCTCTTGGTTTAAGTGGCATTTGTGATTGTATCGTCACATCCGGCTCATGAATGAGATTACCCTTCACAAAGTTTGCCAGACTATTCATTTACTTTTGTACACCTTAGGCTACATGCTAGAATCCCTCGAAAATGTATAGAGACCCCTAATAATAATCAGGCCTAATTTGAGGTAAAAAAAAAAAGATCCTGAGTGATTTCTCACCCATCTGCATTTAGTTGGGTCCGATTCACGGACTCCGGCCCATTAAGTAGCAACTCAATCTATTTCAGGGGTGTCAAACTCATTTCACATTGTGGGCCGCATACGGACTCGGTAGATGTCAAGTGGGCCGGACCATTAACATTATACCATGCTCTGCTATAAATAACCAAAATATAATATATTTCCTTTGTTTTGGTATAAAGAAGCATTGGCGCATTGAGACCTGTCTGCTGTGTTTGGTCTGTCTCAGGAACAGATTGAGACTGCTGTTTTCTTCTCTGATCAAAACAATGTTTTCTTCTACACTGATCAAAATGGTCTGCCCCTAGTGGATAATCCATGAATTGCATTTTATTAAAAATATTCATTCTGTGTCTTTAATGCATTTTTTCACTTTTAAATTATCCTGCGGGCCAGATTGAACCTCCTTGGGGGCCGGTTCCGGCCCACGGGCCATATGTTTGACACCACTGATCTATTTACAAGGGACAAAATGTTAACTTTCTTGTCCATTAGACTCTGCCTCTGACAGGTTGGTGTTGGTATGGGAACAAACAGCTTTTGTGGATGTGGTGTGCTTTCTTGGTTTTCATTTTTCATGTGTGGGGACTCATGATTTAAAAAAAAAAATGGTTACGATGTTGTAATAGGTGTGTTTTGTACCCCTCTCTAGGTTTACTGGGTGGGGCCCATGCTGGGTGGTGTGCTCGCGGCACTCCTGTATGATTTCCTCTTCTGCCCGGCCTGTGGCAAGCCAAGTCCAGGACAGGTGATTCCTAAGGACCAAACGATTAACTACAAGGAGGTGGACAAGGACGGGCCAGGCTCCATGCAGCCGGTCAAAAAGAAGAGGAGGACCGATCGGAAAGACCCGCCCCCAACGAGAGAAGTGCTGTCCACTGTATGACGAGCAGATTCGGAATGAGAATGGAGAGTAAGCTACAAGACAAAATGACAAGAGGTTTTGGCTTTCATCTTGAGTCCCCCAACCCTTAGACCTCCCATGCCTTCAGATAATTCATCCTTGAATGCGTTTTCAGCCTAAGAGGGTTTGTGCACTGAACAATTTTGATGACAAGTTGCCATATAGCTTTGCTAGCAGCAGGAAGACGCCTGCAGTCCAAGTGGGTGTTTTATGGTCCACCAATTTACGTAGGATCTTCATTAGGCAACGGTGAACGAGTCAGGAGGAAAATTGGGCCTTGTTATTTTGGGATTAGTGTCACATTTACTCCTGGTTAAGCGTATTACGACACAACTAATGTACGGTAAGGTGGCCTACTCTTCTCTCTAATCAGTAGGGTTTGCACGATTTCCAATCTATTTAAATAACTTGTTCATTTACTGTACAGTTGAACCCCGCTAATCACAGGGAATTGACCTAAACCAGCCTACAAATAGCCTATAATTGACGCCCATTAAAATGCATTGGATTAAAAAAAAAAAGGCATATTAGCCCGAAAACAAATCTCCCCAAAAAGCTGAAAAACATTCAATACACGGAAAAAGGAGGGACTCGACACAAAATCTAAAAAAAATGGTCCTAACAAAGGGTGAAAAAAAAAATCAGGCGGAACGTGCAGAGGTGCAGGATTCGATTCTGGCTCCGGCCTTCCTGCGTGGAGTTTGCACGTTCTCCCCGAGCCTGCGTCCCCGGTACTTCAGTTTCCTCCCACATTCCAAAAACATGCAGGGCAGGTTAATGGAGCATTCTAAATTGTCCATAGTTGTGAGTGTGAATGAGAATGCCTGTTCATTTCTGTGTGTCCTGCGATTGGCTGGCAACCAGTTCAGGGTGTCCCCCGCCTGCTGCCCGACGACAGCTGGGTTAGGCTCCAGCATGACCGAGAACACCATGAGGATAAGTGAATTAGAAAATGGATGGATGGATGGATGGATGGATGGATAAAAAAAATCAAGAAAACGGACTGCATAAACAGAAACTTTAGGTTATTAAACGATGGCAGCACAACGTATCTGGAGTGAACGAGATTGTGTTTGTTGTCATGTCTTGTTTTGCAGAGATGATCAGTGATGTCACTGATCAATCATGTGAATTAAGACCACCACGATCACTGATTTTGCATAAGATGC
Organism: Hippocampus abdominalis; assembly: GCA_018466805.1. Lineage (NCBI taxonomy): Eukaryota > Metazoa > Chordata > Actinopteri > Syngnathiformes > Syngnathidae > Hippocampus > Hippocampus abdominalis. Next base: position 4,837,466 of record CM031708.1, read on the forward strand.
AAAATATCTGACGATCTGATTGTAAAGTCTGTGTAAAGTCTGATTTTCAGTGCATAGCTGTATGCTCTCTTGTGAACATTTTTCTATTTTTTTTTATTTACACTGAAATAATTGTACTGCATACTCCAGGAGAATATATGCTTATTGTAATAAATTTCATGCACTGGTTTACCTGTTTTATTCCATCATCGAATAAAAGATGACTCGATTGTTTAGCTTTTTATTTGAACTCAACTGTGTATCATCTGGTCTGGAAATTGGTGCTGTGAATTTTATGTAATGTGATAATAAAGTTTTACCAAAATATGGACTGTACATAACTATCGACTCAACATGTGAGAGATGAATGACACTACAAATTTTTGTATCTTTTCGCTTTTGACGATCTGCTACCAAAAATCTTATTTTGTGGGCTGGGGATATGGGCGGCATTTCACACATTTTGTGAAAGCAGGTACAGCACTGGAGCACACCCCTAACACGGTTTAAAAAAAAAAACATCTGCAAGTCACTTATCCCGGCATAGTGCTCAACCTTGGATGACTTATGCTTGAGTAAGTTCTTTTTTAAGTGAAATTTTTGTATGAACTAAATCCATTGTGACTCTTTGCTCATCGTCACTCCCATGTGCATGACACAAATTGATGAGATTACCCTTCCCAAATACCCTCCCACACACACTCACGCGCACACGCACGCACGCACAGTCAGAATGCGACAACAGCATCACATCGTGGTCTCGTGTGTAAAATAAAGGCTCACCTCAAGTGTTTCTCCAGGGGAGGGCGTCCACGAGCCTTCAAAGTGCACGTTCCATTGCGCACTTGGATATACAGTGCTGTACAACTCAACACATGCGCAGCTGTACCTGTGACTGATACGGCCCACCTAACTCCCTGTCCCTGGAGAACCCAAGAACCATGTTCTTCTTTGGAAAATGATGAATTATACATTAAATGACTGCTATATGTTCACTGAACACCAAAATATATGTTTTTTTTTCAAATATTCAGTGCTTTAATCCTAATTTTGGATTAGGGCCAAATTTGACCCTTTGGGTAGCAGAATTTATAGGGGTCAAATTTGACCCCGTGGGTTCTCCAGGGTTAAATATATATACGTTATGGATCATTGCCCTGCTGCGGAACACAAGTAGACGTTAGCTCGGGGTCATGAACTGATGGCCAAACATTGTCCTTCAGAATGTTATGGTAAAAAGCAGAATTCATCAGCAGGTTCCATCAATCACAGCAAGCCCATCCAGGTCCTGAAACAGTAAAGCAGACCCAGACCATTTCCGACCACTAGCGTGTTTGACTGTTGGTAATATGCTCTTTTTAAAAATGATGTTCTAAAAAAGATACAAATAAAGATACTTAACCTGTGGTGGCTTTACACACACCCCATTCATTAGCAGTCCACATGCAGAGGGGTAAACAAACATGGATGCGTGAACAAAAACATACAGTTTGTTCACGCATCCATCAAGTACAAACTGACTTCTTCACACTTGACAATTTGCATTTGTAATTTCAATCCCCAGCGTGGTGCAGAAAGGGTAAAAGATAAAACACACACCTTAAAGATCATTAGCAATTAATATTTGGGGATTCGTGGAGGAAAAACTGCGTTAAACACTCATTCAATAATTCATACTATAAACAAGAAAGTCTCCCACTTCCTTAATAATTTAGACGTAAGCTAATGTTGATTTATTCAGGAAGGTTTGTGCCACAAGCGCTGCCTGGAGTGCCCACATTTGAATTAAAGTAGGACAGTAGCAGGCGAGTCTGTAATAACATTTGTATAATTTTATTATTGCTCGCGGCCCAGTTCATTTCCTCCTCCAGTAGCTGCGTGAAATTGTTTGATTCTGCAAAGTGCCTTGAGTGTGGCGCTCCGGGCTCGCAGGGAGATGCAGGAACAGGAAGGCTGGTGACACTCCGTTCTGATGCTGTCACACGCGCACACACGCACTCACACAGATAAATAACGTTGCCATTGCCAGGCTTTGCTACACCGGCTCACTTAATAATTCACGCTGTCTTGAGAATATGATTGATTTTCTCACTCACCCTGTCACTCATGATGAATATTTGAGGGAAAGCATTCGAGAGGGTGTGCAGGTGTAATAATAAGTCATTCATTACACCATCACATCACATACGTTGGAGCGTTTGTCAATATGGTCCTGCAGTGCAAGGCATGCTTGTTATGCAAAGATATGGAAAACCAACAATCACACCATTACAACTACGAAGACCTCACTGAGAAGAAATGCACTTGTATCTTTGAGGGCGAAACATGTTGGGTTTCCAAGATAAAGACTTTGAGATCCTTGAGGTTAAAAGCTGGCGATTTGCAGTTGTAATTTTACTGGAGGGAAGGGGTAGAATTTGGAGGAAACATTTTAGAGAGTCAAGTCGTAGTATTAGATGAAATTCAAAATCCTTTTGTTTTTTTTCTCATCTTTGAGAAGGTTTTATTGGGTTGGCAATGAGCACTGTGCCCTTTTTCTAAAACATTTTTCGTCATTAGTCATAAAAATGTTTTATTCAAAATTTTAAAAAAGAGAATATTGGTATTCAAAATGATTCAATATGTAAATGTGTAATATGTAAAAAGATTTACTTTGATTTGTTTTATGTTCTCCTCAATTTGCTTTGCAAATAAGCAATTTTCCTCTCGTATGTATACTGTACATCTGTCGTCTTGTAATTTGGTTGCTCCGTTAAAAATTTGCAGGCCGGACTAATATTTATAACAGTCAAACCTCGGTTTTCAAACGTCTCGGTTCTCGTCCAATTCGGTTTTCGACCAAAAATTTCGAGTTTTTTATGCCTCGGATGACAAATTTCAGTTCTCGAACAAACTGAGCGCACTTGAATGCACCATTTGACTCCTCTCGCCTTCCTTACACGAGAAAGTGACGCTTCCTTGGGTAGACGAGGAAGTGATGCTTCCTCGTGTTGCTTTCCGTTGTGAGCAGATGTGTTCAGTAAACATTTTTATTTTAAAAAGAGCGTGGTTTTAATTTTCGAACAATTTCGGTTTTCAAACAGCCTTCTGGAACGGATTATGGACGAAAACCGAGGGTTGACTGTACGTGGCGTGCGAAACCATTCAGGGACAGTTCAATTTGAAAGTGGATCGATTCGATTCCGTTCCACTCAGTGGGATTCCGATTCGATTCAGTTTGACAGACTAAGACGCAATGACTTTTTGGGTTGTCATGTTACGTACATTGAATGAACTTGTCAGTACTGTCGATATATCTCTCCAATGAAAGACGATTCGAGACGTACCTCGATATATCCCAAACTGGAACGATTCGGTCCGGTTCGATTAGATATTAAAATTTCAATGAAAGAACGATTTTCCGGTTAAAACTGATTTTTGTAACACTCAACTCAACTCAAATGTATTTATAGAGCACTTTCAAACAGCCATCGCTGCACACAAAGTGCTGTACATGGAGCAACTAACATATACAACAGTAAAGCAAAACAACAAATCCGTATCAAAGACGGTAGAGAGCACCATACACGCTTAATATATAGAGATTAATATATATATATATGTAAAAAAACAGGATATTTCAAACGTCCATCCCAAAGGTAAACAGCTAAGTTAACTCTTTAGTAAATGCGCCAGGAAACCCTATCATTAATTACTTTCATGTTGTGACTACCCAATGACAGTCGTGGAGTGATTGACATGAAATTTGGGCGGCTGTACCTGTAGGCTGTCTCCTTTATAACTTATATACATGGAAATAGTCCGAAGAATCAGATCTTGGTCACTTGTGTCTGTAGTAAAAATCCAGACTGTGTTTATGGTGCACAAGAGTGATTGCTCCACAAACAATGCCATCTGGTAGCACACACCTGAGACCTCAGTGTTTTTGACACAGGAAGGGAGGTCTGCGAGCGCTGATTGGTTTCCTCGGGGCTTCCAACTTCGCACCCCGCTCCGCGTTCATTCCTCCCGCAATTCCTTTATGCAGAGCAGCGCAAAGTGCAGTTTGATGAAACACATTTGTTTGACTTAACTCTTGCCTCGCCATCGCGCCCACATCTCGGAGGCCTCTCGCCGTCCCGACAGCAATGGGGCTAATGAGAGGATGTATGTACAAGTGTGCCACTTGACCGCGGGACTTGTGTTCCATTTGGGTTTTTGGTCTGCGTTATTAGGGAAAATCTTTATTATTGTTGTTGCCCTCAAGTGGGGAGCGTATATAACAGGATTACATTTTATTGGAGCCTCCCAGCGAGCAGCCGCCTCCTCCTGTCTTTCTTCCCCCTCACTGTCACCGACTCCTCTGTCCACCATCCAGGTCGAAGAGACTGTCCACCTCTGAGTAAACATACTCACTTCTTATTGACCTTCTAATGTTTCAGGAAGTGGGTGTGGAGGTCATATTAAGTTGAGCTGACATCATGAATAATACTGTACTGTCGTCCAGCTAATTGTAAAACAAAGTGAACCGCTGAATGGCACAACTTAAAAGAACCGTCATGTGGACTGGGCATGTTGCGCACACACACACACACACACACACACACACACACACACACACACACACACACACACACACACAATCGTTTGCATGAACAAAGACACAGCAAGTGTCCCCAGGTTGTTTACCTGCCAAATGAATGGCTTTACACAATGTGCACCTCCATTGTTTATTTTAGGCCCAGCTAAAATGGAGTATGCACATGCGGATAATCAGCCTGATTCCGACCCCGGTTTCCAGCCTTCCCATTCTCCTGATTATCGGATGTCCATAAAAGATGAGCCTGTGCCTGTGCTTTGCAATCTTTCAGAAGTCAAAGCACAATTTTTTGTACTTAGTTGTTTTCATGAAAGCATTGAGTATAATTCAAACTCTTTCATAAAGCCGCAAAAACATTTGGATCAACATTTTTTAAATTATTATTACGAAGGAGCAGTAAGTAAGTAAGTAATATAATTATCTTGTATTGCATCTAGGCTGTCACTTTACCCTCATCCAGACCAGTGATTACATCAATAACAAACATCGAAGAAAATGTTACTTCGTAATTTATCACTTGTACCCTCAGCCTGTCACCACATGTTGCTGGCATAGCGGTAGGACCATCTTCAGCCTTTCTTTTTTTTTTTGCTTGAGCACTCTATGGTGGTAACCAGGATAAGTACCGTAAATACTCCCTTAAACAAACAAACAAACAAACAAAAAAGTATTTCATATGTTTAAACTCTCAGTTTGAGTTTACAGTCAAACTAAATATAAAACAAAGAAAACCACAAAGCTTAGCCTTTAGTCTGCTAGATTAAGGCTAACACAGGAAATGACTGGCATTGCTGTGTCCGTGATACTACTTTTTAAGGAATGAATACAAACCATGGGGCAACACATGTAGACAGAAAATATCAGACTCCGAGTCATATACCACATTATTTATCATCTCCCAGAATGATTATATGAATACCACTAGAGTTGTAGACAGGACCTGCTTCACTGCAATATGATTGGCTCCTGCATCTAGGCAGGAAAGTGTGCGTGGCATAAGTATGAATTGACTTTTTTTCTCCTCCCAGGTGGTCAAGGTATGCACACCAGAAAGAGCAGCATTGAAGGATAACATGTTTAATTCGATTATCTCGTCACAATAATGTTTTCCATTTATCTATCTATCGATTTTATATATATATATATATATAATTGAATTGAATTGAATACAACTTTATTGTCAAATGTGCTGTACGTATGTGTAACATACAGCACAGATGAAATTTCTTCCCCCTCAACATAAAACAAGAGGAGCCGCTGCGGGTGTCCGCGCCGCCATCAAAAGAAAAGTTGATGACAGCATAATATGAAACACAGGCAATTGTGCAATGCAGTTGTTTGAAGAGAGAAAGATAGAGATATATATATATATATATATATATATATATATATATATATATATCGAGAGAGATGAGAGAGAGCGAGAGAGAGAGAGAGAGAGCGAGAGAGAGAGCGAGAGAGAGAGAGAGAGAGAGAGAGATGGTGATCCATAGATGGCACATAAACCAAAGTGAGTGATACGTAAAGTGATGGTTGTCTCGCTGATGGCGGCAAGCCTAAAGAGAGATAACCATTTTTAATAATGGCATTTGAACGGGAACAGATAGAAGAGGAGAGGTCAGACTGGTGCATGATGGGGAATATCCCCACAATAATTCAGGACAAGCCTGAGCTATGGGCTCTCTCCAAAACCTTTTAAGCCTGTGTTGAGCAATAGAGCCTGGTTGTATTTTGAACGTCCACGGTTTGTTCTTTTCTCATGTGAGTGTATTTATAATGAGATGATATCACTCTGGCTGCTTGGAGCAAGCTCACATCTGCAACCAATCTGAAAAACATGTTCGCGAAAGTAGCACACAGCCGCTGTTCTCCGAGACAAATCCCCTTCTTCCTTTTCTCCCACAGAAACATTACAGCTTTGGCTTTTGGTGATTTTGGGCATGAAGCTGCCAGGAAATCGTAATGCACGTCCGATGCATATTTTCAACGTTGACGTGCTTGGACCGCCGTTATGAATGAGCTCCATTTGGTTGGAAAATGGCAAACGTATGGGATTGTGGTGGCCTGCGGTCATGCTCTGCTCACAATGGTTTGTCAGACTAATGACATAAAAATGTGTGTATACATGTGCGTGCAGCCTCCACATTTGAGCCTCTGCTGAATCATGTGCCAGCCACAGAGCTCGGGGGCAAATAACTTTTGAACAACACTTTGAGCCTCCATTACATTGCCTGTGTGGGACATGAAGATCTGGCGTATTTTCTGGGCGGGACGGGCAAGGCTAGGCATAGCTGGCCAGGTGCTAAATAGCATCATATGCATGATCAGCAATGCAGAGACAGCTATTTCCAGCAAAAGAACCATATTGTGATTGCGCAGAAGTGGATAAAAGTACAAAGTAGAAGCATTTTGTTCATGGTTCTGACAACATAATGGAGGCCAAACATTCAGTAGCACTAAAAGGATATATCTTTGAAATCCCATTCTCACTGATGAAATGTACATGTAGCACGTCATCCAGACTTATTGGTATAATCGTATGCTAGACAAAGAGGCCTTTTCACGGTCGAGAAAATGTGAAAAAGCTGTGGCAAAATCAATGCATTCAAGTTCGGCAGGCTTAGCGATTGGCAATGTAAGATGGCTGTCGGTGACGTCACTTCTATCGACGTCAAGTAAGCGGCATTGTTAGTCCATATATATACATCCGTGCATGTGCCCTGGGATTGGCTGGCAACCAGTCCAATACTATATATACCTGACCATAATAATAAATTTTTTTCTTCTTTGCTTAAAGGGGAAGTTAAATCAAAGTAATTGTTTTACCAGATTATGTTCTATGTTACCCCCCCTAGTCCCTAGTCCAGTAGTTTGTGTATATAAACACAGAATACTTTGTTTAGACTATTGGTAGTGCTTAGAAAATATTCTTGTTAAGAAAATCTCTGACCTGACTTCCCCTTTAAGTACCGTACTGGCCCGAAAATAAGACGGCCCTGATTATAAGACGACCCCCTCTTTTTCAAGACTCAAGTTTGAAAAAAGACGTTTTGAACACCAAATAATTTTCACACAGAAAATAATTACAGTACATCTGAAACCAATGATTATAACAATACATTTGAGAGAAAAAGCATGTTATTTTGCCTCATTCAAATCTAAAGTGCAATCACATTCGTAAATGAATGGCTTCTGGTTTTTGAAATGTCAATTACATCATAACTTCTCCTCAGCTGCCGGTTAACCTGGCCGATCTTTGACCCACTTTGCTCCAGATTGCCAATATGTTTCTCCATTTTCTGTTATCTCTTCTATTATTTTCTTCTCTTCTCCTTCTTACCGCTTTTTAAAATGTTTCTTCTTTGTGCTACCGCTATTTTTATTTTTATTCTTCGCGACAGGGGTTCACTTTGGCCTGGGGAGTCAAGTTCAGCATTCGCTTCATTGATATCTGGCGCCATCTAGCGTCGTGAATGGGTATAATGTCTAGACCCCGAATATAAGACAAGCCCCACTTTTTCAGTCTTATTTCAATGAAAAAAACACCGTCTTATATTCGAGCCAATACGGTACATTTCAGAGTCTGTCACTTTTACTGGTGTACAACAGTTGAATCAATATTACTCCTTTTACCGTTACTAGTGTCTGTACTTCTACTTACTCTAAGTACAGGATGTGAGTACTATTGTCACCTCTGGGAATAATGTGACCAAATGGTAATTAACTGACTGAACCTCCCACATACATGATAACCACCCTTTTATTTCTTCAGAATCAGAATCAGAATCAGAATCATCTTTATTGGCCAAGTATGTAGAACACACAAGGAATTTGACTCCGGTATAACACGCTGCATTAGGATCATCATAAACATGATATTTCTTTTTCACAGTGCTTGTCCCCATGAGAGTAATACCTGTAATCTATCCCACCTAACTGAGACCGAAAGGCGTACTGGGTGTCAGTCAATCACGAGAAACAGCCATTCATGCTCACATTCGCACCTAGGGAAAATTTTGAGTCTTCAATGAACCCAAACATGCAATTTTGGGGGGTATGGGAGCAAAACTTCTCATCAAAAATCCACCCAAGTACAGGAAGAAGATGCAAATTCCACAAAGGAAAGCTGCCCAGATTCAAATCCAGAATCTCAGAACTGAGGCAGACATGTGAACCACTTAGTACTGTGCCCAATACGTTTCATATACAGTTGCCTACACTGTACAGAGTTCTTGTTGCTGAAGAACAAAAATACTTATTAAAAAGTAATTCACTTTGCCTCCATCTTGCTGCTGAGGCCATGCATGGCTGAACATTTCAAATGAGCTCTCCCTTCCGCACACACACACGCGCGCACGCACGCACACACACACACACACACACACACACACACACACACACACACACACACACACACAAGCCTCAGGCACTGATTCAGACTTGATTGCGGGGAGAAAGAGTTAGAAAAAAAAACTTAATAGCGACCAAGTCATTCTCTTCATCGCAGAAGCTATTCAACAAGTGGAGCAGTTGTGTTTGATAGTGTTTAGAAAAAAAAGAAAAAAGAAAAAAGGAAATCAAAGCAGCAGCAATCTATATAATTATCATCAAGTGCTGTTTTTTCCCCCCTGCCTGGCAAAAAGAAACACTCCATCCACTGGCCTCAGGCATCGTTACATCAAAACTAATCATAACGATTAACATCAGCTCCTGTGAGACGCCAGGCTCTTTTAAATTTAAAAAAAATATATTACAGATTTCTCCATTCGATTGTACGAAACGCAAAAAAAGAAAGAGAAAAGGGGGAGAAGCAAGGTTTGAGTTTGTGTTTTTTTTTTTTTTCTTAGACTGGGAGGCACAGAGTCATGCGCTAATTGTATCCTGATCTTTGCCTTGAGGGCTTGGGGAGCCCCGGAGCAACTATTCTCTCCATTTTCTTCTGTCTACCTTAGCCAAGCTATTGCATTTCTCGCTGGCGGTGGCAAGAGAAGAGTCAGATAGGGGAGGAATTTTCTTAAATAGAAAAAAAGCGACTTTACGCCACCAGGTAAGCTCAGATTTCTTCTCGCTTTCGATCGGGGTCGTTGTGGAAGGTGGCGCAGCAGCTTTTACGCATGTGCCGGAGCACTTTGCAAAACACGTTTAACCACTTCCTGGTGTTTCCGCACTCTCTCGGGCTTTATTAACATAGACTCCAATCGAAACGCGCGGGCACGGCACGGGGTTGTTTAACAATATATAGCGGAAAACGACCGGTATGCCTAAAAACAAACAAACAAAAAAGACGCGCGCCGAGTCGTTCGGTGCTCGTTAACGCGTCCTCGAGGTTGCTCGCTAAAGTTGCTCTTAACTGGTTCGAAAGATCTCTTAAGACTATTTCAACCCGTTTTATGGGGTCATGAACGCAGTACGACTTCCTGGCTGGCCCGCAGCTTCTATTTGAAAGACGCCATTGTGGAGTCATAACGCCCCAGGCACTTTCCCCCCTTCGTTCTCTTCGAAGATCAAGTCATGATGTCCCTTTTAAAGAACGTAGAATCAAACGAATACTTCCAGAAAGAATAATCAAAACGTGTATTCATGTTTGCATCTTCTCTTTTCCGACGCCTCGCCAGTGGCGTCGTGCGTAAAAATGGTCCTGTCGTGATCCAGCATAGTTGATCAAGTCTGAACCCATTCCTCTTACTATATTTAAAAAAAAAAAAAAAAAGAACCCAACCCAACCCGAACACAAAACGCCAGAGCTGCTTATACACTCAGGCCAATAAAATAGTCAATTAAAAATATTTAGAATACACCGATGTAGGCACAATACGCATTTTTATGGTAATATATTTGGAATTGGAAGCTTTTAAAAAGTGATGCTGTGTGACGTCAGTAGTGGCCACTTGATGGTGCTGTTCGAAAACCACACAGCGTCTTTGCAGGCTCTGTGCTAACTCATGGCAGTACTGTACTGTATTGAGCAATGCAGGCAAGACTCTTAAAGGGCCAGCTAAGTGCATGGAGCTCATAACCTCACCTAACCTGCACATAACATAAGTCTCAGAGCATAACAATAACACAGAGTACGGCATCATGTTAACATAGCATACCGTAATATAGCTCAGTAGAGACTTTGTACCACATCATAGCATGACTTAAAACACAGCATGATTAGAGACCAAAATATGCACCATAAGATGTCATACTACACTATACGATATCAAACCATATTATATTATAACCAGTGACGTATGGTCACAGGAGGCAAAGCCTCTGTTCGCTTCTTGCCCACGTATTTGAACAGGGAATACATATTTAAATAATGGATTGAACAGGAAATCAATGTAAAGCACGAACCATAGAAATAAAATGGAACATAATTTCATGTCATCGTGTTTTTTTTTTTGTTTGTTTGTATGTTTGTTTTAAACTCGTCACATGCAGAGAACAGTCAGCGGGGGGCAACACTGCCTCACTTGCCACGTCCCTGATTATTACTGACTGTATCTTACCATACCTAACTTTTTAAAATCATGTTAGGAGGTGAAACTTGTCACATTGAAATGTGAAATTTATCATGTTTGTATTTACATGTTTATATATAGAATGTTTTTTCTGGTGTGGCAGCAACACGCTTCCGCAGCGTCCATGCTGTATCATACTATCCATCCATTTTCTGATCCACTTACCCCACAAGGGTCGCGGGGTGGGCTGAAGCCTATCCCAGCTGTCTTTCGGCAGTTGGCGGGGTACACCCTGAACTGGTAGCCAGCCAATCACAGGGCACGAACAACCATACGCGCTGTATCATACTATGCCATAAAATATTAATAAATTAAACGGGGTCTACACTTCCACATTTTTTGGGGTTAAAGTTGTTTACTGGTAAGTATTTTTGCTTGCACTGACAATAATAAATGTCATTTGTGTTCTGACGTGTTTCCTGGACATTGTTTGGACCTCTTCATGACCAACACGGAGATATTCAATAGGTGAAACATTCCTCTGTCACTTTATTTGGTATAACTTAACAATTTTAATTGACACTGCCACATGCATCGAACGCTAACTTTATCACAGCAGTTTGCAGTGGTGTCGAACTGACATCATCACTGAACATCAAACTGGAAGAGTTTCTGTTTCTCATATTTGAGTTGCGTTACACATGAGAAATGTGACAAACATGCCTCAGTGTGATGCAGTGCAGATTCTTCACCACATCAAACAAAAAAGTTTAATGGCAACAGTTTAGCAGTAGAACAATAAACAACATGATAGTGTATTGAGTTGTGGTTTTTGACTTTAAGTGAGCCCGTGTGCAGTTAGTCGTCTGTGCCGTGTGGACATTTGAGACAAAATGGCCACGGGGCAACAAAACAGAGACAACCCATCCAGCTTATGTTAATACCAGTCTGCCTCAGTTTCCACTGAATCTTAATGCTCTGATCTGAAATGCTAATTGAAACATGGAAAAGCTGCATGATGTTGATCCCACGCTCTGTGACCGTTGCGGCAGACAGGAAGTTGAGGACAACACGATGGTACCTAACGGGAATTAAAAGGGAGGCCTGGTGTGGCTTTTGAATGGTTCTGGTTCTGATTTGTTCCGTTGACTCTGGAGCAACGTGATGCCACGAGCGGGATAAACAAGGGATTCTGCCAAATGTGTTTTAAAACAAGTTATGGAAACTTTTAGTGTATAAACAGTAAGTCTCATTCACTCACTTCGATGAAGTCCTACGAATTCAGAAGACTTCAGTTGTAGTAGCATGATTATTGCCTTATCATCAGACTGGAAAAGTAAGCATGAAGTCACGCTGCTGGAGTTTCACGCTCTTGTCATAAAATATCGAGGAAATGGATCGCAGTATAACGAACATTGAGTAACCACACCAAACGTAATCGTTAAATTGATTGCGCACTTTGCTGATCAATCGATAGATACATTTTGGATGGTTCTTTGTTCATGGCAAAGAGCATTATGAAGATTGTACGACAAATGGGTGCCACTTATGCCAATTAGCATCCACCCTGCCTCACGGGGATAAATAACATTTTCCGAATATGAAACCTCCAGGCTTTTCTTGTGGTAAACCGTATGCAGAAATGGGGGGGGGGGGGGAAAAAAAGTTCACTTCAAACGCTTTCATCTGCAACCTTGCTTCTTATTTTGAGTTGTAAGACAACCAGGTTGAGGAGAAATGTATTCGGAAATAGTTACTCGTCACATGTTAACGTAGATGTAGTCTGTAACCTAATCGAAGAAGAGTAACATGAAAGTAATGTAACTTAATTACTTTTGGATAACTAATATGCTAAAAAATGCTAAATATCGAGGAATGGTATTTTCTGTCTTCCAAGGTTCTCCAAAAGTATTGGAACGGCAAGGTCAAGAATAATTATATCAATAAAACAGTCAAACCTCCGGTTTCGTCCATAATCCGTTCCAGAAGGCTGTTCGAAAACCGAAATTGTTAGAAAACCGAAACGACGCTCTTTTTAAACTAAAAATGTTTATTGAACACGTCTGCTCACAATGGAAAGCAAGGAAGGCGAGAGGAGTCAAATGGTGCATTCAAGTGCGCTCAGTTTGTTCGAGAACCAAAATTTGTTCGTCATCCGAGGCATAAAAAAATCGAAATTTTTGGTCGAAAACCGAATCGGACGAGAACCGAGATGTTGGAAAACCGAACTTTGACTGAATATATATATATATATATATATATATATATATAGAGAGAGAGAGAGAGAGAGAGAGAGAGAGAGAGAGAGAGAGAGAGAGAGAGAGAGAGAGAGAGAGAGAGAGAGGTAACGGTAACTTTCCTTACTTAAAAAAGCTTGGCTAACTGTTAGCTTAGTTTGCAGTATCGAACTCTCCTTGTCATTTTAACAATCGGGCCTTTTCAGATTTGGATAAAAACGAGTGGAAAGCTCAGTTTTGTCAGGATGAGTGTGTGGCAATTTTCTACAGAACGTATTGGTGGATGTGACACCTAAATTGTGAGGTGGACATCCGTGTATTTAAGGGACACGCATGCTTCTGTGTACCTCCACCGACTCAACATCACATTGCGCTACATTGCTACTTGCTCCCACCCACCCGGCATCCACTTCCCTTTCAGCCTGTCTTGCCTGCTATTTTCCATAATGCCTCACAGATTTTACACTCAATCCACCTTTGCGATGACAAGGCTTTGAGGAAATCCAATTCCACCGAGCCGTTTTCAGAACTTAACTCTCCACGGGCACCCTCCTTGCTCTCCAACTCGCACACCACGCAGGCAGCAGCATCATCCCCACAAATTAGTCAGGGAGCAAATTACCTGCATTCTGAGTGTGATCCCACGCACTTTGCCGGCTGCCTTACACAGGTCGCCTTTTGAAGAGCAGCCATGTGATTTCTCTCTGCCTCTCTCTCATTTGCCCCGCAGCTCCCCTCAGCCTTCTGCGAGGGAACCTAGAGTTGAATTTTAAAACTTGCCGCCTGCCTGCTTATCAGCGCGTGCACAAATGGCATGCAAATCAGACCGGGATCATACAGCATATTGCGGGCCCGCACTCAAAGGCAAGCTTAATTGCTAATTGGGTAGTCTTAGGTGTGAAACTCACACTGCCAGCAAGACGCGCCAGTGTGCATGTTTTAAGGCCACTGTTTGAACTAATTAATTTCAATCGGAGTGTTGTTAAAATTGGTCTACCTCCACACGCCTCGCCACCCCTCTGCATTTTCAGTACGACAGACCAGGAGACTTATAAGTGGGCCTGAAAGAAATCATCAAATTCAAATTGACAACGACATGCCTTAGAAGGCGCTTAGTTTTTTTGAATTGCCAAGGCTGCCATTTTGGGGGGAAAAAACTGCTTCCTGCCGGTTAGACGTGAGGCTATATTTTTAAATTATTTATATATTAGATGTTATTAATATCATGATTTTGTGAAACTTAAAATATTGAAGTGATAAAGCCACAGATTTGTTTTCATAATTGTTGTAGTACAATTCTCTGACATACTGATTTCTTCTTACACGTGTTTGGTGGAATTTTGGAAAGCTGTCGTGGTGAAACCTTAAAAGACTGCAAGCCAAAATGTTAAGGAAGTTAACAACTCTAAATGAAGTAGATACATTAATTCATGTTAGAAGGAAACGGACCAGTTGCAATCTCCTGTTGTTCCTTATTTTTATTGTGACAACAATTAAGCTCCTCTGAAGGCGAAAAGGTGATCAAGATATTAATTTGGGCTCTTTCCTGTGTTTGGGTTCAGCAAGACGTTGAGGTTACAATGGAATAGTTTTGATCAGTGGCATAGGTTTTCTCAGCCCAGCATCCACCCACGTTCCCACGTTAGGTGAACGCGGAATTTTAATCCAACATGGCAGAGGGTGCATTTGGGACCCCGGGCAGTTGGAATGGCAAATATATTTGGATGATGTATTTTAACTCTATTCCAACTTTTAGTGTACCTCAGTTAAATGTTATTCGAATGGGTATTATTAAAGACAGTTTTCCACGCTTCCGTCACGTGCAACCGATAATTAAGTACTTCTTTTAAGTGTGACAGATGTTGCCAATGGGGAGCTGAGCAACATCCATGCTATTGTAACTCCTCTGGTCCACATTCCTGTGCTCAGTCAATTCTACACTGGACTGTAAACGGGGGGCTGAAAACATTCAGACAACTATCCTTCCATCCCAAGTGACAAAGTAATTGTGTGTGTGTGTGTGTGTGTGTATATACAGTCAAACTTCGGTTTTCGAACGTCTCGGTTCTCGACCAATTCGGTTTTCGACCAAAAATGTCGATTTTTTTATGCCTCGGATGATGAACAAATTTCGGTTCTCGAACAAACTGAGCACACTTGAATGCACCATTTGACTCCTCTCGCCTTCCTTACACGAGGAAATGACACTTCCTCGGGTAGACGAGGAAGTTACGCTTCCTTGTGTTGCTTTCCATTGTGAGCAGACGTGTTCAGTAAGCATTTTTATTTTAAAAATAGCGTGGTTTCGGTTTTCGAACAATTTCGGTTTTCAAACAGCCTTCTGGAACAGATTATAGATGAAAACCGAGGTTTGACTATATATATATATATATATATATATATATATATATATATATATATACAGTAAATATTCTCTAGTACGGACTCATGTTTGCGCTGTCCAATCTGTCCTTATAACAGAAATTCCTCTTTTGGGAAATGAGCATGGTACATGTCCTTTATGAACCTGCAAGTATGTTGAAAACTGCATGTGTAACAACACAAGCAATAAAATGCAAAAATATACTGTCCAAAAACTGTTTATAGAACAAAAACAGCAGTACAGTATACAGTACAGGTGTAGATTTAAAAAACCACAACACAGTATAGTATGTACAGTATTTTAATGTTGATTTTTTTCAGTCTTGGGAAAAAATGAGTCTATTTTGGGTTGTTTTGTTTTGTTGGGTTCTTCCTCGTTTTCTATGCCATGATCTACAGGACGAAGTAAATAAAGTTAAAATCGTTCGCAATTACAGTAAAACGCACGCCAATAAAAAGTCACTGACACATAGTCGTTTCGAATTCGATGACATAAACGGCGAAGCAAACACGTTTCTTCCATCTTCTCCAGTTGTGTTGAGTGGGCGTTGCTTTATAAGCTCGTGCCGCGATCAACAGGACGTAAGTGAATAAAGTTAGAAATCGTTCGCAATTACAGTAAAACGCACGCCAATAAAAACTCATTTACACGTCGTCGTTTCGAATCTGATTATCAAAAAATGCGAAGTGAAAAGGTTCTCCGTTGGTGTGTTTCCGCGTATCGGGTGGAGCGTTGCGTGTATTTAAACTCCCGCCGCATGACGTCTCCATCCGGGTTACGGATAGTGGAATTTCCGCTTACGTAGTTCCGGTAACATGTAATATCGTAGTCAAAATGTTAATGCATAGGTTTTTATTACGGGTGAAGGATATTCCTTTTCATAGAATTCCGGGAATGGGAATGTTTACTGTATATATATATAAAATATACTGTATATATACACACACACACACACACTATTCCATCCATCCATTCATCCATTTTCCGATCCGCTTCGTATTCAGAAGGGTCGCGGGGGGTGCTGGAGCCTATCCCAGCTGCCTTGGGGCAGTAGGCGGGGACACCCTGGACCGGTTGCCAGCCAATCGCAGGGCTATGAATATATATATATATATATATATATATATATATATATATATATATATATATATATTCATATATATAGATAGATAGTGTAGAGGAGGGGAGAATTCTGTTTCTTTACGGCCCTCCTTGGACACAAGTCCTTTTCTTTCTCTGTAAGGCGGAAGAAGACCCAACACCACGTTGTCTTTTTCTCAGTTTATCACAACACAACACGAATCGATTCGGGCTCCTGAGAGTTTCAGATTTCATCAGGACGCCCAGAAAAAATACAGTCACACGTCTATATAGGCATAGTATGTAAATGAGGGGCAGGCAGTCCTTCCCCTTACGTAAAAATCAGAGACAAAGAAAGGTCAATGCAGTTCAATCTTGACATGGTGACGAAGTACAGACCACCTCTGCTGTGCACAAATTATGAGATTGGAGCTCCTTTCCCAGGCAACTTGACAGCCTTGAAAAACGTGAAAGGATGGGAGTACTGGGAGGAAGATCTTTGGGGCTGTTAAGTTGTCCAAGGACAAGAGGGGAGTCAAGCAAAATACTACCTGTTTGTTTTAAGTGCTTCAGCAGATGTTCATTATAGAGATTAGTATCAATAGTTCTCATGGTAAGGCAAAATTCCTCAACACAAGGCATAGTCCCTTAATAGTTGCAACACAGATACTTGAGACAACAGTTGTTCTTTTGGTGTTAAACAAGTCCTATGGAGGGGGGCCCTAAAAGTGGTGGGGGTGAGGGACACTAAAGGTGATTGTAAACACAGTGAGCAGGAAAACCTCCAACAACATTCTACATTCTTTGTTTCTTTCAGAGCCAAGTACAGTGGGGCTAAATAAAATCACAGTAAGGAATAAATTCCTTAACAATAGATAGGCAGATAGATAGATAGATATACTGTACATCCACTAATGCTAAGTTGCAGTAGCTAGTATTAACTTGCTGGTAGCCTAGCAAAACGCAAAAATAAATTGTGCGAAAAACTGATGTGGAAAATATTTGTGTCATTCTTTTTCATTTTTCGATGCAGACCAGTGTTATGTATGTAATTGTCCAATGATTGTGTCATTCTTTTTCATTTTTCGATGCAGACCAGTGTTATGTATGTAATTGTCCAATGACCATCCCTAATTTATCAGCATCCACGTTTCCAGTGCGTCTCTGAATGTTCTGAACTCCTGCTTCGAATGCAAGCTTCTGTAGTTGTGGTTGTTCATCCCCATGTTATGCGCACACGGCTGTTAGTGGAGCATCATCATGAGGAGGGGCACAAGAAAAAAAAAAGAGGGTGCACAGGTCAGCCATACAAGAAGAAGGTGGGTGGGTTTGGGGGGGTTCAGACCCGTTATCGTCAAATGGGAAGGGGTTAAAAAAATAGAAGCGAGTGTAGAAACAGGATTGGTTTGCCCGTGAAAATGCGACACTCGTACCTGCCGCCGCTGAAAGAGCGACAGCCTCGAAGAGCCGCGGGCGTTGCGATGCTAATGTTGTCGGGGGCTTTGACTTCTCCCAGCCATTGCGAGCGAGCTGCTCCGCCTGACAGCCACGCTCTCCCCGCGCGTCCTCTTCCTCGCATTCGAGCGGACGGAAAAGACGCGAACGGACGAAAGAAGACAACCAATCAAACCTCGCGTCAGCAAACAAAACAGCATAACAATAAATGGACGAGACGGATATCATGGACTTGACGCATCAGAAGGCGAGGAAGCGGCCGCGGCCAATCACCTCCGTGGACGAGGCGGCGGCGCACGCTCCACTCAAACGAGCGCCGATGCGGGCGGCCGAGTGTCGGGAGACGTCGCTCATGTACGCCGTGCGCGGGGAGCCGCTGACCGCCGCCTCGTTAAAGCAGAATGACCACTCGGTGACCTCCTCGCCCACCAGCGTCATGCCGGCGCAGGTAAATGCCGCTTTTTCTCTCGGGATGGGGGGGTCACGAGTCAGAAATGCGCTTGTTTCCTGGGAGGGAGGGGTGGAGGGTGGGGGGTGTTTCGGATGAGGGGTATGGCTCGTTTGTTTTACGGCATTCTATCACTGTAAAGCTGTATTACCGCGACTTTTCAACTTTTTTTTGTCCTATTCAGTGTGCCACTAATGGTGTTTTTAGGTTAAGAGGCGGCAATCTTATTACATGCTCAGACAGTAATCCCCCCCCCCCCCCCCCGTCCCCGTCCCCGTCCCCAACCCTAATAAAAACATTAATTTGGTCTTTGGCCTGCAGCGGTTGAGTGCTTGTGGATACTGGCAACATTCAGGTCAAGGTCGATCTGAGAACTTATTTCATTGTTTTATTTTTGCACATTAATGGATGACGCGGGCTGCCGTAGCATGCATGCCTCACATTGGAAAGGTTCTGGGTTAGAATTTTTACTCAGGTGGTTGCTTGAATGAATGAAGATACTTTACACAAGTCGGTGTGGACCGCAGCGAGAGTAGTCAGCAGCATTGTGCGGAGCAAAAAAGTACATTTTTTAAAAATGGCATCGTTTTTCTAGGCAGCACAGGGGATTTGTGGTGAGCAGGTTTGCCATGTATTGAAGATGTTCTGGGTTTGAATTGCGACTCAGGATTTTGCACCAATCATTGGACACCAGACAATAGACATCTGAATGTGATCCGCAATAATTACAGCAAAAAGAAGAGGGTGCGGTGAGGTAGTGGGCAGCACGTCTGATGAACATTTGAGAGGTTCTGGGTTTGAATCTCGGTTCAGGCCTTCCCGTGTGCAAGTTTGCGAGATTGAACTCATACTACACTATAGACACGGCATTATCAACAACATTGTATGAAGCAAAAAGTACATCTTAAAAAAGGCATACTGGTTATGGGCAGTACGATCCACCTGCTCTGAGATTCTGGGTTTGAATCTCCTTCCTGTGTGGTGTTTGCATGAAAAAATAGATAGTGAAATAAATGTGAATCGCAGCCAATATAGTCAGCCACATTTTATGTCCAACAGCAAAAAGTAAATCCTTTGTACTTTTTTACATTTTATTTTCAGCACAATACACTCGTGTTTAGCACATCTCCCTTATAGTTTTGAGGTTCTGGCTTTGAATCTCAGTTCCCACCTTCATGTCTTGAGTTTATTTAGGCTACCTCTCACCCTCGACCCTTGTGAGGAGTGCAACAGAAAACGGATGGCAAAACGAATAAACAGCAAGTGGCCTGTGTTTTAACAGGACAATCGCTCCAGCATGTCCCGGCCCATGATCACGCGCTCGCCGGTGTCTCCGTTGAGCAACCAGGGCATCCCCACACCGGCACAGCTCACCAAGTCCAACGCTCCGGTGCACATCGACGTGGGCGGACACATGTACACCAGCAGCCTGGCCACACTCACCAAATTTCCTGAATCCCGGTGAGTTGTCCAATGTTGTTTGATTTGGAGACAAACATGGAAAGTGCACTACTTGGCTGCAACCATCAGAGGCGCTGTTTCAACTCAACTACTTTTCTGTCTAAAGAAGGACAAGATGACGTGTGGAGACAGAGTCTTGGAACATTCAGGAAAAAATGTAGTCCACTCTCATTAGAATTGATGGAATGAATTAATTTTCAATTGTCAATTTAGCATTCAGATTACTTCCCTGCAGATGTCGTGTAATATGGCATGAGTTGTACTATAATAATAATTATGGTCCAATCAATTAACAGACCAGCCATTATAGCGCTTTTAAAATCTGAAAAAATCGTCTGAATGTTTTTTTCTTTTACACAATGCAATACAACATAAGAAAAAATAACAACATTCAGAAACAACCCCTTCAACCCAGCAAAAATAATTGGTTTACTTTTGACCGTTGCTCTCACTGTTCTGAAGAACAAAGTATTGTAAAACAATCAAATGTTCTGCCTGTAATTCATATCTTCATTGTCATAAGCTTAAACCTACCAATAAGGACGTTTTTTTTATATATGGTTTTCAATTAATCGGTTATCAGAATTTTACTCTGCCAAATATCAGAATCGGCGCGGGCCTCAGATAATCCATACTGATAATCCTTTATTTGATTAATACAGTTAGCTGTGGGAAATTGGCGCCGCAAGACTGTGTTATTCTGCTTTGTACAAAGTTGTCAGAATCAGGTGTTCAGAAAATTCCAATGAACATTTCAAGACAAAAAACGATTACTTGTGCGCTACTTTTTTCCCAATCGATGATCAAGAACGTTTTGGCCCAAATGACCGTCCCCAGTTTATTTAAATTCAATTTAATTTTCAGTGCATCTCATGCCGTCTTGTTTACTGTATAATGTCTCAGTTAGATAACTGAATATTTTTAAAGAGATTTCAAGAACCTTGAATTGTTCGTAACTCGTGTTTCCCTGCAGCCGATGTCTCGTTGGGCACTCTACCCTACTTCTATTGGCTGTGGGTGTCTCTCAAGACAGCACCCCCCGCGACCCTCAACGTAACAATGTCTGCCCCACCCTATTTTGCTTCCAGTGTCTCAAGACACATCAACAATTAATTCCACACAACTAAAAGAATTCAAATTTTTTTTATTATTTATGAATCATTGTATACTTCTTGTTGTCACTGCCTGGGGTTAATGCTTGTGGTGTTACTTTTGTGCAAGATGGGCATCTGTGCATGTGTCCCGTCAGCGTAAACACAGCCAAATGGGATGGATGTCACTTGAAATGTACGTGGAAATAGACTGATTTCAGCATGAAATCAAAATTGGACACTTGTACCTGCAGTGTAAATCCGGTGGAAGATGTTGAACGCAGCATGCAGGGTGCAGACAAAGACAACGTGCTTATTTGGACAGATGCCACAGCAGCAGTAAAAAAAAGGCCAAAGGGCACGGGGCCATCTGGAGGCTGGGAGGTCGCTGTGGGCAACGCGCCTGAGGGAAAGTAGCAGCCCGCCTCGGGCAGAACACAACCAGCTGGCCCTGACCTCTCGCAATTTTTTTTCTTTTGCTTCATTATTCTGCTACTACTGACTATGTCTTGCCTCTGCACAGTGTAGTGAATGCTGTGCATTAAAGGAGACTTTTTTTTTCACCTTTTAAAATTGTCCCCAGGTGTTATAATAGCATGTCGGTGACCTGCCTTTGCCAAAATACTCAGAGGATTAAAACATATAGCATACTTAAACCTGGAGTATTAGAATTTTTTTTCCTAAAAAACAAAAAACAAAGTCTGATTAATTAAGCCAGCTCCACAAACATCTGCTTATCGTTTATATTTCGTGTCAACTCACAACATTCCCATGCTAGCCCACCGAAAATGGCTGAACAAAACGACGGGCCGATGGTGCGATTATCCTAGCAAGTGGCGAAGGTTGTCTCCTGTTTGTAGAAAACAAAATAACAAACACAATATATTTTGTGTTTCAGAAGCAGAGAATAATCATGCAATAATTACTGCGGCAACAAAAACAATAATTAAAACAAAAATAATTGCCATGAATGAACTTAACGTCTTTCCGTAGCCTTAGCTGCCCAAGAAGGTGCTTTACATAAAACGAATGCAGCAATGACAATAAGAGAGTGAGTGACTTACTCTGTCTGCATTTTAATGCCTGAGATATTTCTGTCTGATATCTTCATCACAAACGTAGGCAGACCTTGATGTGAAAAGAAAACAATAACCGCTGCCAAATCCACAATTTGAATCCATCTTCCCAAGGACCTGTAGCTGTCCTGTAAAATGCCTGATGTAAAATACACACATTTCAGCACCGCACAACGCAGAAATGTTAACACCCAAGCAAGGGGCATAACATGTATTAGCCGACGTCATTTTGAAGCGACAACTCCGTTCTGTTGTTCTAATGCTGAATTCCAACTTAGGGGGTGCCAATAGTTACATACTACAGCTTTAAACGCCTCCATATTTCGTGTCTTGCTGAAATTGGTCTCATTCAAGTTAGCGACGACTCCGCCCCATTAGACTGCTGGGCCAATTGCGAGTCTGACTTTTGAAACATTGACAACTGGGGAGGGATCCTGAGCCTTGTCACTAGACCATTTACTTGGTCGTTTGATTTCACACTTAATGAGAGCCAACTATTTGCGTACAAGCCACTACAAGCCAATTTCCCAGAATACGAATGTCCCCTTTACGTGCCATCATAACTGCATGCAAAGCTAAAGAAGCTGTTTCTGTTGAGATGCTGACACTCGCTTTGCCTCCCACATGTCTCCTGTCACTGCACAGAATCGGCCGCCTCTTTGATGGCACTGAGCCCATAGTGCTGGACAGCCTGAAGCAGCACTACTTCATTGACAGGGACGGACACATGTTCCGCTACATCCTCAACTTCCTCAGGACGTCCAAGCTGCTCATCCCAGACGACTTCAAAGTAAGCCGAGAGAAAATCTCATCGGCCACTCAGCGCTTCTGCAAGTCGGCATATGCACAATAACAGGCGCCTTTGGGTGATGATACCATGTTCGAATTGCGGCAAACATCGGAGGTTTTCCAAGTTAGGGGTCCCACTGGCCAAAAAGATGAACGATAGCCAAGGAGGGAAACAAACAATTTGTCGTTGTGCCAAGGGTGAATTACACTACATGTGACCCATCAGTGTTCCTACCATTTAACTCTTGTGTCCATTCAGGCCGTAATTACTTGCCTTGCCCCTGAGGAGAAAGTATAGACGCACATCATCTGATAGATTATCCACACTGAGGCTCCATCAATGGAAAGTATGTCAGCTAAAATAAGCAAAGACAAAAGACAGGCCCAAGTCAAGCAGCATTGAGAACTGAAATGCATTGCCTTGAAGGCGCGGCGGTGCTCTCTGCTGAAGCAGCGCCCATGCAACCCTGTCAACTTTTGTCTTATACATTACTGTTATGTCACATTTATAGGCTTTGAAATGTAAAGCACTTACACCACGCTTTTGTAAAAACAATGTTGAAATTCTCAAGTGGGATTTTTGTTTTTTATGTGATTCACATTTTCAAACAAGGCGGCCCGGTAGTCCAGTGGTTAGCACGTCGACTTCAATTCCAGCTCCGGCCTCACTGTGTGGAGTTTGCATGTTCTCCCGGGCCCGCGTGGGTTTTCTCCGGGTACTCCGGTTTCCTCCCACATTCCAAAAAAAACATGCATGGCAGGCTGATTGAACACTCTAAATTGTCCCTAGGTGTGAGTGTGGGCATGCATGGTTGTTTGTCTCTGTGTGCCCTGCGATTGGCTGGCAACCAGTTCGGGGTGTCCCCCGCCTACTGCCCGAAGACAGCTGGGATAGGCTCCAGCGCCCCCCGCAACCCTAGTGTGGAGGAAGCGGTTCGGAAGATGAATGAATGAATGACATTTTCAAACAGAACTTTTTCAAGATTAAAAATCCGGCCTTCCTGTGTGGAGTTTGCATATTCTCCCGGTGCCTGAGTGGGTTTTCTCCGGGTACTCCAAAAACATGCATTACAGGCTGATTGAACCCTCTAAATTGTCCCTACGTGTGAGTGTGAGCGCGGATGGTTGTTCGTCTCTGTGTGACCTGCGATTGGCTGGCAACCAGTTCAGGGTGTCCCCCGCCTACTGGGATAGGCTCCGGCATGCCCCTTGTGAGGATAAAGCGGTTCAGAAAATGGATGGATGGATAATAAAGTAAAATATAATCCTGCTTGTCTATGAGCATTGATCACCATGAGTGACATTAGAACTAATCAGTTGTGCTGCTATAATGGTTGACACATAAGACCACCCAATGATAGCATGGACAGTGACAGAAAAGCAGTACACACGCTACAGTCTGAGAGACAGAAACCCAAATGACGGCAGTGTGGAAAAATACACCCTGACTCCACAACGATACATTCTACGTCACTGCCATCACTGGAATTACTTTTGTAACATATCGCTCTGAAGATTGCTCATCTGTATTGCTTACTCCAAAGTTTCACAGATGAGCTTAATAAATAAAAACAGCCGAGCTATTCATGCTAAACGGAGTGTTGCCCCGGGATGACATGGAATAACAATCACTCACTTGTCTTGGGGTACTAATGTGCCTCGTGCGCTTGTCCCCCGCAGGACTACAGCCTGCTGTACGAGGAGGCCAGATACTTCCAGCTGCAGCCCATGCTGTCCGAGCTGGAGCACTGGCGCCAGGACCAGGAACTGGGTCGGGTGTCGCGCCCCTGCGAGTGCGTGGTGGTGCGCGTGGCGCCCGACCTCGGCGAGAGGATCACGCTGAGCGGCGACAAGGCGCTGATCGAGGACGTCTTTCCCGAGATCGGCGACGTCATGTGCAACTCGGTCAACGCCGGCTGGAACCACGACTCCACGCACGTCATCCGTTTCCCGCTCAATGGGTACTGCCACCTCAATTCTGTGCAGGTAAGAAGGACCCATTGCTTATATCGCAGCGACAAAGCCATAGTACTTGCCGTTTTCATTTCACTGTTTTATATTGATGGTCTTGGAGTCTTCTCCCAATAAATATTGACTGTATTTATGAAGTTATTTATACGCGTAAAGACAATTGGGCTGTTTTTGTCCCAATTTTGCCACTTCCTGACCAAGGTCTCCAAACACCCGCTATATTACGCCATAGAAGATTGTCCTATAAGATGATAAGATTAAAGTAAGTACAGGGTCCAAAATGAGTCAGGCAGACAACTGTAAACACGTTCAATATAACGACAAAGAGTTTTGTGTGTGAAAAAAGCTACTTTCGTGACTCCAAATAAGTGCCCTGATTGACGAACAAGGAAATTTATAGTCAAACTAAAAATAACACAAAGAAAATCACACAATGTGTATTGAAATAATAATTTTGCCTTCCGCTAGTTTAATGCTCACATCCTGTACAGAGCAAAATGGCATAGATGGGCTAATGAATAGCATCGACAGTTAACCCTTTCAGCAACGGATGTTTGAACACAAACTGACAAAAAAGAAAAAACAATTTAGCACGTACATTTTTTTTAATTGATATTGTGACAGTAAGCCAGAAATGACGATCGGGCTCATGATATCGTTTATCCTCTATAAAAAAAAACAAACAAACACATATGACAGCAGTCACAAATACAGTCAACCCTTGGTTTTCGAACGTCTCTGTTCTCAACCAAATCGGTTTTCGACCAAAAATGTATGCGTCGGAGGACGACCGAATTTCGGTTCTCGAACAAACTGAGCGCACTTGAATGCACCATTTGACTCCTCTCGCCTTCCTTACACGAGGAAGTGACGCTTCCTCGGGTAGACGAGGAAGTGATGCTTCCTCGTGTAGCCTTCCATTACTGACCAGACGTGTTCAATAAAGATTTTTATTTTATTTATTATATTTATTTCCTTCTGGAACGGATTATGGACGAAAACCGTGGTATGACTGTAGTTGTGAAAGTCTTTGTTTGTGTCTTCATGACTGTTCTCCCCAATGGCATTGTTGTGCTCGCCACTTTGAATTATGTATGTTTAATTTAAATATGTTGTTTAAAAAAAAAAGTCATCTTCACAGCATACAAGAAAGGGTAACGGATGTTCGCAAAACATTAATGGGCTGCCGTCCTTTCACTTCTGCTGCGCCTCAATAACGAGCGAAATGTCACAGTGCAAAGGGGTGATGCAGGAGCCTCCGTCCATCAACAGTGTCAAATAATTGGTGAAAAAATATGTGTATATCTTGTCATATGATTTGAAAAAGTGCATTTCTACATATTTACAGAACGATCAAACCAATTACGCCTCCCAACTTTTGCTTTGGGCCAGTCTGACATAATTCATCATAAATGTGACGTTCACACTTAAAATAAAGGTTAAATTTTTTTATTTTTACACATTCTGTTATCTGCCGAGAACAAATGGTGCTTTTTTGGGGGGGGGGGGGGGGGGGGTCCTAAAGTCACTTGCTTACAGTAGTTAGGTTTAATTAGTTTAGTTTTACAAATCAGGGGGGTCCTTGTCCTTGCCCTTGACCTTATCATAGGTCTTAAACTCCAGTCCTTGAGGGTCGGTATCCTGCATATTTTAGAAGTTTCTTTTCCTCCACACTCAAAATGATCAATTATTAGTATAAATGACTTGTTTGCCTCCATGTGCCCTGCAGTAGTCTAGCAACCGGTCCAGGGTGTACCTCACTTCATGCCCAAAGTCAGCTGGGATAGGCTCCCGCTCAACCGTGCCCAGAATGAGAACAAGCTCTGTAGAAAATGGACGGACAACTTTGGCGGAGGCCGACATGACAGTGAGCAGTCAGTCTGTTAGAAAAAAAAAAAAGCTTTTTAGCTGCTTAAGTTCTCAGTTCTCATCTTATACATTATTGAAGGAGTGGAGGCATATTTGAATAGATTTGGCATTGATCTGGACCGTCTGAAAAACACCCCCCCCCCCAATAAAAACAACAAAAACGTCTCTGAAGTGAGTGCAAGAGAGAAACTGAGCGTGCTCCCTGGCAGCTTGTCCCCAGGCACGGCCCATAATCCTGTTTGGTTATTAAAGCATGCCGGCGGTGGATGCTGTATCTGCGGCTAATGGAGGCAGGGAGAGCTGGGAGGGGGGTGGAGTGAAGGAAAGGAGGCAGGCGGGGCAGCCAGCAGGATGGGGGGGACCTTTGTAGTTTCGGCGGAGGATTGGGCCTCGGGGCTCGGGGCAGAAAGGGGGAAAACGGGTTGGGGGTGGGTTGAGCAGCCCACACTGAGCCAAATGCTGGAGGAGAGAAAGCCACACTGCTCCCTGGGGCCTCTTCGATGGAATGTGATCCTACAAGCCCCCAGGAAACGTCTGTGGATGTCTGCGAGGCAGCTCGCTCATCAACACATATGCAGACCAACGCAAACACACAACAAGCACCAACACACACACACACACACACACACACAAACGAGACAATAATGGACGTGAATACCAGGCAGAGACAATGATGAAAGTCTTATTGATATCTCAGTTGGGGTTTTTTTGTGTTGCTCGATTGCATATTGTGAAGAGACTTTGAAATGGCACTCAACAAAAAAAAAACACAAGTTGTCGTTGGATAACACTGGGATAAACTGTGGTATGAAACAGGATCCACAGTCAGCTATTAATGGAAATGGACTGTTTTGTGGACTGGTTAACTGGTTTGCGATCCATGTGAACATGAGATGAGCTCCGGGAAGTTGAGTTCCATCCATGCTAATGCTAATAACCTCATTAAGATACAGTCAAACCTCGGTTTTCGTCCATAATCCGTTCCAGGAGGCTGTTCGAAAACCGAAATTGTTCCAAAACCGTAACCACGCTCTTTTTAAAATAAAAACGTTTACTGAACACGTCTGCTCACAATGGAAAGCAACATGAGGAAGCGTCACTTCCTCGTCTACCCGAGGAAGCGTCACTTCCTTGTGTAAGGAAGGCGAGAGGAGTCAAATGGTGCATTCAAGTGCGCTCAGTTTGTTCGAGAACCGAAATTTGTTCGTCATCCGAGGCATAAAACACTCAAAATTTTTGGTCGAAAACCCAATTATTGGAGAACCGAGACGTTCGAAAACCGAGGTTTGACTGTATATTCATACTAGGGGTTTTCCGATCAGGGTTTTTTTTTGCTTCTCGCACATCATAGATCACATAGATTTGCTACACATTTTTTAATGTTAGACGTGCTCACTCACTAATTAATCTGTCACATCTATTTTTTTTTTCAAACAACTGATGAATCAGATTTTTTTTAAAAACAAACAGCGATCCAAATTACCATCCCTTTATTACTTTTATTATATACGTAAAAGAAAAACATTCTTTAAAATTGACAGTGCAAAAAAATGCACATATATTATCATTCGGTTAATGATTTGGAAAGGGGGCGGAGACACAGCACATGCACAGGCTGAACTTGATTTGGATGCAGGCTGCAAAGTACAAGCTGCGGGTGATTGTCTTTTGGTTTTTTTTGATGAGCCTACGCCAATCACTTATTTTTTCCTCATAAATCGGACCAAATCCAGGTTTTATACGAATACCATGGGAGCAAACTCGGTGGAGGCCTGCATGGTGTCCCTAACAGTTAGCACTTCTGCTTCACGGTTCTGTGATTCGGCATTATGTGGAGTTTATCTGTGGGTTCTTTCAAAGACGTCCAACCTCACCGAGGACTTGAAATTGTTCGTTGGCGTGTGAGTGCTCGTTTTTCTATGCGATTCAAGAATTCATCCCATCTCACAGCTACAATTGGCTCTGCTCTCCGCAACCGTGCACATATTTCAGCTGACGTTCGCACATGATGCAAATAAAAAAAGCACCCACGCTTTTCTTTTTCTTTTTTTTTTTTGTCTGCCTCAATTAACTTCTGACATCCTCTGCCTTCTTTCAGGTTCTGGAGCGCCTGCAGCAGCGAGGCTTCGAGATCGCTGGCTCCTGCGGCGGCGGCGTGGACTCGTCCCAGTTCAGCGAGTACGTTCTGCGGCGGGAACTGAGGAGGACGTCTCAGCGAGGAGGATCAAATTCCAACAGGATAAAGCAAGAGCAGCTAGACTAAAGACTCTGCTGGACTTTTCCATGCATTGGACTCTTCACATTTTCTCCACTTGTGTTATTTTGTTGATGTTTTTGTTTTCTTATAAAATCATCTAGAGAATTAAAAAAAAAAAAAAAAGAGGTGCATCTGCTGTGAGAAGATTTGCGACATCTGAATTAGAGATTGCGAGGACATTTGTGATTGTCTCACCCCATAAAACACGACTGAGAAAGATTTATATATGTTGTATCCCTAAATAAAGTTTGTTTTAAAACTTTAAGCCTACATTAGGTTGAATATGAGTTGAAATCAGCAGCACGTCAGCATCGCCGATGGTTCAGGCTCTCATGTGTTTGCATGTTCTCCCCGTGCTAGCATGGGCTAATTGAAGATGCGAAATTGTCCATAGGTGTGAATTTTTGTTTGTCTGTGTGTCCCTTGCGATTAACTGCAACAACCAGTCCATGGTGTATCCCACTTCTCTCACCAAAAGTCAGTCTCGATTAATTGCAGACTGTAAAGCCGGTGTCGCCGTCATTGTTAGCCCTCCAGGACCACTTAAGTAGCCTGCAGGCCTGTCCTTCAAATAGCACACGCATGCTTCCATTTTCGTATATGTGCGTTACTATTCTAAAAATAATTAGCTCTACTTACCAGTAAGCTAGTAATAGGTCAAAGGTCAGAAATGTAGCGCACGACCAAACAATAGCGTCGGTGCAGAAAAGTTAGCCGGCAAACCGACGATGAAGGAAATGAATCAGCACCTAATGACACTGGTCATCAACAAATCAGACGCGTTTACGTCCCAAAATTGATTTTTGAAGTTTAAAAAAATGCTTGTGAGGTTTCAGGGGGAAAAAATGGCACCTATTGCTGAACCTAACGCTTAATTCATAGATATTACTTAAAATTTTACTCTTAATATGTACATATCATTGTTATTAAAACCTTATGTGCTCGTGAAGAAAAAGCAAAGGCAGATTCAGAATCAACACCAAAAAAAATTCATCTTGAAAAGTTTGCATTTCTGATTAAAAAAAAAGAAAATATTGACCAAATACAACTTGAGCAAATTTATTCCGGGAGTGCGTATCAAACCGATATCGCCTTTGGCTTTCAGCAGAACATGAGAAGTAGCTGTCAGTTCAAAAAGGTTGGTGACCTTTGCTCGAAAGTTTTCCGTAGGGTTAGGTTAAAGTTATTTTTTGTTTTGTTTATTTGTTTATTTGTTTATGTCGATTCTATTTGTGCCCTTGTGTTTGAATGACAACCAGTCAAGGGTGTACCCTGCTTCTGCCAAAAGTCATCTTTGGTTCATCTTAAGACTCAAAATTGTCCATAGGGTGAGTGAGAGTGAATATATATATATATATATATATATATATATTTTTTTTTTTTCCCACTACCGTACTGTGGGTCTGGATAGGGACTGGGCATCCTGCGAATGCATTGAGGGGGGGGGGAAAAAAGCAAAAAATGTATTTAATAAACACAGGTAAAAAAAAAAAAAAACGAGCAAAATAACAAAAATAATTATTGAAAAGATTTGAGGGAAAACAATCTGTAAATATAGCATGCAAAAACTCCAAATCATCCACAGGTATGAGTGTGAGTGGTTTTTTTTGGTTGTTTTTTTGGTTGTTTTTTTTGTTTATACTGCTTATTATGGCTACCATGCAGCGCATATACGGACCGTATGTGCGCTGCAATTGGCTGCCGTCCAGTCCAGGGTGTACTCCAATTTTCTTTGCCAAATTCAGCTGGGATAGGCTCAAGCGATATTAAAAAAAAATTTTTTTTAAAAGGATGGATAAATAATTTTGAATCATTCTCCATGAATTCAATTGCATTGCCAATTGCCTGTCACGGGTGACTTCATGTTGTCACCTGACTGCTCCACTGATTAAGTACGTGTGATTCCGGCTCGCTGTATAAAGGTCACCCGTGTGTTGCTGATCGTGCGGAATGTCTCAGTTGTCGCCAAAAGTTAGCTTCACCGACGCATCTTTTTCACACCGAATATTGTGATACCAATGAAGTGTTTTGTACTTCAATATTTTTTTTTTAATTGCCTAAAGATATACACTTAAATCGAAATACAATTCTAAGTAATTAAGCGATTACCATCTTCTGCCCCTTCAGGCCAACATGGGAATTAAAAATTAGTTCGTACATGACTGTCAATGTTTTTAATGTGTATGTGTTTTGTGATTTTAATTGACATTTCCAAGCAAATTCATTGCCTGAGACACGACTGAATTCAATTTTGCCCACTTTAAAATGGATCTCCATTTGTGGCGCTTACTGATGTGAAGTTGGATTCTTTCGACGACCAATGACCGACCTACGCTCCCGAGTTTTGGACAAAAGAGGAATGTAGCAAAAAATAAAATAAAATCTGAAAGAAAGTGAAATAAATGTCAAGTCAAGTTGCCATGCTGTTTGGCTGCCTGTTTTCCAGTGAACTGTCAAATGTTTTCAAGAATTTTCAATGATGTGATCGGTACTTGTCTGCCATGTTGGAAGTCGAGATCGGGACGACAAGTTCATTTTCATTTCACTTCGCATTTCATTCATCCATTTATTTCCTCCCCCCTCCGGCATGAACAGCCATCAGTTACTATCAGCTATGTTGTCAAATTTCCAATCGACTTCAATTTGATGAGTGATAAAAAGAAACTTTCAATGCGGTGTCAAAGACACAATACAGTGACAAAGTGGCCATTAAAAAACAACTACAAGTATGTTTTTGACCGGTTAAATTTTGGTCATTCTGGTTATTGCTATTGCGTAAGGTGGCAGTTTTTTTGTTTTTTTTTAATAACTGACCAGATGACCCATATGAGTCACTTATGCGCAAAATATGCGTGACTTGCCATTCTTGATACACGTACGATACAGCTAAACAAAGTAGTATTGAATGTCTTGATATGCTTTCGTTTGTCAGTCAAACACTAGAGAGGCAAAACCAACATTAGCCAGGCATACACGTGCTACCTTGGAGGATTCACGCTGGTGCACCAAAGGCTGCGCGGAGGCCTTCTTTACTTAGTTGCGATGAACAGAGCCGACTTCTCCACGCGAGTCCTGTCAGCTGCGCTTCCACACAGTCCCCGCGGGGCTCCCGAAAAAATCCAAAGTGAAATCTCACACAGAGTCCTGTCATCTTGTCTTCATCCCTCGTGGCGGAATCGCTACTTTCTGTGGCTATCTGCCGCTTGATGCTATGCTACGTCTCGCTTTCAGGCCTCTTGTGCCCCAGTTTCCCCCGTTTTTAAATTTATTATTTCTTTTTTTTTCTTTTTTTTTTAGGTTGAGTCTCATTCTCCAAGGCTGCAGGTGCACCAGTTTTGCTTTGCTTTCCAACTCACCGGTTAGTAGCTACTGAGCAGGTTTTGTATCATTCACAATGGATACTATACCTGTTCACAAGTAGGCTAATATTTATACACGATTAAATTAAATTCACATTTTGGAATGGTTTACGGATCGATTTATGTAGAAAGTTGTGTAGAGAGAGAAGAAGCCACAATACAAATTCAATGCTAACGCAACATGCTCAGGAGCCTCCATGACAATGGTACAGTAACGATTCTGTCGACGTTTTCTACTAAGATGGCGCTGCTCATATATTGATGAACGATTCCACAAGCACAATATAAATCATTCAGAATACTGTGTTTCGACAAGTGGGGACACTCGGAACATATCGCAAAGAAAATGTTTGCCGTGAGTTCCCCTATAAGGGGAAGTCTACCCAATTTTTGTTGTTGTTTGTTTTTTTTTTTGCAATAGTATGTTTGATGCGCATCCACTAAACGTGGGATTATTTTTGTATTTGTGGAATATGAGCAAAGCAGCAAAATGCGACCATTTTGCCTCTGTTTGTCAACTGAAAATGGCATCACAAGTGGCTCAGGGCTCAAGGAACAACCAATCATGGATGTTTCCTGAAGCTGAGTGGCAAAATGGCCGCCCCCTGAGATGTACAAAAACAAGTTTTTATTGCTTAACGCATATTCCACAGACACAATATTAATCAGAATGCCATCTTTAGATAAGTCGGGCTACAGTGGTTTATTTCTGACTTCCGGGTTGAGTCAACGCTGGCGCGTTTGGCTGCCGCTGCTCAACCCGCATTGTGTTTTATTGTTCTTGTTCCTGATTGTAAAGTGTCCTTGGGTGTCTTGAAAGGCGCTTATAAATAAAATGTATTATTATTATTATTATTATTATTATTATTACACACAACATATAATCGTAAAGAAAATCTGGGGGTGGACCTACCCTTTAAGGTTAAATACAAGCTTTGTGATTTTAATGACGCTATTTGAAAGTATAATTGCATCTTACCGTTGAAGATTACAAGGAGGAAACCAACCAGAAGTCGATTTGAAGGGAATAAAGAATAAAGGGGAAAGCTTCACGAGTGTTCTGTGGTGTGTCTATGATGATGTCTGTCTCCAGTGATTATTTGAAGTCATCAAAAGGCAGAAGAGCGCCTGGAGAAAGCGACTCGTGCGGTGCAGGGTCAATGGATGGATGCAGTCAGCTCGCCATTATGTTACACAAAGTCATTTGAACTCTCTTTCTCTCTCCGTGTTGATCTTTAGTTTAGCTCCACAGATGCATTCTACCTTTATTGAAAAAGCCACCCTCGGCCATTTTACAACAGCACAATGATTATAGATGTAACCCATGGCGAAAAAAACAAAAACAAAACTCCCACACCACTGCTGTGCCATTTTTCTTTTTCCTCAGCCGCCCTTCTGTCTTCCCCCTGCCTCTTCCTCAGGGGCTGATTTCAAATTTTCAAAGACAGTGGAGAGACTGAAGGCTCATTAATATCTTTGTTTTAATATAATGGCCACAGATTTCCGAGGAATTATTTCTAGCGGAGAAATTTGTTCATTGGTGTGACGAATGTCCAGACAGACCTTTGGCTTTACATATTCGTTCACGGACAACCTGGGGTGGCATTACTGCCTCGCAAATTGACACTCGCTAT
Organism: Hippocampus abdominalis; assembly: GCA_018466805.1. Lineage (NCBI taxonomy): Eukaryota > Metazoa > Chordata > Actinopteri > Syngnathiformes > Syngnathidae > Hippocampus > Hippocampus abdominalis. The sequence goes on from CM031708.1 coordinate 4,871,583, forward strand.
TTGGATAATATAGAAGAAATAAAACGCCTGTGATCCTGAGTGTTGATCATAATAAGAAATATTGCATGACAACAAATATCATCATGTGAGAAAAAAAAAATAATGTAATGAGAATACGGTTGTACATTGCCAAAGAAAAAACGTACAAAAATGACAAGGAACACGTTGTGACATTGTAAGAATATAATATAAGTTTATCAGGAATAAGCCGCATTAGAAATGTCAGTCTGTATTGAGATAAACATCATAATGATATGAAGAATAAAAATCAGAATATTATGAGTAAAAACTTGTGAGGCTCCAAGAATAAGGCCATTATGTGACAAGAAAAAAGTCTTAATGTTAAGGAAGAAAGCCAAATGGTCATGAATAAAGTCCTACTGTGAAAACAAAGTGTTAATATTACCGGTACATGAAATACATATCGAATTATGGCATCTTTTTTAAAATATATATATTACAAGGAAAAAGCTGCAATGTTGCAAGAAAAAAAAACTGTGGGCCCTACTTTCATGCTCAGCGCAAGTCTAGTGCAAAGTTTTCTTTGGGTGTTTTCCTTGTCGGGCACAGGTCAAAGGAGACATTGACACAATTGTGGGAGTGAATGCAGCCAACTTGTTTGTCATCCAACAAAAGCGACTCCCGTCATTTCTTTTAAATTCGTCCGAGTACACAGGCACGTGGTATACATGGCATTTAAAATTTAAAAGGAACTGCAAAAAGATCTCCACCTGCGGAAGATGGCATTTGGAGACCACTTACTTCTCCCGATCACGTACATCCTAGCGTGACAACCACTGCTTTCCGCTACCCAAAGTGTGCCGCGGTCCTGGGGAGTGGTTAAAAATAGATTTAAGAATAAGAATAAGAATAATGTGGTCAATAAATTGACTTCTACACTGGTTCACAGGGATTGGCGAACGTTGATGTCATATTTATGAATGAAATACGATGACATCCAGCACACACATACGCGGAGTTCAGAATCTGTGTGCCTGCGCCTGGATCATATCCACAAAATTTCTGGCTCCAGCATCTGCACCACAACTTAGACCTGATTTTAGCTGGTGTAAGTTATCGTCTACTTTCCATCACCAAATTGTCAGGTGCTCCTTGGGTGCGTCATCGAAAATGCTCTTGGTCTGACGGAAATTCCCAAACACGGTGAACTTGACTTGCCCCGGGCCGTTTTCACGCCGAGTGCCCATACGCCTGTCTACTCAAATAGCGCTCGTCATGGTACAAGAAGTTGCAAAGTTACAGCAATTGTACTTGATGTGAAAAAAATAGTGAAGTTACGAGAATAAAGTTGCCAACATTATCTTTACAATACAGTCAAACCTCGGTTTTCGTCCATAATCCGTTCTAAAAAAGGCTGTTCGAAAACCGAAATTGTTCGAAAAGCCAAACCACGCTCTTTTTAAAATAAAAAAAAGCAACACGAGGAAGCGTCACTTCCGTCTACCCGAGGAAGCGTCACTTCCTCATGTAAGGAAGGCAAGAGGAGTCAAATGGTGCATTCAAATGCGCTCAGTTTGTCGAGAACCGAAATTTGTTCATCATCCGAGGCATAAAAAACTCGACATTTTTGGTCGAAAAACCGAATTGGTCGAGAACCGAGACGTTCGAAAACCGAAGTTTGACTGTATGTCCAGTTGTCTAAATGCGGCATTTTGATGAATATTGCGAATCCAGCCATCTTCATCCATCTCAGGGGGCGGCCATTTTGCCACTTGCTGTCGACAGAAAATGACATCACAGCGCTGACGGGCTTAGCTTGGTCGTTATCTGAGCACTAAAGCGCTACAGAAAATGAATATCCTCGTGGAAATATCTCTGTCTAGTTCGATAACAAAAGTCCAAGTGGAGGATTTGAGGTAAAACTTCTCGAGACGGCTCACTTTTTTGCTTGTTGTTTTACTGTTGTCGGGAAAAAAAAAAAAAAAAGTCACGGCTTGAGTCGAGGCGCGCTTGTAGTGAGGAATTTTCCAGCCTGGGCTGCGTCTTCCTGCAGGCCCTTTGGCATTGACTGTACGCTGAGAGGGTATCATTTATATTCCACTCCAGAGGTAACAGAAGAACATGCGATTGGGAAACAGCTCAAACACCACTCGGGTTGTGAGGCTCAAGGCGTGAAAAAAGTCAAGCTTTGTCTCGTTCATGCCAAGTGTGTGTGCCACTTTTCTTTCCCATTTTCTCAATTTTTGGGGGACACTTTACACCCCACCACCCTCAATACATTCATTCTCCATTTGAGCATCGGGGTGCAAAAATGGCTGAGTGGAACTGTGATGGAATTTGAGCAGCAATGAAATCTGACCAGTGAAGCTGCCTTTAAATGCTATAGGTGCCTCACTCTAACCTGTATTGAAAAAGCCCACTAGGCATTGAAAGCTGTTGAGATAATTGCAAATGTATCCTTTGGCGCAAAAAGAAGAAAAAAAAAAAAAAGAAAGAAAAAACAGCACTCGCCCTCACTCATTTTCCATCTTTTTTTTCCCTCCGCACCTCCGTCCCATGGCTGACAATTAAGACGCGGGATACCTCGCCTTGATTAAAAGGTTACATTTGTACTGCAAGAGCCTTTCACGCGAGGCAGACCCGAACCGCTCTAATGATTGCGGACTCCGCCATTCAAGGGCCAGCCATCCATCATAGCGGTAAGGCCACTGGCTTTATTATAATACAGAGGACAGACATGCTCCCGGGCTATGTGGGACACAATAGAGGTCTTTCAACAGACCTATAAATACATGATCTGTCAGGGCTTGCTGTCCTGGGGGCTCTTTCGGCAACGTTTGAGCCCCGCGGTCGGCCATCACTTATGCTAAGATATGCGCAGCACCCCTCGGGCTGAGGCTAAGGCTCAGTTCATTTCAGCCCCTCATCAACCACCACATTCTACCTGCAGCCATGAGAATAAATAAGAACATGATAAAAAAAAAAAAGGGGAAAAAAAAAAGTCCTTCATTATGACGGACAGCAAAATGCTCCGAAACAAGCAAACAGCTCGAGCGCATTGTTGGGCTTTGCCATGTGAGGAACCTCAATTTGTGCATGTACTGTGCTTTTGTTGTTGACATTTATATTTAGTTTTGCTTCATGTTGTGTGTTGTCTTGTGTTCCATGTTCTGGTTCTTCGTAGGTATGTTTGCATTTCCGCCGATTCTCGTCAGCCCTGCTCCTTGTGTTGGCCAGTCAGTTCCCTCAGCCACTTGTGCCTTGTCCAGGTGCAGTCTTTTTTTGTCACTTTGCTCGTATTTAGTTCCCTGGTTTCTCAATTTCTTTTAAATCCGCAGTCCCAATTGAAATTAATTAAAATTACATTAATCCATTCAACCATATTTTATTTGTTATCCATCTCATATCCATCCATTTTCCGAACCGCTTGATCCTCACTAGGGTCGCGGGGGGTGCCGGAGCCCATCCCAGCAGTCCTCGGGCAGCAGGCGGGGGACACCCTGAATTGGTTGCCAGCCAATCGAGGGCAAGAGACGACATGCCCACACTCACACTCACACCTGTTTAGAGTGTCCAATCAGCCTGTGCATGTTTTTGGAATGTGGGAGGAAACCGCACCCGGAGAAAACCCACGCAAGCCCGGGGAGAACATGCAAACTCCACACAGGGAGGCCAGAACCCGGTACCACTGTGAAGCCGACGTGCTAACCACTGGACTACCGGGCCGCCGTTATCCATCTCATAAAAAGTTAAAAAGGGCATAAAAAGAAAGAAACATGCTTTGTGCCATCAACAAGTGAGGTGCGTGGCCAGTTGAGTGAAATCTGTCTCTCTGAGCCTCTGGATGTGAGTTTTGGCCTACTGTCGGTTCTTACAAGTGTTCCCATTTTATAATTGTTCAGAAAATGCATCCTTTTTTTTTTTTTAACTCTACTACCTACCCTTTATGAAGTTCACTCCTATAGCAGATTTCAAGACAAAGCAAAGAAACAAAAAGTGACGGATGGTAATTTAAAAAAACTTGTATATTGGGGCACTTGTTTGAGGTACTACTGCATATGCATTTTTGTGAAATCTTACTGTACTATGATGCATTGCAACATGCTGTATTTGATTTTACTAAGCATATATTCCATAATATGCAGCTCCTTGCCCTCCTCACTTTATCTCAGGTGAGTATCTCCTTCCGCTGTTGCCTCCTGGCCAAGATCAGCAATCTGGAGGTTGGGCGTGTTCTTTTTGGAGATTAGTCTGGATGTAGGCTGCCGCATGTTCGAATAATAAACAGGTGAACACTTTAGCTCTGCATAATTCTTTATCTGTGTGCCACCTTAATGTATGAAAATGGTATTCTTGCTTGGGGCGCAGAACCAGCAGCAGATTGTGTCCAGGGCATGCTGAGTGGAAAGCCAATGACAAACCTTAGCACTTGCACAACAATAACCGCTGGGGCAGAGGTTCGCTATTGAGCATAACGTGAACCATCCATCCATCCATCCATTTTCCGGGTCGCGGGGGGTATATATGTTTCGGATGGCGGGGGACACCCTGAATTGGTTGCCAGCCAATCGCAGGGCACACAGAGACGAACAACCATCCACGCTCACACTCACACCTAGGGACAATTTAGGGCCCAACGGCCTGCCATGCATGTTTTTGATGTGGGAGGAACCGGAGCACCCGGAGAAAACCCACGCAAGCCCGGGGAGAACATGCAAACTCCACACAGGGAGGCCGGAGCTGGGATGAACCCGGTACTCTGCACTTGAAGCCGATTAACCACTGGACTACCGGGCCGCCTTGATCCTCACTAGGGTCGCGGGGGGTGCTGGAGCCTATCCCAGCAGTCTTCGGGCAGTAGGCGGGGGACACCCTGAATTGGTTGCCAGCCAATCGGGGCACACAGGACGAACAACCATCCACGCCCACACTCACACCTAGGGACAATTTAGAGTGCCCAACGAGCCTGCCATGATGTTTTTGGAATGTGGGAGGAAACCGGAGCACCGGAGAAAACCCACGCAAGCCCGGGGAGAACATGCAAACTCCACACAGGGAGGCCGGAGCTGCGAACCTGGTACCTTGCACTGTGAAGCCGACGTGCTAACCACTGGACTACCGGGCCGCCCATAACGTGAACCATGGGTTATTATTTGGATGTTTGCTTGGTGGGAGGGTGGTTTGATAAGCTGGTTGGCTCTTTGAAATTAGGACGGTCAGGGTTAAAGTAAGGATTAGGGAGGTGGGTTGAGTGATTGACTAAAGGTGAGATTATTTGGTTGGTTCGGGTAGTTAGCAATTTTATTGGAGTCAGGGGCGCAAGGGTCTGCTTCCTTGACTGATGGACTGGTGGTTTGATTTTTTGCTGGGTTTGGGTTTGTGCATTGCTTCTCTATTATTTTTTGTTACAACCCTTCAAGAAGAAGAAAGATTTTGGGGGGCCGGGTGGGGGTGGGGGGCAACTCGCTGCCTTGACTATGTATAGTATAATTTGTATCTGAAATTGTTGTAAGTATACCTCTGCAGAGGATCTAATACTCATTGTGCACTCTGAAAATGAGAGTGCCATTGCCACCTACTGTAGTGGATGTGCAATTACACTTTATTCTGGTACGGTTAAAAAAAACAACATGTTCCCTGGGGTCATACGTACACCACCTCTGTTGTCGCACCTTGTCTGCCTCTTTGAAAAGGACTCGGTTAGCGTGGTGGTCATGATTGCAAGGGTCAGGATTGAATTTAATCAAGCTTTGAGGATCTTGATAGCTTTGTGGTCAAAGGGAAAGGCAATCCAATAATTTTCTTTATAATAATGAAATGTGTGTGCCCCGACAAGTCTAAACGCGGCCTTCTGATCAATATTGCATTTGTGGAATCTCAATTAAGATATAATTCCAGTCATTTTGATCTATCTCAGAGGGCGGCCATTTTGCCTCTTGCTGTTGACTGAAAAATGACATCATAGTTGCTTCGGGTTCAGCTTCAGGTGAAATAGGTGATTCCCCATTCCACAAACAGATTACTAATCAGAATCTCATTTTTAGGCTCGTGAGGGTGTATACATATATATTAGTGTAAAGAAAATTCAGGGGGGTGGGGGCGGGGGGGGTCGACTCCCCCTTTAAATCTTTTTGGCCAGGGTAGTTTGTGTTAGAATTGAGGTTGAGGATTTAGGGTGGGCTCGTTTGGCTGGTTGGTTGGTTGATTTAGAGCAGGCATGTCCAGCTCCGGGCCTGGAGGGCCACTGTCCTGCCTGATTTCCAGCTCTCCCGGCTGCAACACACCTGATTCAGGTGATCAGCTCATCAGCCAGCTCTGAAGCAGCATTAGAACGGTCCTGATTATTTGAATCAGGTGTGTTGCTCCGGGGAGAGTTGGAAAACAGGCAGGACAGCGGCCCTTGAGGACCGACTTTGGACACCCCTGATTTAGAGACTTGATACATTGAAATCTACCATTGCGGTGAATAAACAAATGTAAATTCTCCTGTTTTGTCCACAAAAAGAGGGACTCAGCCAGAAGCAAGATTGTTGATATGACTTTCTGAGGAGCCTCCATTCTGTGATGTTATCTTCCCATCTTTTCTTTTGCCTCCCTCTTCTTCTGCCACCTTGTACGGTGCCTTGCAGGATGGTCTTTGCAAGGCCTGAAGATCTGGTGATGTGTCCGTACCATCTCAGTTTCCGCTTGATGACAATGGATAGGAGGTCATCATGTGGGCCGATGGCTTGTCTGATCTTTTGACGGACTTCCTCATTAGTGACATGTTGGGTGTAGGAGATACCCAAAAGTCTTCTGTAGCATCGCATCTCCATACTCTGTATTCTCCTCTGCAGCTCTGCTGTAAGGGTCCATGTTTCGCAAGCGTAGAGAAAGATTGATGTGACAAGTGAGCGCAGCAGTCTCACTTTTGATGCCAGACTGATGTTATTATCTTTCCATATGGGCCTGAGTTTTGCCAGGGCTGCAGTCGTTTGAGCAATTCTGGCAAGGACTTCCTGCTTTGATCCTTCATCGGACACAATTACTCCGAGGTACTTGGTATCGGCATCGATAGTGATGGCAAATTTAGAGCCTGCTGTTAGACACCATTGGTGTGGAGAGTCACCAAGGCTTTTTGGGTCTTAACTGGCCTTGAGGCTAATTGGCTAAGGACAGGTCAGGAGGGCAACAGGACCAGAAGATTTAAAGGAGGTGTTTAGAGGTGTGGGTGCCGTCTTGAGTAAGAGCTTGGCAAAATATGTCCTAAAAAATTTGCTGATCTTGACACAGGGGTTTGGGTTAGCGTGGTCCTTCTCTGGAGGAAAGCCTCTGCTGGGGTTTTGGAACCTGATAACCAGTTTGACCAAATGTGTTTTTGCTCTGGGAGCCCCTTCCTCAAAACGTGTGTGCACATCCACTACGTTTGTATGCCCACCTGCCTGCGGGTCTTATCCCAGTCCCATTCACAGCCGATCCAGGTAGGGGGTCGGGTTAATAATAGCTGGTATTCTTGGATTGAAATTTTTAGTCCCTTAACTAACCCGCAAAGTCCCCTTTCGCACACACTCCCCTCACACAAACGCACACAAAACACTCCCCCACCCCCTCGCACCAGTCTTATTCAGCCCACGGCACTCACACACTCCTCCAACTCACTCTTCCTCTTCTTCTTTCCCCAGATCTCTCTCTCTCTCTCTGCCACAGCTGCAGCCTCCTGGCTTGGCCCGCAGCTTTCAGGAGGCTTCCCGGCTCGCTCTCCTTCTCCCCTGCAGCCACAAAGGGACAAAACAGGCAAAGGAGGAAAAATAAAACTTCGGGCACACCATGCGAGGCCATCTGGGTAATCTTGCTCAAAAGGCTCGAGGTGATAGCAGCAATTTACACAGGCAAAAAGAAGAAGGAGGGGACAAAAAGAGCTTATTTCCATACCTAGCAGCCTCGAGGAAATGCAATTGAATAAACCAAGAATTAGAAAAGAATTACAGCAAAACCAATACGGAATATTCAACATTAGATCAATTTGTCCTTTTCACCCACCCCCTAAAACAAACACGCACATTGAAATGTGATAACGTGACATAGAGTCAACACACACACACACGCACACACACACGCACAAACACACACACACACAGCTGAGGGGGGAGAACAATATTTGTGATGAAAGCAAATCAAACTCAAATCCAACATGTTAAAGTCAAGTTGATTAGCGGGTAAATGTTAAAAAAGCGTCTTGGGCTGGCATTTCCCACAGTCAAAACGATATGCTAATTTGCAATTTAATAGCTAAGGGCCGCGTTCTTGCTTATATAAACCTTGAAAACATGCCGCAGTGTTGATACGTGTGCCTTTAATGTAATGAAGTAAAGCAGCGGCAGCAGCGACAAAAAACAATAAATGCCCCAATTAAAGAACAGGCATGAAGAGAAGTGTCTATTTCCCGCTTGAGCCCCTGCGGACATATGTACCCGAGCGTGTCTGCACATTTACCCACACGCATGAGCATATGCATCGTGTGCAGCCCATAAAAAAAAATTTTTTTAAGTCCTGCCTTTCAAATTAGCATATGCGCCATGTTGTGGGAGATGTGGCTTATCTGGTGGGAGATCCAGGCTACATGTTTATATGGTGCTTGCTCTGAGCACGTATGTCTAGAGGTGGGCAGACATGTCTGCATGCATACGTTATTGTTTGTGTGTGGTGCTATGGTGTTACTGCATAATTAGTGCATCGTGTACGCCAGGGCTGACGTGTGTTGTGGGAGCATATTGAGCATTAAAGGCAAAGCGAGGATGTGCCATCTCGCATTCGTCTTCTCTTATTCGACCCAACCCCCCCCTCCCCCAACCCCGCCCTCCCCATGCCTGTATGTCATCTGGCCTTCTTCGCACCCCCGCGGGCTACAAGCCCATCAGGCTCGCTATGCTCCAATGTGTCCCGACAGACCTGATGTGATCTGAGTGGCTGACGGGTTTGTCCCTGCTGCCCGCTGTCGCTTCCTTTCCACGCTTCACTCATACGCAACAACCGAGGATCACACAACCCGATGCCGTCTGATCAAGTTTGCGGCTCGGCGGCAGTGTGGGCATCAACACTATTTGGTGTGCTTCATCTTCAGAATCTGGTTTGAACCATGTGAAGGACCGCTGTGGACTTTGCATGAATTATGGGCGTGACTGCCGGGCATTTTGTTGATATGGCATCGGTTCGAGCAAGTCCACTTTCTATGTCAACTGGAGACTTTAACAAAGTGAGAATGCAAGTTGTTGCAAGTTAAAAGACAAAACATTTTGATTTCACTCTTTCTATGCAGGACAAAAAGTAGCCTGCTACAACGTACAATCGCAAAGTTAGCTACTTTCTGAACTGCTTGGTCTCACACGGTGAGGCAATGAGCAGTCGCAAAAGCTTGGAGGCGTATCACTACCTACAACATAATAAAGTTGGATTATTTTGTTCAAAGAAGTTTGACATAAGCTGTGTCCAAATTCGTTGGCTGCATCCTTCGAAGGACTCTTCGCAGGCTGGGCCCTTCCAAGGCTCCTCCTCATGTCTTTATGGACTGCAAAAACCGTGGCGAATTTGGACAGGCCTTAGTAATTTGAGCTGAGCGGAAATGGAAATGTCTCTCTCTCATTCGTGAATCATCGTGAACAACCAATCAGCAGCCTACCTCAGGTGGGGGAGTCACTCTCCTCAATGTCCTACTCTGCTATCGGTGTTCACGAACGAGTTAGCGTAGACAAAGAGCAAAGCTTTGCTCAGGAGACATCTCCATGGAAACGAAGGCCATATTTGTAGGCTAAATTCGAAGGTCGCGAGAATTTGCTAGCTTGGCAAGCATTGACCGCTCAGTGAGATACCACCTTACAGGCCACCGTACTTGTTAGCGCTAGCTAGCTTCATGGGGGGTTTTTTCCCTTCGGATAGGACAATAACACCTGGTAATGAACAAGGGGCAACCAAGGAGCCAAGTGACAGCATATCAGCTTCTGCGGTGCATTTGCAAACCACAGAAAAAGTAGCTCAACTTAGTTTGCTGTTTAAAATGCCACAGGACACAATGTATTATTATCATAACAACGGTAAATTTCACTGAGTGCTAGGACACAAGTAAATATTTTAAATAGGGTCTAAATATGCCTTTAGCTTTTTCAGTATCCGTGCGAGCACGTGTTCCGAAGCGAACCTTCAATTTTGCAACGCTGATGGAGAGAAACAATACCCTCTTGGTTCAGTAGCCATTTTATACAAGCGCACTCACACACCCACAGAGCCCTGAGGGGATGCAGAGCGAGTGGGGGTTGGATATCGTGAGACGAGGGCATCAAACTGGGGCTTTGGAGACGCAGAGCTGCACCAACTGAAAAACGTACGTGCAATGCATGCGCGCGCGCGCGTCTTGTGTGAACACAAATTCACACATCTGGTGACACACCGAGGGAGGGATAGCGAGAGTTTATGGAGGCTAGTTTGAAAGCAGACAAGCTGCTTCCAAGTGAAGGACGATGGTGCCTTTGCCTGCAGGGATCATTTCAACATAATCGTTCTTTTGAAAGAAAACGGACAGTGAAAATGAGGAAGCTCTGCAGAGTGAAAATGTTTTTGAATATAGACTGAGTATATTTTTGAAATGAAACTTCTGGAAGAGAAGTAATACCCACAAGTTTCTAATCAATCATTAACTCTTTATGTCCTCACCCGTGGAAAATATCAGGACAATTTTTAACCCAACGAATTTACTGCAGTGCACAAAAGTCCGAAAGTAATAATAATGAAAAAGTAATTGATATATTTTAAATAATACATGAAACAGTCGCAATAATATATCGTCCATTTGTTTTGTTTTTGTGTGTCTTTCTTTGTAAAATGGTTACATCACTCCAGGTAGGTAATTTTTCTTTATAAAATGCAAAGGTTTAATTAAAAACAACAGTTATATTAAAAAAAAGGTCAGTATATGATGCTTTTTTGATTTTTTTTTCCTTTGAAAGCTATACATGTTTGAGTTTATTGAAAAAAAGTAGTATACCCCAATATATTATTATTTTATTAGGTTTACCCAAGAATAATAATGACATACTCTTTTAAACTAACAATTTAAAAAAAAAAAATTTAAAGTAACATTTTTTCCCATGTTTGGAATAATTTTAAAATTTCACTATTTTTCTAGCACATTGATATCTTCTTTTTTTAAATAAATGAACATACATTATACTGTGTATAGGACTGTACAAATGTGTAACATAAAAACAGCAAGTAAAAAATAAAATACATTTTTCTTGTTCTATTCTTTGTTCTTTATGAATAAAAATCGTATTCCATCCATCCATTATCCAAACTGATTATCTTCACAAAATGACAATAATAATATCCAGTATCTGTGTCTAACGGTATAATTATCTTCATTGCGTAATATTTTAGATAAGATTTTACATCAGTATTATATATTTCTTCTTTAACAAAAAAAAAAAAAAGTCATTATCAAACCGCCGTCCTTCCCAGATTGGCTAGGAGAAATCACATGCTTCCACTGCCTAATAATGAGGCTTGTGGTGTCCATTTTAGCTCAAGTTTAAGTGACCAAAAATGGCTCCCACCAAGAGCTCGGTGTCACTTATATCACATGAAGGTGCCTCATATAACTCACAGATGACTCAACCAAAGCACAACATGTGGCGAAAGCCTTCAAAAATGCCTCCCATCACTAATTCAGCTTGGATTTTGCAGCGCAGCAGTGCTCAAACCTTTTCCACATGAATAATGCTGCAGCCGCACCGCTTCAAGATGACACATAAGCTTGGTCATTTTTGACATGATGTTTTGACACTGTCAACTCGGGAAAATTCTTCCTCGCATTGCCCGGGGACATCGCCGCCATTTTGGGGGGGCACATGTGACCCTTTGCGCCGTCTGCGATGGCGCCAAAACGGCGGCAGGCAGGCAGGCCAGGCAGGAGGGTCAGGAGTCACTCAGGCCATGTGACGCATCCCCGGAGGTGTCGTTGGGAGCGACATGGGAGCCCAAGAATCAGAGAGTGCGGTGTAGCTGCGAGGCCCCCAGATGAAAGAAAAAGAAGGTCAGTGGCCACAGGAAGCAGTGCAAAAAGCGCCCCCAGCTACTGTCCTTAATGAGAGCACATCCCCTTGGGTGCGTATCCCAGCAGCCCCCACTGCCACGTAGAAAAGTCCAATCTATACGGAGCGCCGCCGGCCAGCCAGAGCAGCCATTTTCATGGTTCATTCCCGGAGCCAGGAGCCACCTTGTGAGGTAAACAAACCCAAGTACAAAGATGTGCACGCCGCTGCTCGGCCACTTGCCGCTTGGTTGTTGGATTTTTTTTTCTTCTTCCTTGCCATTTGTTTCATTTTGAACGTCTGGAAGGTCTCGCCATTTTTTTTTTCTGGAAGGTCAAACTTGTTTTCTACACAGGCCTTATACGGTTGTGGTTATGGTTGCCCTCAGGGGTCCGGTTGGAATGCTCAAACGGCATACATGGTCACGACTTGGGGTGTGACAGTACAGCTAAAAGGTTCAGTTAACATTGCGTACAGTAAGGGGAAAAACATGCAAAATCAAATGGGTATGTTAGCCTTGCTTTTTTTTCTTTTTAGCAAAGTGTAGCATCAATATGTTGTATCATTTTTGCAGTGTGCATGAAAAGCACAAATCACGGACTTTCTTATTGCTTGGACTCCGTCGGAAGAGATGCTGTGAGAGGCCGTTATGTTCGATGCTCGGCAGAAAGCACACATTGACATACTGAAAGTTAGCCAGAATCTGTTTGTTTGCATTGCTGGAGCACATCGAATACCACGTTTTGTTCTTTACGTTATATTTACTGTGTTCTAAAACTCGCAACATCACATTACCTAATCACCCCTGACCTTGATTATTATTGCTTTTATGATGGATAAATTATATGATTAAAATCTTTCATCTTAATTCTAATCTTTTAAGGAAAGTGCAACATCAGTAATCTTCTTTTGAGGAATGAAGACACGTTATCCCAATGTCGTGATTTTGTTAGTTTTCGTTAACTATATTAACGTTGTTTATGGCTTTGGCCTCATCTGAAGGGCCCTGAGGAGGCTGTTTAAATGCCCCATGGAGTTAGTATTAGCACTGTGCAACTTTATGGATTTATTTTTGTTAAATTGAGTTAGCAAGTTTGATATTCTGTAAAAAGCATGACGCTAGCCATGACATCTGCTAGCCAGAAGCTGAGCTACTCTGTGTTGGTTCCCGGACTAAATGTGTTGCAAAAGCAGCAGGCAGTTACACTTCCTGTGCCGTACTCAATACATTCCGTAATGTAATCTGAATAAGTATCCCAACAAATTACATGATCTCCCCAGCATTTCATTCCTAAAAAATGGATGTGAAACAACCTTTGGACAGTATTCCAGGAAAATTTCCTACATTTGACATTGGACCAAAAATATGTCACTAGCCATGAAGTCAATTCGGCAGAAGCAGAGCTGCACTGTGTTGCATCCTGTCCCTTACCCACATTTGATCATTATATTTTTTACATACAAAAAATGAAACAAAACAGCATTTTTTAAAAAACTATTAGATTCGGAAAATTATGAAAAGGATGGTCCTCGAGCACCACCCGGGGCGCTAAATCTCATGAATGGGTATTTCAGTTCCTACTTTCAATACATTTGTTAAAGTACCAGGTGGCGTTCAATTCTCAGCCAAGCCTTCTCACCTTCAAGACACGGGGCTGACGTTGAAGCCTGCGGTGCGGCGGAGAGGCACAAAAGCTCATAAATACACACATGTACAGTTTCTGTGAGTAATGGGCTCTCTGACCATTTGTTTGTGTGTTGAATGCTTCAAACCCAAAGTGCTCGAAGGCCATTCGGCAGCGCAGTCCTGCATTGCCCCACAACTTTTAATGACGCACATTGAAAAGCGTGCGCATGCACAGTCTCATGTTGATCCGAAAAACCTTTAGGCCACAACGTGCTCTCATCTTTCTGACATTTTCAGCTCCCAAACAGCCTCGTGCTTTCCCAATAACAACCAAACAATTGCTCCGCCTACACGTCTCTCTTTCAACTGTATCCAATCAGCATTTTGAGCCCCGGGCGACACTCCCCCTGGGGGTGAGAACGTTTTTGCAAGGCCGTGTTTGTTCTGGAACCATTTGCTGTGCCCACGTCCTCCTCGCTTCAGGCAAGGCACACGGCCTCGGGGCAATGAGGCGTGACCTATTTGGATGGAAACGAGGGTGACACCCAACTCCCCTCTGGTGGTATCCACAAGTACGACAGCTCCAGAACAAGTACTGACGTAAAATCGTACTTAAAGTCCCTGTAAAGTGTAAAGAAATATGTCAACTGAATTTGGCACACTATAGAGAAGACTGTTGTCAACAGCTCTGCCAAATTTGAATGATTATTAAAATAGCCAAGTATGTACTGACTTCGAAATCCTGAAAAATCAAGCAATCCTCCGTTTGCTGAATGCGCTTGAACCCCCCCACCCCGCTCAACTGTCAACTGTCAAACGAATACCAGTACTACGACCTGTTACGTCGAGCATCTTTCTTATGCATGCACATAACTACATGTTTGATCTGCAAAAACATATCTGCTTCAAGGCTCCGAGAATATCATCTCATCGCAGGGTTGCAGGTATGACTTTTGTCCGTGTGAGTTGCAATTGAGACGCGCTAAAGCAGCCATGTCAGTGGATGAGCTGCTATGTTCCTTCTGCTGGCTTTTTTTGTCTTTCATGCGGAGGGTCGATACATTTTAATAATTGGAGATTTCACCTGTTTACTTCCAAATTTTTTATTCCTCATTACTCCCAGTTTCTCATGGAAAACAAAATATTGAATGTTATTTTTACTTCACCAAGCAAACAAGTGTGTGCCAATATTCATCTTTTGGTTAACGCAATGTGTGCATGCAACATTTGATGCAATTCTGCTTACCTTTTGGATTTGATACAATAGCAGGATCATTACACTTATGGGGAATGTGGATGTTTCTGCGTGATATTGTTTCAGACAGTGTAGCGTGGCCATTGATTGATAGTGGCTCTGAATCTTCACCCAGCCAAGCTGGCCATGTCATGGTCAGAGAAACTCCTGTTGCCATATAAATGATTCATGTCTGTGAAGCGTGCTATTCAATGACATTTGACTCATGGGGTTTATTTCAGCCTCTGGTGGTCATTGCATGTACAAGAGCTCCTGGTGTGATCCAAACTACTACTGCCCTGGTGGAGGTAACAAGTACTGTCGCTTCAGTGAATGGAAGAAGTACTGAGTGTCCTATCGTGGTAACCATTATTAGAGCTCTGTGAATCGTACAGAGCGTGAAAAATCTAATCATTCAGAAAACATCATTAGGAAGCTAGAACATCAACACAAGGCAATAGCTAGCTGGCCAGCTAGCTAGCATGATAGATATAGACTAGCTAGTCGGCTAGCTAGCATGATAGATTGACAGACAGACAGATAGATAGATAGATAGATAGATAGATAGATAGATAGATAGATAGATAGATAGATAGATAGATAGATAGATAGATAGATAGATAGATAGATAGATAGATAGATAGATAGATAGATAGATAGATAGATAGATAGATAGATAGATCATTATAAAAACAGGTGGGTGGCTTATCATGCAAACACGCAATATGCAAATCTAAACAAATGACGAAGACAGTGTATTGACACACTGTAAAGTATGCTTAAAGATGTGTCTGTTCTGGTTTTAAGACAGAAGATGATTCACAGGGAGGCAGGATTATATTAAAAAAAGACTCCTGCCTTGAGGCAAAAATGCATTCATTCCTTTCCTTGCCCTTTAGCAGCCAACCTGCAGTTGTTCATTTCCATTTATGTGTGTGTGTGCGTGTGTGCGTGTGTGTGTGTGTGTGTGTGTGCGTGTGTGTGCGTGTGTGTGTGTGTGGTACACAATTGGTGAAACTGCTGCGTGCTTAACCTAGTGTAGTTCATATGCACCGAGTTGGTTTGGAATCATGATATTGACATGAGGGATGGTTGAGGAAAGACAAACATGAAAATGTGCTCAATTTGACTGAATCACTGACATGCATGGCCGCAATTTAAAAACTAATAAGCTTCAATGTTATTCATAAGTTGTAAGCATAAGTTGTAAGCAAGGAGTACTCCACAATAATCACTATGTTGAACTGAAATACACTTAAAATATTCATTCATTCATTCATTTTCCGAACCGCTTCATCCTCACTAGGGTCGCGGGGGGTGCTGGAGCCTATCCCAGCAGTCTTCGGGCAGCAGGCGGGGGACACCCTGAATTGGTTGCCAGCCAATCGCAGGGCACACAGAGACGAACAACCATCCACGCTCACACTCACACCTAGGGACAATTTAGAGTGATCAATCAGCCTGCCATGCATGTTTTTGGAAATGTGGGAGGAAACCGGAGCACCCGGAGAAAACCCACGCAAGCCCGGGGAGAACATGCAAACTCCACACAGGGAGGCCGGAGCTGGGATCGAACCCGGTACCTCTGCACTGTGAAGCCGACGTGCTAACCACTGGGCTACCGGGCCGCCACACTTAAAATAGTAAAATATTATTTTAAAAAGCATAACTTTTTTAAAAATAGGACATGAACATGCACTTGACCAATTGAATTCTGTATTATTTATCTACAAAATAACTATAATAATCGTTTTTCTTGTTTACTGGATTAATTTTGCATCATGTTTGCGAGCGAGAGTCAATCATAACTGAGCATATTGACAGGTTAGTCATATTTCCACAAAAGCCAAATTAAATGGTATCTAGTGGCAAGTATGATGCAATAATTAGATTTAATGACGCCCTCAATAAATCCACCACAATTTCCTCTTTCTTCCTTGTGTGTGTCTATAAATGCTATATATGGATATATATGGATATATATATATCCATATATAGCCATTGTCTGAAGGCTTGCTGGAGCCTATTCCAGCTGACTTAATTATACCCTTCCACATTTTCAATCAAAACTGAACTGAGCATCTCAGACTGGATCGCAGGATCACTTCTTTTTTTCAAGTTGTATCCCAGTATTTAGCATTCGTAGAATAATAATAGTATAAAATAAGGGAGGAGAACAAAGCTGTCGTGCTGCTGTTGCCCGAAGGTAGCAGCACTAATTACATGAGTACATGTTTCAAACACATCTGACAAAATTAAAACAGCTCTCTCCGGAGGGTAATGCATGAACATTTAAAGTACATTCAGAACAAACTTCCAAAAAGAATTAAACTGAGTTTTAAATTATTTTAAAGTTCAGTTTTAATTATTTTTTTTTAATACCAATTTTTGGCGGACAAAATTAACATGTCATAAGCTGAGAGTCAATTCAAAATGTCCATCTTTATATCATTACTCCACAAACCCCAAACTAAATGTTCAGAATGATGCCATATTTAAAAAGACATCTGACAAAATGAAAACATTTCTTTCTGATTGGGAACCGATGCCGTTTTTAGTTAGATATGAGTGAACTAGCCAAAAATAAAATGATGCCAAATAAAAATCCAAATCAACCACTGAACTTCAATAAAAAGAGGAATAAATATGCAGGCCAAAAAGTGCAGATACACACACCCACACACAGGCACACACAAACACACACCAACATACACACGAACATAGTTTAAAGTTTTTGTGCTTAGTTTTGATTCAGCTCTTCATCACCACAGGGCCCAACTCCGGTTCGCTCCAGTATTAGGCTCAATTAGAACAAGATCCAATTAGAGGGCTGCGTTCCCCTGGGGCAAGGAGAGGCAGGAAATGGAGACGGAGAAAACGTGCAAGTCGACAACATGCGGACACAGCCAGCATAAACAAACTCACTTTGTTGATCTCGGCTGTTGCTACGCCAAAGTCCCCTGGGAGTCAAAGCCCTGCTAGTCTAAGCTATGAGATAAAACAAAATACAAAAAAAAAAAAAAAAGTGGGAGAAAAAAAAAAGGCCCACAGCGAAACATGAACTCTGTGAGCACAAGGGCTCCGACACCATGAAGGGAACGTCTGGGCCCAGAAAATGAAAAAGCCCGCAGGCGTTTTCCATTTACAGCGAAAAAATCCAGCGCTCGCTTCTGGCCAGGGTTAGTATCAGACTCTCAAAATGAACACTTACACTACTGGAGGAACAAATGGAGCCGCTTTCCATTGTCGCTCGATTAAATCTGTGCCTTAATGGACATATACCTTACTAGTGACAGAAATCAATAGTGTACAATAAGACAGAAGGGAAGGAAAAGGAGAAAGAACAGAAAAGGTGTAATTGGACTGGCGTGAGGCTTGGGTCTGACATCGCCCTTGCCCGGGGGGGGGGGGCTCCAGTCCATCCCCGCCCTCCCCCAAGGCTAGCGTTGTGAGGGGAAAATGGCGAGGGCCAACCTTGGCCTGCTGGAATGATGGAAAAAAAAAAAAAAAAAAGAAGAAGAAGAGGCATTTGGCTGACACTGACTCGGAGTGGATACGCATCACGACACCCTAGCTTTGGGGACAGCACGCTCAGGTGTCGTGGGTGGTATGTGAAATGCCGCATTAAAACCACCCCCGACCCACCTCAACCCCCACCCCTCCCCTTTCCCCTCCCCTGCAGTCTGCCAAGTTGAGTTTCAAGCAGAGATGGAAATCCCATTAAGTCACGTGCTGAACTTGGCTCTGCAAAGTCATTTAACAAGTTTGCTTCAATTACACTTAAAATGAGAGCGGAACTTCTGAAGGCCAACACCCCCTCGAGTCGTACCTTCAGCAAAAATATGCCCCCGAAAAATCATACGTCAGTGCTCAAAGGAGTGACTTTAGCTTAACACACTTTAGAGTCCACTTGCTTTCCGTCCAGCTCGAAGTCCCTCTCCATGACAAAAGTGCATAAATTAGCGATTGTCATGTAACGCTGTCACATGGATGCGGCAGAATCAGGGAAAATAACACCTCATAAATCAAAGCTACATCCAACCACGTCATCTTTCATTGCGCATCAGCGTGCAGGTGCAGTACTTCTTTTTCTTCTTAAGTGCAGCTGCATGGAAAGTGTGCTCGCTCACAGGAGGTCAACGTTTGGCCACGGGGGGCTCCCAGCTGCGGCCTGACTGACCCGCGATGGCCGTCTCGCCTAAGTGCTGCCGGACTCAGTCGCCCCCCCAGCAGTGTGAGTGCTCCACTGATCTGGTGCTGGCTCATGCGGCCTGGCATCACTGCATCGCGTATGTCGAGTGGGGGGTGTCGGATAATGCAGATCTGGGCTCTCCATATATAAAAGGAAATTCTGTTTTTGTTTTATGACTCGCCGATAGAGGTGGCTAGAGTTGCCAAAGCTTGTACTCACATAAGAATATTGTTACTTTAACGTAATATCATGTAAAATACAGTCAAACCTCGGTTTTCGAACGTCTCGGTTCTCGACCCATTCGGTTTTCGACCAAAAATTTTGAGGTTTTTATGCCTCGGATGACTAACAAATTTCGGTTCTCGAACAAACTGAGCGCACTTGAATGCACCATTTGACTCCTCCCGCCTTCCTTGAAGTGACGCTTTCTCGGGTAGACGAGGAAGTGACGCTTCCTCGTGTGCTTTCCATTGTGAGCAGACGTGTTCAATAAACATTTTTATTTTAAAAAGAGGCGGCCCGGTAGCCCAGTGGTTAGCACGTCGGCTTCACAGTGCAGAGGTACCGGGTTCGATCCCAGCTCCGGCCTCCCTGTGTGGAGTTTGTATGTTCTCCCCGGGTTTGCGTGGGTTTTCTCCGGGTGCTCCGGTTTCCTCCCACATTCCAAAAACATGCATGGCAGGCTCGTTGGGCACTCTAAATTGTCCCTAGGTGTGAATGTGAGCGTGTATGGTTGTTCGTCTCTGTGTGCCCTGCGATTGGCTGGCAACCAATTCAGGGTGTCCCCCGCCTACTGCCCGAAGACTGCTGGGATAGGCTCCAGCACCCCCCGCGACCCTAGTGAGGATGAAGCGGTTCAGAAAATGAATGAATGAATATTTTAAAAAGAGCGTGGTTTCGGTTTTTGAACAATTCGGTTTTCGAACAGCCTTCTGGAACGGATTATGGACAAAAACCAAGGTTTGACTGTAAAGGTAAGGTGAGTAAAAAGTAAGTACTGAATAAATAACTACATAAGTAATGAGTAGGCCTAAATGGTGAGTGATTTAGTGGTTTAATCAGAACATGGTGGTGCAATCGAGAGAAAAAAAAAGACATTTTCGTAAATTAACTTCCTTTGTTTTTACGCTTGTGAAACAGCATAATAGGTCGGCCAGGTAGTGATCAAATGGAAAGTGTGTGTCCTCAAGTTCAAAGTGAACTTATTGTAGGCTGAAATGTCTACCAACATTTTTAGGCCAACACCGATGAGAGCTGGTTGTTTTCGTAGCTTGTGCATAATCAAAATATAGATTTTTGCAATGTCTCACATAATTAAGTCACGTTGAAAACAGCAGAGGCTGCGGTCATGTGACTGTTTGGCTGCGTTTGATTGGTCAAATGGAGTCAACTGGAGTCAAATGTCCCTAGTTACTGTGTTACCTTGGTAAGGCAGAGCCGTGTGTTACAAGTGTCTCTGCCAAACTCAATGGATCACAGAAGTAAGAAAAATACCTGCAGATAAATAAAAAAAATTATTATACAAGTAGTTAGTGGAATGTTGCTCAATGTAACCAAGTAAAAGTAGCATTTCTTTTGAGCAAAAATAATCAAGTAAAAGTATGTAACAGGTTTAGTGAAAAAACGTGGAAGTACTTACTGTACTGCATTATAATTACACAAAAATCTGTGAAATAATACCAGATGTGCTCTTTCTAACCTTAACCCTATCCTTACCCCTTTGAATGTTCTTAATATCTTCAACAAATTGTTAATCTCCGGTTTTCCACATGCGATCAACAACATTCCAGACAATCAATCGATTCTTGTCATCGTTTCGGGGTGAAAAGAGGGCACACAGGTCAAGGCGAGGATTGTCCAGCCACTTCCTGCCGGCCTATCTGGCTCGCTTATCTGCCAGGATCAGTTGTTAGTGCTGGCACTTTTCCCCGCCTGTCCTCTGGAGAGATGTGGCTCTCAGCTGGAGAGAGGCGCCGCGGGCCACGCGCTGCCTTCCATTGTGTGCCGAAAGACACACGGCATACTTGAGAGAGCCGGTGCAGGTGCACAGAGGAAGAGTACGAAGGGGACACACCTGAGGGCCGCCTGTTTTTTTTTTCCCCCTCCTCCTCCTCACAGACGCCAGGCTTGTATTTGAGGGGCCTTGTGCTTATTTGTTGTCAGGGGGAGGGGGTGGGAGGCAGATTTACAGACGCTACACTGCGCTAGAGGGAGGCAAGGGCCAGGCCGTAATAAAACTAAAATGACATTCAATTGAGTGCAGACCTCTGCCGAGGAGAAAGTAACAAAAGTGCTTGTTTGTCCATGTTTTTGCTTTAATAGGCTACATCCTGGTTCAGGGAGGATGACCGTAATCCACCGTCGTGCGTTTCGGTATCTGTGGTGTTATTGATCCTCTACCAAAACTGGGGTCAATCTGGCACAGAAACAACAACAACAACAAAATCATTCGTGTGATACACACCAATCAAGAGTGAAATTAAACAACCGAGAAAATATATCGCAGCCTATTTCTGAAAACGTGTCTGCATGTGAGCTAACCCTCCTGAATTTTGCAGAAGCGTGATGGCACAATTTGGCTAATTCACATTGCAGTCAAACCTCGGTTTTCGAACGTCTCGGTTCTCGACCAATTCGGTTTTCGAGCAAAAATTTAGATTTTTTTATGCCTCGGATGACGAACAAATTTCGGTTCTCCAACAAACTGAGCGCACTTGAATGCACCATTTGACTCCTCTCGCCTTCCTTACACGAGGAAGTGGCGCTTCCTCGTGTTGCTTTCCATTGTGAGCAGACGTGTTCAGTAAACATTTTTATTTTAAAAAGAGTGTGGTTTCGGTTTTTGAACAATTTTGGTTTTCGAAAACCGAGGTTTGACTTTATTACATTCCCGATAATTATTTTTCTGCCCATGACTCGGAGGACAGGCTGGTTGAAGATTCAGAGCCACTTTCAAGTGACAATCAGAGGCTGTTCATTCATCTCTACTATGTGAAACACTATCATGCAGAGACACTATCAGACACCCACTTCCATCGGCTTTCTGTCAAAGACAAAAGATAAGCAGAGCTGCATTTAGGGTTTTTTTCTTTCTTGGATGCACAGATCAATGTTAGCTTCTGACCGGCACACACTAGATCGCTAAGTGAAATCGTCGACGCACTTACAGGGTTTATTTGTGGTTGGTGATGTACCACATACACACAGTATAGTGTATAGGTTGCTGTCGACAGGGGAGCTTTTTTTTTTTGTCTTTCTGAAAAGTAGGACAAGAATTGTGCCATAATTCTTGATCCATGAGATAATGAGATGAAAGCATGCCTTGGAAGTATTTATCATGGCGGAAAAACAAATATTATCCATATATGTCTTTTTTGAAATCATCCCCAAGGAAATTAAGACTTTCATTTCAGATTGTATTCTGTGACCTTTGACCCAATTTGGAAACCCTGCCATAAAGCAGATTTACTGGCCTTACTCTGGAAGTTTCTTCTTTTTTTTTTTCTTCCCCTGTGAAAGTGATCCTTTTGTTTCCTGTTGGTTGCGAAGCTGACAGGCTACAAGAGTCCCTGTGACAACAAGCATCCATCTCCGCTTGTCAGTCGGCGAGACAAAAGAGGCAACGAGGGACAGATAAAGAAAGTGATAAGGGGACAAGAAGAGAGTTAAGACAAAATGGAGTGGAAGTTCTAAGTCTGTGTCGAGTGATTCCACCATGTGTGCAGGGCCTTCAACATAACAGGGTTATAATAGTTTGGGATTTTTGAAAACGTTTTAAGTTGTTTTTTTTTTTTTTGTAATATATATATATTTTTTTTTTTTACTATGCAGAGTGTCTATCGAGTGCAACATTAAAAAAAAGTCTTTTTTTTAATTTTGGTATTAGTTTTAGTTTTTTGAAGCAGAGTATTTATCGAGCGCAAGATAACAAAAAAAGCCACTAAGTCTAATTAATTCTAATAACTAAATTAAAGAATAAAAATAATTCTCAAACCGCTGTTTGACTTTCTTTCCTTTTCTCCGTAGTTATTTTATTTTTTTTTGTTTTATAAATGTAAGATGTCGTTTCAGCTATTTTTGACAACATTTTAATTTTATTTCATTGACAATTTATTTTCTTTCAATTTTAGTTTTTTCTGCAAGATTTTTACGGCATTTCTGTCTACTTTTTTTTCTTTTAGACTTTTAATGAAGTAGTTGAATCAGTACTTCAACCTTCACATTACTTTTCTTTTTGTACTCACGTATGCGTACTTATACTTAAGTGTGAGTACTTTGACCCCATCGATTGATTTTTAGCAATACAAAACAAACATGGGGCAGCAACGTAGTGTAATGGATTTCTCCAGATACTGAAGCTTCCTTCCATATTCCCCAAACATGCACGCTAGGTTCATTTGAGGATGTTTCCCTGCAGGTTGAATAGAAGCACCTGTGGCTAAAGCCAAACTACGGCGGGGTTTTTACTTTCTGGACCTGGACTTGCCACCTCTGACAGATCCTGAGCTCCTCGGACTCCACCCATGCGTGCAATTAGACTGCGTTTTGTGCTCGACCTCTACTGGACAGGAAACGGCATCAGATATAGTTTCATTTCGTTTCACCATGCTACCTAGAAATCGAGCAATTTACACCACAGATACAGTAACTTGTGCCAGCTGAGATCATTTTTTTCAATCGTCTGCTCATCACGATTTTTAAACAATACCCGCCAAAATGTTCCGGGAATTATTCCTCTTTCTCAAAAGAAGACCCCTATTGATTTTCTGCTCCGTTCCATAAGATGTTTGAGGTACTTGAAATGAACGTCCAATCAATAGGTAATTTCATCCCCAAACTTTCGGGGGTTTGTATCAAACAATGTTTATTGATTTTGAATGACATTTGGTTGAAGATACTTGTCTAGGCGGGAACTCCACCAAAGCGATTTGAGCTCATGGCGGCAGCAATTTGTTGAGATTCGCCCTGCGAGAAGAGGGCGAGTGACGGAGAGTGCGGGCTGATGTTTTCATCACAATTATATGTCTCACTCAGCACACTCTCCCTGCTACTCTTGCTAATTTAGATTGAGATCCTTCCAGGCCTTCCCCCCCTATCTTTCATTTCCCTGCCTTCCATCTCTCCTCTCTGCATCCCATCAGCCCCTTGATAGGGAAAAAAAAAGGAAAAAAAAACCTTCATGTCTGTGACTTTCTTACCCCGCGGCGCATGAAGCCCTCTTTTATTTTGATCATCGCAGCACAATGGATTCATGCTATTCTGGCAACTTTATTCAGTATCAGCCCGAATTTACATACTGCTTAACAAGTTTGTGCGTGACTGTTGATGCCCCTGATCAAAGTGCTTTTGGAAATCTTTCTCATCTGATTTCCCACTCCCCCTTCCATCCTTCATTTCAAATGCATGCCGCAGACAGGCATCTTTAACTCAGGGGCATAAAAAAAAAAAAAAAAAGGTAACCTTAGTACTGCACAAGCCCAAATGTCATCCAACAAGGAGGGCGCGTGTCCCGGGGACACAGATAATGTAATCTAAGCAGTATACAGTGTGTGACTACGTCTTTGAGCGTGTGTGTGTGTGTGTGTGTGTGTGTGTGTGTGTGTGTGTGTGTGTGCGTGTGTCCATGACTTGCCTCAGTGTGTATTGGCAGCTTTGGTTTAGGGGCAGAGGATGACAAAAGTCAAAGCAGTCATGTGTCATTTTGGGTGCTGAGGGGCTGGGACCTGCCTGGGGGGCTGTCCTCTCTGTCAGACGCACTCAGACATCTGCACTGAACTCTCCTGCCGTCTCCTCCTCTTCTTCTTCTTCTTCTGACGGTCATCCACTAGGATCGGACAATGGGCTCCAAAATGATATCTCAAAAATGGAAAGAAATGTGGTGGCAATTATTTTCATGCAGTAAATACAGAGTGTCCGACGGTTAGAGGCATTTTGAATCGAATAAATAGTATCAAAATGCATTTGTACCCATACAACAAAATCAGTCTTTGCTTTGAGTGCAACAGAAGCCAATTCACAATCTAAATTTTTTTTAAAAAATACGAAAATGAGATAAGGTATCAGGACACTGAACCGGATGAGAAAATGGACGGATTGGTAAAGGAGTGCAACGCAAATTATACACACGTGAAACAAGCATTATTTCATACTGTGTTATGCTTCAAGTCTCAAAATTTCGCATTGCAGTTTACAAGGCAAAATATGTACTTTGTGCCTCACCGAAAAAAAAAACCAAAAAACAAAAAGCATTGAATAGCAGAACTGAGAATCAACCGCCAAAAGCAACAAGAACCACCAGGACGGTCCGGTCCCAAAAGGCTTCGCAGGGCTCACGTCACTTACTGTGGTTAGTCAGAGGTCAAGGGAAACTCTGTGCTACTTACGCCGCAGCAGCTAACTAGAAACGAGCTTCAGCTGGCTACTAGCGCGCATGTTGTGGAGTTGCTTCGAAGTCAGTTCTCATCGCCTGCGTGAAGCGAATATGCTTCATTTTAACAAGTATCATTCTCACCAAGGGATTTTCTGCAAAGATGAAAACAGGACTTCTGAGAAAACGTAACCATATGAATGTACAGTCAAACCTCGGTTTTTGAACGTCTTGGTTCTCGACCAATTTGGTTTTCAACCAAAAATTTCGAGTTTTTTATGCCTCGGATGACGAATAAATTTCAGTTCTCGGACAAACTGAGCGCACTTGAATGCACCATTTGACTCCTCTCGCCTTCTTTACACGAGGAAGTGACGCTTCCTCGGGTAGACGAGGAAGTGACGCTTCCTCGTGTCGCTTTCTATTGCGAGCAGACGTGTTCAATAAACATTTTTATTTTTTAAAAAAGCGTGGTTTCGGTTTTCGAACAATTTCGGTTTTCGAACAGCCTTCTGGAACGGATTATGGACGAAAACCGAGGTTTGACTGTACACTGAGAACAGTCAAACATTCACTTGGACTCATTCATACATTCATTCATCTTTCCGAACCGCTTTATCCTCACTAGGGTCGCAGGGGTGATGGAGCCTTTCCCGGGCAGTAGGCGGGGGACACCCTGAACCGGTTGCCAGCCAATCGCAGGGCACACAGAGACGAACAACCATTCGCGCTCACACTCATACCTAGGGACAATTTGGAGTGTTCAATCAGCCTGCCATGCATGTTTTTGGAATGTGGGATGAAACCGGAGTACCCGGAGAAAACCCACGCGGGCCCGGGGGAGAACATGCAAACTCCACACAGGAAGGTTGGAGGAACCCACGACGTCTGCACTGTGAGGTCGACACGCTAACCACTGGACCACCGGGCCGCCCCCATCCAAACTGTGAGGCATAATCTAAAAATGCGTCTTTCTCTGTGCAGCGGCGGGGTGGGCATCGGGAATTTCAAGAAAATATGTGAATTTGGCGGTCGATGACTATTCCGGTGCCGAATTTTGGTCCCACCACGTTCCTGCGCCTGTACCGTCTCTTGCCGATGCTAACCATGCAAGGAAAACCCAAAACATGACATTATCACGATCGCGTGATACAGCACAGCATTTTAGAATGTCAGTTCAGGTCTTCAATGTTGTCACGTCCTTCACCTTCAATTCAAATTTCGAATCGGAACAAAATGAGTTGCTAACAGTCGGCCCCACGTAACAATTATTCGTACAACGTTCACATGGTTCACGAATGTGCAATATTGAATGTATTATCGTTAACTATGTTCATAACAATGACGGCATACCGAAAACACATCCTTTAGTGCCTGCTGGTTATAAAAGCAGAATTTGGAGGAGGGTGTGGGGGATCAGCTTCTGCGCCAACCAAATCACAACCATAACAATAATAGTGCACATATAGTCTGCGAGCTGAGCAAACATCCCAATTGAAAACATGAAAAATAGCAAGAGAGAGAAAGGATGGCTTGGAAAAACTACAATGAAAAGAGGGCGTGGGTGGAAAGAGGGGAATCGTGGGAATGCAAGATTGCACCTCCCTCGGGCAATCTAATCATCCTACGGGCCGATGGTTCCTCCTTATGCATCGGCTGACATTTTCCTGTAACCCCATCCCGAGTAATGCCATGTGATGTGTGACTGGCTTCTGCCACGGCGCTGAAAGGCCGCCCGGCCCCGGGGCTATCCGCTTTTTGCCCCGCGGACCCCCACCCCGCCCCTCGCGGATTGTTTATTTTAGCGTCGGTCCACATTTTGCTCTCTCTTTGTCTTTGCCCTCTTCGGTGTCGACTTTCAACGAGAGGGGTGATTCTCTGTTGTGGGACAAAACGCCAGACAGGTGACTCTTGAGGGGTAACCCAATACCTTGTCTTTTAGTGTTGTTTCCCGTCAAACTATTAGTATTCCTGCACCTTTCGCGGGAAACAAAGGCACGAGGCCGTCAGCCGTATCTGTTACCGCCCACAAAAATCAAGAAGCGACTGAGTGAGCCTTACAAATAAGATCCAAGGACAGAGGAGACGAGATGTTTGATAGGAGATAAATGGAATGCGTCCCCGCAGCTATCGAGGAGAACATTAAAAGAGAACATATTTGATTTACTTTTGGATGTGTAAGCCGGCGTGCAGATATCCTCAAACTTAACTTTACATCGCAAAAGCCCCCCCGAGGGGGAGACCAGGGTAGAGGCGGGCCAATGCGACGATACACACAAATAGTTGATGTGTGTAGCTGTCGACGTGTGACAAGCAGAAAAGGGACAGTGTTGAGAGCGTAGCCTTTTACGACCCAACACACTTTGACAGCTTGGCCATGGCTGGGGGACACAAGCCGTGCTGCTGTTTCATCTGACAATTTGAAGAAAAAAAAAAATAACAACAACGTTCCTTTCACGGATTGGCTTGTTTATGTTGTTTCGTATGTGTGTGTGTGTGTGTGTGTGTGTGTGTGTGTGTGTGTGTGTGTGTGTGTATGTGTGTGCTAAAGTAAAGAGACAAAAACATGTCTGCAAGATAAAGGTGTCACACTGTCAGTCTGCAAGATGAGACAGCTAGATGGAAGTGTGGGGGGGGGGGGGGGGGGGGGAGACGATGATGCCGCTTTAGAGGCAACACTGCCCTCTGGCGGTGAAGGTCCGTCGCAAAAAAAAAATTTTTTAAAAATTAGTAGAACTTCAGATACTTGTGTAATGTGTACATAGAAACAATAAAAGACTGTTGAAGGTAGAGATACTGATTCAACTCTTGTGGTGAGTGAAAAAAGTACATTGAAATAATAGAATTTTACCAAGTAGTTTATACACAATACCGATTTTGATGGGAACAATCGTGCTTGTTCTGAGATTTAAAAAAAAAAAAATTCACTTTACATGTTGAATCCAAATGACACGTTTCTATAGCTCTGCCAATGTTGTGAACTGAATAACAAGAAATGCGAAATTAGTTCACGAGAGTAACTGACAAAAACATGCAAGAAGAAATGTTGACATCAGAAGTTGGTGGTTTTTAAGGCCGGCACAGGACAAAAGCATTCGCCATGAACACTTTATGTGTCTGAAAATGTCAAGCGATTCCCTTGAGTAAGGTCATGGATGAGGAATATCTTGCTTCCCCCAATCTCTTGCCGCTCAGATCTCAGTCAATTTTGATTTCGACTGGGGTTGACTTTACCTTGCTCTGATTTTTGCATTGTGTTGTGCAAGGGGCACAAGCATCATTTGATAAAGTAATGTTTTAAATACCCGTTTTCATTTGAAAGTCATTCCAAAA
Source organism: Hippocampus abdominalis (assembly GCA_018466805.1). Classification (NCBI taxonomy): domain Eukaryota; kingdom Metazoa; phylum Chordata; class Actinopteri; order Syngnathiformes; family Syngnathidae; genus Hippocampus; species Hippocampus abdominalis. The sequence continues at coordinate 4,900,356 of CM031708.1, forward strand.
ATAAAAATACAGACATGAAAAGTGTTACAGTCCTGGAACCGACTAATTGTAACTTCCGGCCTCTGCTACGCTGGCTCCCTAGACACACCGCGTCGGTGCCCTTCAAGCAAGCAGTTGCCTTATTTGGACCCGAGGACAGTTTGTGCACACAAAATTTACACATCTCTGAAACGGGGACCGCGGGAGGCGGCACGTTAAAAATGACACAGACACCTGAGCAACTCTGATGTCATTTTTCAGTTGACAGAAAGTGGCACAATGCCCGCCCCCTAAGATGGCTAAAAGCGGGTAGATTTTGCTGCTTAACTCATATTCCCCAAACACAATATTAATTAGAATGCCGTATTTAGACGAAGGTTAGAGCGTCAACCTCACAGTGCAGAGGTCATGGGTTCGATCCCAGCTCCGGTCTCCCTGTGTGGAGTTTGCATGTTCTCCCCGGGCCTATGTGGGTTTTCTCCGGGTAATCCGGTTTCCTCACACATTCCAAAAACATGCATGGCAGGCTGATTGAACAGGTGTGGTGTGAGCGTGAATGGTTGTTCGGCTCTGTGTGACCTGTGATTGGATGGCAACTGGTTCTGGGTGTCCCCCGCCGACTACCCATAGCGAGCTAGGATAGGCTCCAGCACCCCCCGCGACCCATGTTAGGATAAAGCGAATTGGAAAATGAATGGATGGATAGATGTTTTGACAAGTGGAAGCGCAAAGAACATATTATTGTGAAGACAATTTTTGGGTTCCCCTCAAAGGTTGGTTTCCATCTAATTGTGACCGCCAAATTGTTTCACTTTTACAGTGTTGGACGTTGAAGATTCCACTGTATATGTATGTCAGATGGAGCAGGGGGGAATAAAAACACATGAATACAGCATTTTCTATTTTATGTGTAACTAGCCTGTAAGCTGTGTGTGTGTGTGCGTGTGTGTGTGTGTGCGTGCGTGTGCGCGCATGTGTGTGTTTGCATACAAACAATGCACTCGGTTGACAGCCCGCAGCAGTGTGCATTCTTGCTTGGAGAGTACATGTCCTCGGGCCGCGTTCCTCCGCTGATGACCTCTGGTGAAGCCATTATCTTCTGCATTAATGATGAGCCCAAGCCGGTCGGCGATGAGAGAGATGGACTTTTGTCCTCAGGCGCAGCAGCAGCAGCCGCAGTAACAGCAACAGCAGCAGCAGCTGATTATAGCCAACAACAAGGCTGGAAAAATAAAGAAAGAAAGGGGAATAGTCGGAGGGAAGAAAGACGAGACTCCATTGCCACAAGCATAAACTAAGCTTATGCCATTCAGAGGGCCAGAAGAGACTTTTATCAGTAATGTCCGGCTAAGCTTAGCCACCTTCTCAATTAATTGCATGCTTTCCTGCAAACTGGCTGGAACTTCTCAATAAATCATAAGGAAGTGAAATGACATGTGCATGTTACCAAGATCCATCCATTACTCACTGGGAAATTAGGCCAAATGTTACTATGCATCCATTTTCAACATCGCTTATCTTGAAGAAGGGTGGCCCAATAGCCCAGTGGTTAGTGCGTCGACCTCACAGTGCAGAGGTCGCAGGTTTGATCCTTCCTGTGTGGAGTTTGCATGATCTCCCCGGGCCTGCGTGGGTTTTCTCCGGGTACTCCGGTTTCCTCCCACATTCCAAAAACATGCATGGCAGGCTGATTGAACACTCTAAATTGGCCCTAAGTGTGAGAGCGGATGATTGTTTGTCTCTGTGTGCCCTGCAATTGGCTGGCAACGGGTTTAGGGTGTCCACCACCTGCTGCCCGAAGACGGCTGGGATAGGCTCCAGCACATATCGAGACAAACGACCATTCACACCCACATGCACACCGCCACTGAGTAGGAACCGATCCCACGCTACCCGCACACAAGTCCGGCGAGTGTACCACTATACCATCAACAACTATGCCAAACGTTATTAATAACAATGAAAATAAGAATAAAGATCATGTGTAATGCAGCAAGATATTTAGTAGTATTAATGAATTAAGGGTCAGGTTCAGAAAGAGGTGGATTTTTGAAACTTCAGTTATAAATTAGCTATAAATTAAAACACATGGTAAAATCCTTATTGTGAAAGCTTTTCAGGGTCAAACTCAAAGAATCCTCAAAGCCTAAAGTAGGCGGGGGACACCCTGAATTGTGCTCGCAAAAAAAACAACCATAAAACTCATACCTTTTGATCAATCAGCCTGCCATGCATTTAATCAGCAAAAATAAACTCCACACAGAGGCCGGATGCGGAACATGTGATGCTAACCAGCTACAGGGTCACTCTGTGCCAATCAGCAAAAATAGAATGCGGAAGGGCCACTTAGATATTATTTGACTTTATTAATCACGTTAAAAGTCCAGTGGTTAGCACGTCGGCTTCACAGTCAGAGGTACCGGGTTCGAAGCTTATATGTTTTTGCGTGGGTTTTCTCCGGGTGCTCCGTTATATGCATGGCAGGCTATATATTTCCCTAGGTTTGTTTCGTCTCTGTGTGCCCTGCGATTGGCTTTCAGGTTCACTGCCCGAAGACTAAGGCTCCAGCACCCCCCGCGACCCTAGTGAGGATCAAGCGGTAAAATGGATGGATGGATCACGTTGCAATTATAGTTTTACTTATTGTTGGTTCAACACTTGTTAAGACAAACAGTTTGGTTGGGTTTTTTTCCCCATTATTATGGGGTGTCCCACAGCCCTTTAGCCTGCTAGAGTAGGTCCGCCCCTATCCTGCATGAGCAGACGTCCACATTCAGAAGCAAAGTAAGAATAATTGTTAATAAGACCATCATGAAAAGAAATGTTACTAATTTAGTTGTAAATAGATTCTTTGCCTAGCTAGAAAATTTCGATACAGTACTACAAGTCAAATTTATTATTACGTCATGTCAAGTCCTTTTTGTTTTCTTGCAGATGGCCTCTAGAAAGTGGACCCCTGGCTGGAGTTCGGATATCACTGATCAATCCTAACAGCTTCATTTTCTGACGTTTTCCCTCTTCTGGGGAGTCTGGTAACCATTTAAATGTAGAAATATATTCCTTTTGATTGACAGCCAGATGCTCTTCCTGAAGAGATGAACAAATTTGATTATGCTTATTTATCGTGGAGTCAGCTGAGATCCAAGAGTGCATTTCCGGTAGTTTGCTGGCATTGAAGATCCTCTCAGGAAAATGCAGAGCAGCTCCACAAGCCCATAATGTCCAAGCTCAATAATTCACTTTTTTTTCTTGATCCTACCTAAAACAGTTCCCTAAATTTATGTGTAACTCTGCTAACAGCGATAAAAACAGAACGCTGAGAATGAGTTCCTTTGCCATCGTATAAGCAGGTCCCATATCGGAGACACTCCAAAGAAGACAAATGGCAAACAAAGTGCAGTTGCTCTTGTCAAGGCAGCCAGTGAATCCACTCAGGAAATCCTGGCTCGGGGAGATGACTCTAAATGAAGGACTTTAACCATTCACCATTATGTCTTTGCTGGAGAGTCGGAGGGAAGCCCCCCGGGGCCCCTCGGCACGGCATAGCGCAACTTTTTTCAAAGGGGCTCCCAGATTAAAGTCCCTGAAAGTTCCCATTGGGGTCTGAGGCCAGGATCCCATTAAGCAGCCCTTCCACACCGCCGGCCATAATTGTGTCATTGAGAATTCACAGCAGCGCTCGCTTGATAAGCGAATTTAAGGTGAAAAAGGGATGGCGGTGGAATGGTGGAGGGGTCTAGTTAGGCCACCATTAGATGCTGCGTTCACACCTCACTAATTTAAAATGACAGAGGGTTGGCAGAGGACAAGAGATGCATGTTGCACCCCTTCAAAAAATGACTCACTTTTATAGCCACTCGCACAAGAGTGCTGTGAGTGAATAAAGGTAGGGGGAAAAAAAACCCCAAATTGAAATGATACTATTTGATGTCACGGAATATAATGTTGGTGAATAAAGCAGGTATTTAAAGTGTGATTTAAATGAACTGGTGCATTTTTTACAATGTTTTTGGAAAACATTGCGACATATCACATGTTGATTTCGAAGGCCTGAAGCACATATCGGTAGATTATGCATGAGTATTATAACTGCAAATGTTGTGTCGCTAAGAATAAAAAACAATTCGTTTGTCCCCCCTAGGCCTATGTTTTTGTACGGCCCCACTACAAAGCTCAAACTATTGTGATGTGTTTTTCTCTTTTGTGCCAGGATATGAAGGTCAGCAAGACTTAATAAACAAGCCATCTTTTATTGAGAATTGTTCCCAATTACAATTCGGAATGGTCTCTTGTGGACCTGTGATGTTTGTCACCATCAAAGCACTTTGATGAATGATAGAAAAGTGTCCTTAAAAGTGAAGCCTAACTTGAGTGCTGCGTGTATGTATGAGTGAGTATTTACACACTTAAGACAGCTGGAGGTATCGTACATCTGCTGCAGTATCTCAAGTTAGGACTCACCTCTTTACAGTGAAATAAATGAGTTATCAGCCCCCTTTACCTTCCCTGAAAGGCTACTTCCATATCCAAGTGAAATAAAAAAAAAAAAATTGTAATCATATTTCAAGTGGACTTTTTCTGCTTCTTCTTTTCGGCCTCTTCCTCTTTTTCCTTCTCGATCTCAGCCACCAGAGACTCTATCTCCTTGGACTCGAGGATCTGAGAACAGCCAACAGACACTCATGATGAGCTTACGGGGAACTCGAATAGAACGCACGAGTGAAGCGACGTCAATGGAGGTCACCTTCAGTGGTTGATTTCGTCTGATAACAGCCAGTTCGATATTTTTCCCTCCCGATTGGACCACCTGTTGAACGAATACAAAATGAGAGTGCAGACAATGAATGGATGGATGGAAGCAATGAGGTCAAAGGTGGTGGTGGTTCGAACAAATTGGAGCAATAGAGCAACGCGGGTCTTTTTGGAATGCGTGTGTGTTTTTTAATTTATTTTTTAATAAAACACCTGAAAGACATTCTTCTTTTTCCCAGGAAATTCTTATTTATTAGGATGTACCTATAGACTGCTGCTATTACCTAACGCCAGAATTGAAGTGGGCGCAAGGTATCTTGCTCACATCCCCTTTTACACCTGATTGATGGTGGACACTTAATTAACAATGTATCACTTTCTTGTTAGGGTTTCATGAGGGTGTTCTACCACGCCACATTGGTCAAAACATGTCTTGAATGACCTTGAAGAAAAAGAGAAAAGAGCTTTCTGCAAACTGTCCCCACAAAGTTTAAACCACGGAATCGTCCAACGTGTCTTGCTGAAGTGGAGTACACACATACCAATAAACCCGATCAAATTCTATGAACACGAAATTAAGATGCCTCTGAAAGACTATCCTGGGCAATTATCCTGTCGTGTCAAGTAGGTTAAGAGAGATTTTTTTCCCCTTCTTAATTCAATGGTCAGGGGGCAACAATTTGAACGTTAAAGGTCAAGTGTTAAGACATTTTAGATCATCATAAGCAAAACGGTTGAGAAAACAGATGTCTTCGAAGTGCTTGAAGCAAAGGTCATCAACACCGCTGTGAAATTCATTTTTGGGAGAATTACACTGTATTTTTTGAATTTTCCCATCCATTTACCTGCCCTACTTTTTCTTTTGGCCAATCAAACAACTGTTTGCCTGAATGTGAACAGCGCATCGCCACAGGCATTTTGACGAATAACTCGAAAACAATTGGAAATCGCAGTTGACGGGGCAATCAACAATGCAGTGTAATGGCTGACCGGCGTGTCGGCATTCTGTAAATGACGTCACTAGCCGGAGATTGTTGAACAAAAGCATTTTCGTTGTTCAACACGTCACTTTGAGTCAAACTCTGAACCTGGGTGGGTTGCATGAAAAAAAACAAAAAAAACAAATGAAAGCATCCTTGAAATAGTTTTATCTCCAAGTATTACTCAAAAGATGGTTGGATAAAGTTTATTTCACACTTCACCTGCCCAATATTTGACGGCAAATCCTTACATGTGCGGATAATGCCAAGTTCTGGGACTACCCGGGTATGACATAAAATGTAAAAATAAGAAGCGAGCTGAAGCTAACTCCACTATTGGGCACAAAGTAGTTACCGAGTAAGTTAACAGCATAGTTTCTACTCCTTTCGCAACTTATCTGTCCACTTCTTTGTATTTACCTGCAGTCTGGATCTCCAGTGGCACCATACTACCTCCCACAGGTCAAATTTAGTACTACAACGCATATCTGGTTTTGTTGGTCCAAATGTAGTTGTGTGTGCCTGTAGTGGTCATCTCATCTAACCCAAGTAACATTTTTTTCCTCATCATGTGTTGGGTTAAAAATCCCTACCTTTAGAATTACTCCACGATGGAAAGTCCAATCAGTTGTTGTATTTAAAGAGCGTTCTTCTTAAAGAGCACATTAAACCCACCTCGAGCAAAGCTTTGATTGCCAACTTGATCGCTTCATTGTCTCCAGCGATGGCTTCGTCTGTGTAGTTCTTCTCCAGAAACTCCCTGACAGTTTTGGCACTACGGCCAATCGCGTTCGCCTAACAGGATACGGAAGATGGCGCTCACATTTCACATTTGGACACGTGCAGCATGGATTGTACAAGACCAAAGACCAAAGTAAGTCACCTTCCAGGCATGGTAGGTTCCCGACGGATCAGTCTGATACAGCCTTGGAGTTCCATCATAGTCAAAGCCGACAATCAAAGCAGAGATGCCGAATGGCCTGCGGCCGTTGCTTTGAGTGTAACGCTAAAATGTTTCAAACATTTCAGTATAAACATTTCCAATGACATGGATGCGACCAGTCGGCCACCAATTTATTGAATGACAACAAAAAGTGCACCTGTTTCAAGGTGGCTATGTAACGCGTTATGTATTCCACTGTGACAGGATCCTCCACAGTCAACCGGTGGCTCTGGCACTCAACACGTGCTCTGTTTATCACGATACGAGCGTCCGCCGTCAGCCCTGAAAAAGGTCAGTGAAAAGGATTTAGGAACCCAACAAGAGACTAATGACATTTGATCACTTGCATGCATGTCTTATTCAGAAATGTAATTAGTGACTCACCTGCAAATGCCATGCAAACATGCTCGTCGAGGGCGCATATCTTGCGGACAGTTCTCTCCTCCTGCAACTTTGCTACAGATTTCTTCTCAACGCCGAGGACGACGATATCTTTGCCCCTGATTCCCACCTATTTCACACACCAAAAAGAGCAACATAATGCAGGGGCTTGCTCCATTGGGTATTGGGTGGGTGGGGTGGGGGTGGGGTTAATCTGAAGGACATATAGCAATAAATCTCGCGAAAGAGATACGGTTGTGGTCACAAATGAAAACCATGTAACGGAATGAATCAGCAATTACGAAACCCCAAAGTAGCGAGAGAATATTGCATATTTAAAAAAAAGACTTGGTTTTAATTGGGCCCCAATTACAACCAAAAGTGTTTTTTATGTCTACATGCACTTAAACATTAGAAAGCTATGGTTTTTGGGACAATCAAATTTGACTGACCTAAACCAGGTGACAAGACGACCAGCTTGCACTTTTTTAAAATTAATACTATTCAACAAGAGTATTCTGCTCCTGTTTATCAAATGGATCTTAACTTGGAAATCTAAAAGCTCTGAGGATGACACAGCGACCAAATGCGAACCAATTACACTTCTTAAAGTATGATTTCCCGCAAAACACGCGTCTAGAACGTACTCCCCAAAAAAACTTAAGCCACAATGACTGCATAATAATATTCGTAGCGCGGACTATAATGAACTGTGAGCTCCAGCACAAGAGAAGCAAGTTAGCCACAAGCTAACTAGCTAGTGTTGGCTTTAGCTTTTTTAGTTTCATTTCCCAACTGACCGCCGTAGAGCCTTTCTTTACAGCTTCTTGCGCGTACTCCACTTGAAAGAGATGGCCATCTGGGGAGAAGACGGTGATAGCTCTATCGTATCTTGCCGCCATTGCCTCGCAAGACGCGTACAATAATAATAAGAAAAGAGAGACTTTAGCCAAATGATTCAGCTAGTTTTTAGCAGCAAGCCACTCAAACGAACGATGCCGCTTGTTGAGAACAGCGCATGCGCATGAACTCTGAGCTCGGAAGCCACTACGTACTACGAAAATGGTTAACTTGTTAAGCCAGTTCATTTCATGAAAAAAACCCTCAATATTATAGTTTAAATTAAAATATTACGTTTGTGAATTCTTCTGAAGTGTCGGTGATAACCGAACAAAAATGTTCAAATAAAATATTTCGGTGTGTTCATTTCCTGTGGCCTCCGGACTGTTGCAATGCACGTAACATAGGGGTTAAATGAGTTTGATTGTGAAAATATATACCTTCTTATATCAATATAATACTCATATTTAAAATAATATGATTTATAAAGAGCAATTAAACATGGTACGAGTCGCTGTAGACATATTATGACATAAACACTTTTAAAACAGACTTTCAAATCAGTTACATCCCCCCAAAACGGACGAGTGCATTACAACCTTGCGTCTTATTCTATTCCATCAACTGAGTTTGGTTGTACAGATTTGCTAAGTGTGCGCGCGACTTTTAGCGTTTTATGATCTCGCTCATTTAATTCAGCTCAAGTTTCACCATGTCGGTGGCGTTTGCACCTCACAGACAGCGTGGCAAGGGTGATATTACCCCCGCCGGAATACAGAAGGTAATTTATCATTTTGAATGCGTCGCAGAATGGAGGCTGTGCTATTTGAGACGATGCTAGCCTCTAGTGCTAATCGATGTCCATCCGACTCCGACCGGCTATGGACGGATTGGGTACAATGATGCGAATGCCGGTGCGGTGAATGTGAACCTGCTATATGCGGACTCGAAAACACGTCCACGCTCATTAGGAGTTTTGTTTTCGACCGACTCAGTTTCAGTGTTGTGTTAGTCCCTTTTTAGCAAGCTAGCGAGACGCTTCTTTTGTTAGCACCAAACGCACGTTTTATTAAACGCCCCCCTTTAGTACCGCAGTCAAGACAGTCATTTAGAATTGTATGGGGAAAAAAACCGCACAGTGGATAACTCTTGCATGTCTGCTCGCTTTTGCAGCTACTTGATGAAAATAACCATTTGATTCAGAGTATTATGGACTTCCAGAGCAAAGGCAAAACAACCGAGTGTTCACAGTGAGTTGTAGTCGTCCATTGTTATCATTGAGCTCTTTAAAAAAATAAATGGACTGTTGGTGATAACCCACTGCACTTTGACAGGTATCAACAAATACTGCACAGAAATTTAGTGTACCTGGCCACAATAGCAGATTCTAATCAGAACATGCAGTCTCTTCTCCCAGCAGTAAGTATCCACACGTTTTGGGATGCTTTTAAGGTGATGATGACCTCACTCCCTTGTTTTCTTTATGGAATGAATAGCTGTTTGTTTTTATTGTGTGTGTGTGTGTGTGTGTGTGTGTGTGTGTGTGTGTGTGCGCGCGCGCGTGCGTACGTGTATGTAATCACAGTGGTGTCTAAATCACAGGTGTCCAACTCAGGTGCTCGAGGGCCACTCTCCTGCATATTTTAGATGTTTCCCTTCTCCAACACACCCGATTCGAATGATCAGGATCATTATATGGCTCCTGCAGAGCTAGTTTTGTGTTGGAGCATGACCACATTTGTTCCTTGAGTGCCGAAACATGCAGGATAGTGGCCCTCGAGGACCAGACTTTCACACCTTTGATCAAAATGCGATTGATGTCTGTGTGAAAGGTCATTTTTCTACATTTGCCCTACAATTGGCTGGCAACCAGTGTAGGGTGTACCCCGCTTCTCGCCCAAAGGTCAGCTGGGATAGGGACCTCCGACTCGAAAAAAAAAAAAAATTAATCACAGAACAAATCTTTCTCATTCCAACACAAATTTGGATGTCTTCTCCGTAAGAAAGGGACTGACATAAACAAAAGAGCCCCTTTATCTATCATTTGGTTAAAAAATGAAACAGACCTGACGGTAGCCTCAACTTTTCCATGCTACTTTGACAGTGACTCTCCCAAAACTAACCGGTTTCTAATGATTGTCTTGTCCCAAGTCAAGTGAGATAGGTCCAGCTCGCTTGTCGAAATGTGTTCTGTAAAGTACAAGCTCAAAAGTGCAGTGTGTTCGGTTTTTTTTCCTCGTGATTTGTCAGAGCGTTGCCCCCCCCCCCATTCATTTGTGTTTTACGTGCATTTGCAGCCACCCACTCAGAACATGACCATGGGCCCTGGTGGGATGAGCCAAAGCGGAGGTCCACCTCAGCCCAGTCACGGTCACAACATGCCGTCCGAGGGTATGGTGGGCTGCGGCCCGCCAGCCCCACACATGCAGAACCAAATGAACGGACAGATTCCTGGTAAGTGGCCTTTTCCTCCATCTTGTGCCGTTTTTTTCCCCCTCCCTGTTCCCCTTGAGTTCTTCTCACTTGGGTTGCTTAGCAACAGTGCAGACTTGCGCGGGAGGTTGTGCCACTGAAGGATGATGTCACCTGTTTGTCTTAGACCTTAACTCTTTCTCTTATCGTCATCTAAATCCTCTCATCCCAAAGTGTCTATACTGATGTATTGACATTTCTCTTCTTTTATGTAATGTATTTTTCTGGGCCTTTTTGCTGAGAAAAAAAAGAAGCCTTGAGGCTTATTCACACGAATACAGTGTGTATATATATCTTTTTTTTTTTTTAACCTCCTGGCATCCATTTTATTTTGTTTTGGCATCTGTCCACGTGTAAACTATTTTAAATCACAAAAAAAATGGAGTTAACCCCAGTGCAGTTTGAATGTGAATGTGCTTAGCTGCCTCATTAGGATTACAAATTGTGCATTAGTTTTTGAATTATTATTGCTATATCATTTATATCTTTATTTGCTGCAGAACATGCCTTAATCGATTGCATTATTTTTTTTTTGTCGATTAATTGAATTAAAAAATGATTTACATCCATTTTCTTTTCAAAAACAGGACTTAATTCCAAATTGACAGTGCAGAAACATGACAGAAAATAGGCAAAAATCATTGTTTTCAAAGTAATACCAATTATTTTATTTTGATTGGACACAAAGATAATCAGAATCCGCTTTCACGGAGGACAACAAACATCAACAACTATTGCTGAGAAGCTGGAATTCTGAGCATTTGGACAATTTTGAGTTCATCAAGCTCTCTAACCAATCGATTGGTTGATTCACAGAAATATTTATCAATTAATTTGCTCATTGATTAATCTTTGCAAGTGGTTAGCTTGTCTGAATCCACCACATTGACTGAAACTCCTATGTGTGAAATAAAGTGTATTTTATATGAATCTCTTCAGAATTATCTGCATTGTAAATGTCATTTATGCCCAGGGCCCAATCACATGCCCATGCAGGGCCCCGGTCCAGGCCCTAACCAGCCCCCAAACATGCCCGCCGGCTCTATGAACATGCCGCCGAGCAGCCACGGCACGATGGGCGGCTACAACCACGCTGTCCCTTCGCCGCAGGGCATGCCAGCGCAAAGCCAGATGAACATGACGCAGGGCCAGCCCATGGGCAACTACGGCCCGCGACCCAGTATGAACATGCAGCCCAGTCAAGGTAAACGCACGCACTTTGATGTTCATCTCCCGCTGCTGTGCTCTTGAGGTTTCTGTCCGATCTGCTTCAGGCCCCATGATGCACCAGCAGCCTCCCTCCCAGCAGTACAGCATGCCTCCGGGTGGGGGCGGCCAGCACTACCAAGGCCAGCAGAACCCAATGGGTATGATGGGCCAGGTTAACCAGGGCAATCACGTCATGGGGCAGAGGCCGATGCCCCCGTATAGACCGCCTCAGCAAGGTATCCCAGTACCTGCGTGTGTGCGCGTCTGTGTGGAAGCTGTAATTGTGGATTTTCCTCCTCCCTTTCCCTAACCCACTTTCCTGCACTTCTTACTCTCATTTCTCCCCATGCACCACCACACGAGTCGCTCACAAACACCTTCAGGATCCGGGATGCAATACATTTTCAGAGTAGTGGTCCGAAAGCCAAATGCCAACACCTTCCCTCTTCAACCGCACACATCCGGTCCAACAGCACCTTGAATCTACCATACTTGTGTGTCTGTTGTGTATGTGTATGTAGGACCCCCTCAGCAGTACCCAGGGCAGGAAGACTACTATGGGGACCAGTACAGTCACGCAGGACAGGGAGCCTCAGAAGGTAGGAGAAATCCCTCCAGTCAGACCAGCACTTGTGTTAACACACAAATGATGCAATGAGACTGTGTGATTCAAAACGCCCCCCCTCATAAACACACTCATCCCAGTTTCTTTAATAATTTCTGGGGGGAAAAAGTGACCTTGGCCCAAGACATGACATCATCATTTTCCAAATTGTGTACACCATCCCCCAAGGATTAGCAGTCTATTCAATCATCAGATTTTTTCCCGCCATACTTGCTTGTGCTTGCGAAGCACAGCCACACATGGATACTGAACAGCTTTAACCCCTTTACTTTCTTTATTCATTTAACATTTACTTTGTGTGTAACCCCCCACTCCCCCCCACCTCCCTTCCACTAACAACACTCTTTTTCTCTGATTTTTTTCATACGTAACACAAAAACATTTCCTTTGAAAAGAAGGACAGCAATACTTTTCCTATTGCCATGAACGTGTGTTGACGTACCATTGCTGGACACTTTATTAGGTACACCTGTGCATTCTCGTGAATTGTCTCCAGAAGTGTATTAATTTAACAGTATAATAAACATATACATATGTACAATACTTTCTTTATATTTTCATATTCATCTGTGGTTGATAAGGCGAAGCATGGCGAGCCTGTGTTGCCGAACTAAACGTGTGCAGTCCATAGTTGCAGCCAAGTGCCCTCATCTCTTGTCCGTATACATTCTTCGTGTTATAATATATATTAGCTACCATAGCCTGGGCAATTCGCTTCTTCCTTGACAATCATGCCATGTTGTTTGTTTTACCAAAAACAAAGAGCAACAACAACAAGAAAACGGTATAGTATATGTGGCGCCTCAAAACTCTGTTTCCTGATACTGCATTATTCTCCACTGTAGAGATGTTTTTTTATGTGTGTGTGTGTGTGTGTGTTGCCGATCACTGACTATACCTGAAACGGCTCTGGAATGCTCTGCACTGTTACCATTGTCTTGCATTTGATGGGTGTATTGACCCAGTTGTGTCCTTACTCACATCACTTGAAGGTAATGCCCAGTATGGTCAACAGCAAGAAGCCTATCAGCAAGGCCCCCCACAGCAGCAGGGTTACCCTCCTCAGCAGCAGTACCCTAGTCAGCAGGCCTACCCGCCTCAGCAACAGGGCTATGGTGAGTTTGAATATTTTACCATGAGACCGTGACAACAATACTGTAGTCGGTTTTAAACGACTGCAGATTATAATCCCTTTTGTTTTGAGTTTAAACTCGTGTTTCCCTTGACATACATCGTAATAATACCAGCAACATGGTTATATTTTACTCCCAGAATTCACATTGACACAGACCCTCATCTGAAGTTGAGTGAATAAACAGGCCCCGCAGCTATTTTCGAAAACTTGATTTTGCCATCAGTGCGTCTGTAGGCGTGACAGGAATCTGTAAAATCCATTTCAGCATAAGGGTTGACATGGAGTTGTGAAAACATGGTTACATAGGCACAGTACATAATATCTTTGGAGGAGACGTTTCGTGTTAGATTTCATTCATTTTCCGCTTATCCTCACGAGGGTCATGGGGGGGTGCTGGAGCCCATACCAGCCGTCTTCGGGCAGTAGGCTGAGGACACCCTGAACTGGTTGCCAGCCAATCACAGGGCACACAGACGAACAACCATGCACACTCACACCTAGGGACAATTTGGAGTGTTCAATCAGCCTGCCATGCATGTTTACGGAATGTGTGAGGAAACCGGAGTGCCCGGAGAAAAGCCACGCAGGCCCGGGGAGAACATGCGAACTCCACACAGAAAGGCCAGAGCTGGAATTGAACCCACCTCTGCACTGTGAGGTCGACGCACTAAGCACAGCATTTATGTTTTCACAAATTAATATGGTTCATGGCTTTGACATACTTCATTCAAAAAAGATTAACAACACATTTAACTTCCAATTGTCACAGTCAAGTAATGACAGCTCTCTCGCTATATTTAGTGACAGTATTGCTCATGGCGCTGTCCAATCGTCCTTAAACAGAAATTCCTCTTTTGGGAAATGAGCATGGTACATGTCCTTTATGTGATGTTGAAAACTGCATTTGCAATAAAATGCAAAAATATACCCAAAAACTGTTTATATAACAAAAACAGCAGTACAGTAGCCCACTTTTACTTGTATTTTTAAAGATTAGTCCTCCCTGTCCACACTGTTACAGTATGTCACTGATAGTCGCCTGACGGGAAGCTCATCCACAGGCTAGTTTTTAGTTTTAGTTCCCCTAAAAAAAAAAAGCATAGCATTTAAGCTGCCGCTGCATGACGTCTCCATACGGCTAGCCGCTTACGTAGTTCCGGTAACATGTCGTAAAAATGTTAATGCATAGGTTTTTATTACGGGTGAAGGATATTCCTTTTCATAGAATTCCGGGGATGGGAATGTTTACTGTATTGCTTGTCCTCGAACACCACCAGTGATGCTTTTGCACCCCCCAAGTCTGGAAGATGTCAAGAATGAACTCACCACAGGCTAGTTTTTAGTTTTAGTTCCCCTAAAAAAAAACAAGCGCCCATAAGGCTGTTTCTTACTACAAAAAAAAAAAGATCAAGTGAAAGAGTAACTTTAAAATGAGCTCACTTGCAATGAAGTGTAACCACAATTATGTTGCTCTTCATGCAAGTATGGGAGGGAGACTTTCTCTCTCTGCCTCATCCCATTTTCCTCCGGAACTTTCCATCCCTCAACCTGAGTGTAGGCCAAAGCTCAAGTTAGTAATGAGCTTGCAGCAAGGCAAAGCTTGTGAGGGGAGATCCATCTGCTACACATGCTTACGTGCGAGCACACACACATACACACGCTTCTCCCTTCCAAGTCTTCTTTAGGTTATGCTGAGCAGAGTAAGGCATGACAAGCACCTAATGATGCTGCGTGGGCCTCGTTTGACTTGAGACCCAGTAAGGCTTTGCTTAGTTCCACACATCCAAGCTAGTTTCACTAAATAGAAAAAGTTTTTGTCTGTTTGACTCTATTGCCCCCTCCTCATGTTTTAAATTAAATACAGTCAAACCTCGGTTTTCGTCCATAATCCGTTCCAGAAGGCTGTTCGAAAACCGAAATTGTTCGAAAACCGAAACCACGCTCTTTTTAAAATAAAAATGTTTACTGAACACACCTGCTCACAATGGAAAGCAACACAAGGAAGCGTCACTTCCTCGTGTAAGGAAGGCGAGAGGAGTCAAATGGTGCATTCAAGTGCGCTCAGTTTGTTCGAGAACCGAAATTTGTTCGTCATCCGAGGCATAAAAAACTCAAAATATTTGGTCGAGAACCGAGACGTTCGAAAACCGAGGTTTGACTGTAGTTTTGTTTTTTACAATAAAGCTCTCGAATGAAGACCAACATAATTTCCTTGAATGTGGCCCTCCATAAGGGAACTACTGTGTGGCCCCAACCTAAATCGCTCCAGGCAAAACGTAGTCTGAACAAATGAGTTTGATTTTGCATCGTGCTTTGATTGTCATCCATCATCTTTTCATGGCATCCAGTTAATGATTGGAAAGATATTCCCTAGAGTGCGACCAACTCTAGTAATTAATTTTTTTGCCTGACTAAAAATTCACAGTGAAGTAGTCCATGACCGTATTTCCTCTTGTCGTGTTCTCGAAGCTTCACACCACCACTAAACTTGTAGGAAAATATCATTTGACCACAAGAGGAAAAAACTGGAGCTTTTTGGAAAGTCACATCAGCTCCTTGTTTACACATGCAAAAAGATAACATTGAGAAGGTTTGTTTCTTTTCTGAGGATGCTTTGCTAAATCCAGCACAAGGTGTCTTGAATCTGCGCTGGGCACAACAAAATCTTAAAACTATCCGGTCAGAAACTGTAGTTTGCCACTCAGCCCAGATCCATCATTCCTTCATTCTTCTAACCAAAATGTTCATTTTAGTTCCTTCTCAGAATGCCCCGGGACAGTACCCCAACTACCCCCAGGGGCAGGGACAGCAGTATGGTGGCTATCGCCCCCCTCAGCCCGGACCACCGCAAGGCCAGCAGCAGCGCCCTTACGGCTACGACCAGGTGAGTATACGCCCGGCACTGTGAACAGCGAGATTCTATACAGTGCCAACTGCACACGTGGCCGTAGTTTGTCACTCATTTTTGACTCAATGGTGTGTATTTTGTGCATGCTCTCATCGTATTTGCGCTTACTTGTGTATGTCGCTATCGCCATTCCTGTTTTAACCTCGGTTGTGTATTCTGGCTAATGTGGCATGCCCCCTTCAGGGAAAAAAAAATATGAAGGCTTCTTCCATAGGTTTGCTGCTATAACTGCCGTGGTTCTTCTTGCCCTGTAATATCCTGTGGTCTCGAATGTTGGGGACCAGAGCTACACTTTGACATATTTATCTTTGAATATTCAGGGGCACATGAGGAAATAAAGGCCCGGGGATTTGAACCCCCTGACTAGCTCTATAAGAAGCAAAGGTAAATGGTTGCTGTGAAGACCTCAACGTCCAACTAGATGTTTTGAACACCTAGCCTCAATTTTGCATTTTATGTTTTCCTTCTGTCTCTTTTCTTTCCTTTATTTTCTTCTCCTCTTTCTTTTGTAAGGTGCAAAGATTGCCATTTGTGTTCCTTTTTAACACTGTTGGTTAGCCAGGGGTCGAATTTATAAGCAATTGAGGTCAGGAAACACAACATGCTTTGCCAAGACTCAAAACACATACATTCTGTTTATGTATTTTGCAAAAAAAAAAATGTGTGTCATTCTTTGGATTGAAGTCATACTATTAAATTAAGCATACTTCGACCCCTGTTTACAAATACATTAGCTACTACCTCCTTGCCCTGAATCTGTGTCACTGAACAGAACCATCCTCGAGTACAGTGTTTCTCAAATTTGTTCACAAAAAAAAAAAAACCCCAGGTCCAAACAATTTACACTCCTGATATACAAAATCAGTAGCCCTGTTTACTAATCCAGCAGTTTACTGTGGACTAGTTCAAGTTGAAAGGCTGAACAGAGGAACAATTTGGATCTAAACTTCCCGAAAACCATGCATGAAAGCCGGATGTTTTCCGCAATCTCAAGTACAACTAACCATATTGGACTGAATGGAGCGCTCATACATGAACGGGTGTTAGGGCCACACTGCAAAGCAAAGAAACAAAATACGATACTGCAAAAATAAAGCTGTAAACTTACTAGGATAAAAGGCATAATTTATTTATTATTATTGTTTTTTTTACCTTATTACAAGATAAAATTGTATTTTGTGGGAAAGCGGGAGAATATTATGAGAATCGTCACGATTTTACAAAATATGGGTGATGGGAACAGTTTTTTGTTTTCCTTTATTATACTGTAATTTTCAGGAAAAAAATGAAATACATAGGCATCATATTTTTTAAGCCATTGTGTAAACAGCCAACATTCAAGAGAGCTCTCGGATGCAAGGCTCAGATGGATGTGTGCTCTCTGCCGGAATACAAAATTTATTAAAATGTATTTAAGTTCTGACTTTTTTTTTCCTGCTGAAAATACAAATAGCTCTTGTAATATCAACTATCCCCCCCCCAAAAAAAATCCTTCTTTTGTTGAACCCCGCCTCTTTTAAAAAAAAATTTTTTAACAGTTTTGGGGGGAAAGTGCATTATGCCATTTTATTGAGAAAAAAAACCTCTTCAATATTGTGAAGGATATTTATACTTTTCCATGAAACTTATTTTTATTTAAGAAAAACATTTGACAAAAAGCCAACTTATAACTTTATTTTCAAACAAAAGTATTTTTTTTCTAAATACTTATTTTTAAAAATCTTTTAAAATTCCACTTGAATAAAATTCTCCTTTTTAATAGAAAAAATAATTCCTCAAAATTTGCCAGAATTTTTCTATAAAACCATAACAACAACAAAATAAGACTTTTCCAGTGTGTTCCTAAGACTCCTTCCTAATGAAAAGCAATGGCTTGCAGTTACTTGTCCCTTTTGCACCGACACAACGCACAACAGTCCGATCTGCTTCACATCTTTTCATTTATTCACGGACCACCTCGTGGTTTCTTGGGGACCACCGGTGGACTGTGGGGCACACTTTGAGAAACACTGCTCAAGCCAATCAAGAGTCCCACTGCAAACCTCCAGTGTCTCCAGTAGTGTGTAGAGCTCGCCACTTGTGAGGATCTGCTCCCATCTGCTGGTGAATACAGGCAAACGCAGCCATATGTCATGGTGTGCAGTCTATCATAGAAGCCACAGATGTTTGTTGATAGCTCAGATGTCATTTTGTCTTGTCTTGATGTTTTATTTATATCTAAATCAGTAACTTGAGCCCTGTCACCTTTCTTCCTCCCTCACAGGGCCAGTATGGAAATTACCAGCAATGAGAAACGCCTTTCCCCCCCTCCACAGATGATATGAGTCACAACAGCACAAACAAACTAACGAAAAAAAATCCATTCCTCTCCCTGTTTTTGACTCATAAACATGTCTTCTCAACTTATTCTCCTCTCCCTTGTTTTTGTGGTCGGGTACGTCTCAAAGCGGCAATGCCTTAAAGATGGAGCTGCCTTATCCTTGAGCATTGCGTCGACTGTACGCCAAAATTTCATTAGTTCTTTTTAATTATTTTATTTTTCACGGACGATTCAAAAGTAATTCTACTGTGGTTCATGCTTCAGCTCCCTGTTAATAAGAAGAAGCAATAATGCCAGCAGTAGGTGGAGGCTGTGTGTAAAAATGTAGAGGGGCACGGCGTAAAGGTTAGATAGCAGCCAAACTTCCTTGTTACACCTGCCCGTACAGGTACATGTGTCTATGTATGCGATGATGTAAAAAAAAAAATCTATTCTTTTTTTTCTTTTTTTAGAGGCAGATGACTTTGTACTGTATAAGACATTGGAAGCTAGTACTAAGATGTGTAAGTGTCAAGCAGTTTTTTTTTGGGGGGGGGGGGTTATCCAGCACATTGTTGTTATGACCTGAACCATTCAAACGATTTGCAATTGCTCTCCTTAAATTGTAATTAGGAGGAGAGCAAACTTGCCACAAGAACATGTTTTTTTAATATGGAAAAGCATCTTTGCTGTACTAAATAAGCTGTGCCAACTCTAACGGTGAAGAAAAAAAAGTTTTTTGTTTTTTTTTGGCGGGCCACAAGATATGGTCAAAGGTTTGTCGGGGTATGTAGCAGACACCGTTTTTGAACACCAAGGAAGCGCAGCAGTTGTGCACAAAAGAAGCGAAAGGCCACACTGAAAAGAAAAAGCGTAAAATGATGAGACATTTCAAGAATACACTTGGAATGTTAGCATGGTCCTATTGTTACGAGAGGAGTTGACAAATTCCATCTTTATGCTCTTAAAATTGATTTCTCATAAAATTACCGTAAATCGTATTTTAAAAAAATATATTTGTGATTTTTTTTTTTTTCCTTTGTAATGCATGGTGTCAAACTAATTTTTGTCGGAAGCCACATTGTAGTTGCGATCTGCTTTGCTGCAAAAACCTTTCCAATATGCGATGCAAAATAATTCGAGGACGGTTCGATTTGAATAAGAAATGATTCAATTCGGGTCCACTCAGAGAAATTATGATTTGTTTGAAGGAGGTGTGATGTAATTTATATTATATGCGTTGGAGCCAATTTGTCAGTAATGTAATTGTGTGATGTCCTTCCAAGATTTACAGGACCTCTCCAATAAAAAGTAATTTGATACGTATGTCCATATACCTCAAAGTAGAACAATTCTTGTAATATTATAAACTTAGTTGTCCTCAAATGACTTATTTCTCATAACGTTACATCATCCCGGTCAATGTTGTCTTAAGTATTTAGTTCTTCCGAAATGAAAGCTTAATCCTCCTCTTATTTTCATTCCTTTTGTTTGTTTTCAGTGTGGCCCTCATACTCCTTTTGCCTATTGACTGCAATTTGATGAAATCTGAGGTCCTAAAACAATATTTCTGACAATGTGTTATGGTTAACAATGCTGGAATATTTTCCTTCATTGGAGTACGTGTCTAGGCTGTTGTGTTTTTAAAAAGTAGTGTCGTATGTGAATATTAACGGCTGTCACATAATGTAATATAAGAAGTGAAACATAATGCTCATCACATTTCGGGGCTGCTCGTGCAGTTTCCCGTCACTGGCTTGTTTGGTGATGTGTCTCATGTACAGCAGCGAGAGGGCAACACTGGCCTCTCATATTGGTTTTATATATATTAAATATATATATCGATTTTATATAAATCGATATATATAGTGCTGTTTTTAAATATTTTGCATTCCCATCCACACGGCGCTCCCATTTGTGCCATGGTAATGTAATACTGTACATTCTGACAATAAATTGGAGGAATCTTTAATCTGCTTTTGCACTCTCGTTCTTAAGTTTGACCTTGACAGCCACCGCCCGTCATATCTCACCCAAACAAGATGGTCATTGCGACTGCCGAGGCCTTTTTGAAGCTTTTTTTGGGTTTGTTTTTTCATTCCATCTGCTGTCTAACATCTCTTGTCATGTCATATAAGGTAAGCACTTTCTTATCAACTGTTTTGACATTTTGCAGCGTAGACGCGATTGTGGTAAAATTAACTTTTTCTGCCGATTTGATAAAAGTTTTTGAATGACGCACCCTCCTCCCGCCCCAATTTGGACTTTTCTCCTCTCACTAGTCAGCAAATTGTGGTTTGATTCACGTAATATTACTTATGTGCTCTCGTGAAGTTTCCTTCTTGAACAGTTAAGACCTTTGTCTACTCCAGTCTCGTAATGTTCTGACTTTTCACCCTACATTTTTCCCCAATGTGGTAAAATACTTTTCTCTTTTACTTGAGTCTCATAGTAATACTTTGTACTACAGTGTTTTTTGTTTTTTACTTGTAACATTATTTAAAAAAAGGTCAAATACATGCAATTTTTTCCCACATTGCAACTTTATTCTCCTAAAATTTCACTTTTTTTTTTTTCTGCAATGTTACAACATATTCCGAAAATATTTTCTTAACACCCCCCGCCACCCTATAATATTATGCGTTTTTTGTGGTAAAATTGTCTTTTTTCATCTTAAGTTACAGCAGTTTCCTCCATTTTTCTCCTAATGTTCAACTTTATTCTCCTGAAACCACATTTTTACCTTGTTTTGACCTAACCCAACTGGCTGTCCCCATATTACATCTTTATTCTGATATTTTTCCCTCGTAGTCTTACATCTTTATTCTCCTAAAATTAACCCCTCCCATCCAAAATAGCTTCCTTCAATGACTTCATTCACCTACAATTACTTTATTTTCATGTTATGACATTCTGCCCCAAGAGTTGCCCCCCCAAAAATCTATGCTTTCATAATTACCCCCCCCCCCCCCCGCCATATTATAACTTTCTTCACCCAAATATCCACGTTTTCCCCCTCTTATTATCAAACTACTCCCTGAAATGATTTGATCGAGTTATTTTGTCTTCATCTCCTCACCGCTAATGACCTGGCCCTGCTCGGCTGCATGTCGGTTGTGTCCAGATGTAGCCCCGAAATTACCTTCCCGCTCCCTCCAGAGAAGGAGAGGGACTACCTGTCATGCTGGGGGGGAGTGTTACAGATGATACGCCAAATGTGTGTCCGATACCCAATGATTGGAGAGGGTTTTTTTGGGGGGGGGGGGTGTCAACTTTAAAAAAAATATATCTATCAATATTTTGAGGCCACATTTACTGCTCAGATTTTCACAGCACCTCACAGTCACCACCACTTCCACCATCGTCCTGCTGCTCCACAGCTGGCTGCTCCACCCTGCCCAGCTGCCACTGGCGCTACATAACCCCCCCACCGACCCCACCCCCGCTGTCCGCCCGCCCGCCTGCCTCGTGGCTTGGCAGAGCTGGTGATGGTGGTAGATGCCCCCCCCCCCCCCCCCCCCACCCCCTTCCAATTCCAGTTCAGCCTGGCAGCTGCTGCTGCTCTTGGCTGTGCCCTCGCAGACGGTGCCGGGGTTACACAAAGTCACTCCTCCTGCGACTGTCTGAGGCCGTTTGGGGACGATGAGGATGTGCCAAGGCGACACGATATTAGGAATATATGCTGTTAATAATACTGTCACCCCAAAATGTAGCGCACAAATTACATTTTGGAAACAAACTATCATGAGAGCCAATACAAATGGGTTTTTTTTTTAATATCATGTGTAGGTGTCTAGCTACCCTGATGCGCATAACAAAAATCCCTGGATAATGGACCAACCAAAAAAAAAGCACTTTGTAATATGGTCAGCCAGTACGACTGTCCTTTTTGAACTGGAATGAGAGAAGCACACTTTGAGTAGCTAACCGACTGGATGCCCATTATTATTTAACCTTCGCGTGTGTGTGTGTGTGTGTGTGTGTGTGCGTGGCAATCCTCTTTTATAAGGCTCAATGTTGTGTTTGATCGTGTTTCCGCCTTTTTTTTTTTTTTTGAGCAGCTAACTAAATAGCCCCCCTATCAGACGTGCTCTGAAACTGTCAGCACCTCTAAACCTCTGATCATTGAAGCGCCCCTGGTTTCCACCTTTTTGTGCTTTCCTGACAACATGGATGTCACATGAAAATCTCCCATGTTGTGAAATCCTAATTTGCCTTTAGTGAGTATGTTAACACCTCAGCTCGATGTTGTCTTTGGGAGGCACACTGCTTAGTCGCTTGGAGGGCATCTAAGCAGCGCATCGCCCCGGAGCGGTGCAAAGCTCCTGCCCAATAAAACAGGCAGCATCCCCAGGGCCCCTCCCTCAAGCCTCCAGTCAGCGCTTGTTTTTGCACCATTTATTTAGTGTGACACATCTCCAATTAAACTGTGGAGGCTGCAGCATCCCCCCCCCCCCCCATAACTACCTCTTATACCTCCCCAAAGGCTTTCTGTCACACAGAGAACGTGGCTATGAGGGGAGGCTAATGGAGGGGAAGGCACCCAGTGGGGGGGTTTGTGGAAAAAGTGGGAGAAGGAGTGAAAGAGAGATCACGTCTTGCCTGCCAGCTATGATCACAGTGTCATTTTCCTCCCCGCGTTGGCCCGTAGCATCCACAGAAAAGGTGCGCAGAATTATAATCTTCAAACATAATCAGGCGTTCAAATGTTGCTAGATACTAATCAGATGGATGGACTGATAGATGTATATTTTTTCATATTTTATTTTGGGCCCTCAGGTTTTTTTTTTTGTGTTTGTTTTAATGAGGTACACTTACTGACGAAAGTAGGATTTTAAATGCGATTCTTATACTTGTTTTTATTGGCAAAGATGTTTTGATTATTTTTTAATACTTATTTTCTTATTTATTTTGCAGGCTGAAGTGGAATGATCGAAGTGGATTAAAAAAGATGTATTTTTTTAATATATATAGTGGGGGCCGATTTAATGTAAACATGGCCTTTTTTCCCCCAATTTATTTTGTCATGTTTTGATGAATGACTTCATTGGCAGAATGTTTGGTGAAAATACTCAATGAGCTGCAATTTTTAATTGAGGTCCAAATTGGAATTTCTGTTTTGGTGTGCTCACATTGAAACCTTCCGTTGTATCCTGTTATCATTGGAAATAAGCATTGTCTCATTTTACTGCATTTGTGTATGAAAGGCCCTGAAGTGATATTCAGAGTGGTTCCCATGCAACCTGAAAACCAGAATCTGTGTGTGTGTACGCGTGCACACCTTTGATATCCGGAGATCTGTGCACACGTTTTGATTTACTGCTACAGTGTGCCACAGTAATTGGATGTGACACCATTTTCTCCGCTGTCCCATGGGGCTAGAACAGGAATCTGACTATTATGGCCCCAGTCATGAATATGTCACCGCCGTAGCAAACAAAAGACCTGTGTTTTTTGGGATAAGACTCTTCCTTCCTGAAGCTGGCGCTAATAGCAATGCCGCAAGGGTAAATGGCTTGCCTGTGCTGCAAATCTCCAAATGTATACACAGAACGATTAATTGGCATTGTCGTGTGATTACCATGTTTGCTCTCGTGGGTCAAAATGTGTCATTTTACATTATCATTACCATGTTATTTCTCTTCTCATTCTTTTGAGCTTTACAATTCACACACAGGGAACCGTATTAGGTTACTGAAAGGAGACATGCTGCCGCCTACTACAAGTGAAAACATTTCACGTCTTCTTTTTTTTTAATTATTATTTTAAGGCTCTGAGACAGCATCGTGTCGGCTTCGCACGCACAACTTTAGGATAGATTCCAATTTCAGTTTTTGAACGGAGCCTCCTACTAAAAGTCGAAAAGACGAAAAGTCCCCAACTGACTTTTCTACCTCTGTCCTCAACCACCTGTCCATACTACCTCCTCCACTGTCCCATGACCCCACTGTTCTCACCAACCACTACAACAGCACTCTCTCCTCCTGTCTTAATCAACTCGCCCCCATCAAAACCAAATCTGTCTCCTTCACTCACTCAGCCCCCTGGTACACCCCAGAACTCCGCAAACTTAAAACCCGAAAACGCCAGCTAGAAAGACTCTATAAAAATCTGGTTTAACCGTTCACCTCCTCGCCTACACCGATCACCTTCAGTTGTACAAGACCGCACTCGACTCCAGCCGTTCCACCTACTACTCCAACCTCATCCACACTGACTCCAACAACCAAAGGCTCTCTTCTCCACCGTCAACAAACTCCTCAAACCCAGCGACAATATTTCAACCTCATTCACCGTTGATAAATGCAATTCATTCCTCTCCTACTTTCAATCCAAAATCGACATCCTCTACAGTTCACTCACCACCTCTCCCGTCCCCCCTCCCTTACTACCAGCATCCATCACTCCAACTACTTCACCTCTCTCTGAATTCACACCTGTCTCCATAGCCAAACTCACCAATATCATCTCAACAATGAATTCCTCCACCTGCACACTGGATCCCATTCCATCTACCTTCGTCAAGCTCTGCTTTCCCACCATCTCCCACCTCGTCATGAACATTGTCAACTCCTCCCTCAACCTTGCCTATGTCCCCTCCTCACTCAAACTGGCTGCTGTAACCCCCATCATCAAAAAACCCGGACTCAACCCTGACATCATGAGCAACTTTCGACCCATCTCCAACCTCCCCTTTCTGTCCAAAGTCATAGAACGTGTTGTCGCATCTCAAATTAAAACCTACCTAGACAATAACCAACTTTTCGAACAATTTCAATCTGGATTCCGCACACAACACAGCACTGAAACAGCCCTCCTCAAAATCACCAATGACCTCATCCTTGCCTCTGACTCCGGCCTACTCTCCATCCTCATCCTTCTTGACCTTACAGCTGCCTTCGACACCATCAACCACTCCATCCTACTCTCTCGCCTGCAATCCCTAAACATCACTGACAAAGTCCTCACCTGGCTTCACTCATATCTCACAGACAGGAAACAATTCATACACATCAACAACTGCTCTTCCTACACTGCCCCACTGTCCCAAGGTGTCCCCCAGGGTTCTGTGCTTGGTCCTCTTCTCTTCATTCTCTACCTTCTACCCATCGGCCAAATCATTCGCCATCATGGTCTCCAGTTCCACTGCTACGCTGATGACATCCAATTGTACATATCCACCAAATCATTTACCCCTACAACCCACTCCACCCTGTCTAACTGTCTTTCAGACATCAAATCCTGGATGCAAACAAACTTTCTCACTCTTAACTGCACTAAATCTCAACTGCTAATAATCGGTCCTCGGTCCCTCACCCAAACAGCCTCCAACTTTAACCTCACTATTGACAACTGCACCCTGTTCCCCTCCTCTCACTGTCGCAACCTTGGTGTCCTTTTTGATAATAACCTCTCTTTCGACCAACACATCACCCAAATCACCAAAACTGCTTTCTTCCACCTCAAAAACATTTCTCGTCTCCGCCGCTCTCTTTCTTTCAACGCTGCTCAAACCCTCATCCACGCCTTCATCACCTCCCGCCTTGACTACTGCAATAGCATCCTCTACGGTACAACCTCCAAACTCCTCAATAAACTACAGTACATCCAGAATGCTGCCGCCCGCCTACTCACCCACACCCGCACTCGTGATCACATCACCCCCGTCCTTAAAAACCTCCACTGGCTCCCCGTTCCCCAGCGTATTCAATATAAACTCCTCCTACTCACCTATAAAGCCCTTCACAAGCAGGCCCCCTCCTACCTTTCCGATCTTCTTTACCAATACACTCCTTCCCGCAACCTCCGCTCCTCAAACACAAACCTCCTCGCCATCCCCGTGACCAAGCTCAAAACCTGGGGGGACCGAGCCTTCTCTGTTGCCGCCCCCACCCTCTGGAACGCTCTACCACAACACCTCCGCAACTGTACTGACCTACAATCCTTCAAATCATCTCTTAAAACTCACCTGTTCCGCAATGCTTTCAACACCTCTTAATCTCTTTTACCCAGCCATTTGTTCATCTAAATGTGTTTTTGTAAATTATGTATGCTTGTTTTTAAATGCACATTTTTATCCTGTTTTAAGCTCATGTAAAGCGTCTTTGAGTATGATGAAAAGCGCTTTCAAATAAAATGTATTATTATTATTATTATTACTAATGATGTGTGTCAGACAACAACAAAAAGATTTCTTCGAGCTGACAACCTCAACTTGTTTTGCATGCATTCCATGTTCGCCCCCTTTGTTTAAATCCCATCCTTTGCTGAGGGTTTAGCCATCGTATCAAATTGGGTGTGCCGTTTTGTGTGTGTTCTCGCCTCGTAAAGACCGAGTCTCCGCTTGAACTAGCAGGTACGCTTATCAGTATTACTCAGAATATCAGTATTCCCACCGCCTGCATAATTGTTGTAATTTGCTTTCCCTTTGGGTAATCTGTAAACATGGCTGTTTTGATGTTTTTGGCATTTGCCATTGGCTGAGCCGTCAACCCCACCGGTGGAACCCCCCCCCTCCCCCCCATGCCAGCCCAGAGTGACACAAATAGATCCGTCCGCGCAAGATGCACGTAGCTGCACATGGGCGCAATCAATACAGCCCGGTCGCCACTGGAACTGTGGCGGCATTAAAAGCACCCCGCGAGCTGCTTCTCACCACGTCGGTGTTTTAGGGAAATAAAGCCATCGATTCTCCAGGGCATCTGGTGGAGCGTTAATCCGAGCCCGCAAATAAGAACGCGCTCATTTGGTCACGTCAGCCCTGCAATGTTCCCAAAAAGCCTGACCCAGCGAGAGATAAAGAGGACGGTGCGGCCCGCTGCGTCCGGTGATGAGTAGCGCGCTACTTGACGCCTGTGTCCGAGTCGAGGAGGCGTCTGGATGCCCGGGGCTTCCATTAGAGGCCCAGGATGGTGGCGTGGGTCGATGTGCTAAGGTTCGGTTGGGGGTAGTCCATCTCACATCGGTGTGGTTCCTTTTCACCCCTGATGTGAAGAGCGCAGTAAACCTGAGCCACAGTAGACTGGAAGACAAAGAGGGGGAAGGACTGCTGTTCGCAGTGCCTCTTCGAGCTGTGTCTCAACGCATTTTTAAATCCTGACATGCTTCACCCAAAGTATCAACTTGCAACCATTTATCTTAGAAAACATGCGTAGCAGGGAATAATAATTATGTGCTCCAGTAGGCTGCAATTTCAGTTGGAGTGTGCATTCTAAATTGTCCGTTGTCAGTATGAGCCCAGTCCAGGGTTTACCCCGCCTCTTGCCCAAAGTCGGCAGGGATAGGCTCACCCACAACCCAAATGAAGATTTGTGCTATCTTAGCAGGAATACTCTAATGCATTTTATTTTGGAGTCCGCCAGTCCACCCTCAAGCATCTCCAGTTGGTCCAAAATGCTGCTGCTGACCTCGTAACTGGACCCCATAGGTGGAAGCACACAATTCCAATTCTGGCCTCTCCAACATTAGGCAAGCTCCCTGTCTGTTCATCTTTAAAACTCATCTTAAAACACATTTTTATTCTTTTCTGACTTTTGAGTCACCGTTGCTTCAGTGTTTTATTGTCTTTACTGGTTTTCTTTGAGGCGGCCCGGTAGTCCAGTGGTTAGCACGTCGGCTTCACAGTGCTGAGGTACCAGGTTCGATTCCAGCTCCGGCCTCCCTGTGTGGAGTTTGCATGTTCTCCCCGGGCCTGCGTGGGTTTTCTCCGGGTGCTCCGGTTTCCTCCCACATTCTAAAAACATGCATGGCAGGCTGATTGGACACTCTAAATTGTCCCTAGGTGTGAGTGTGCGCGTGGATGGTTGTTCGTCTCAGTGTGCCCTGCGATTGGCTGGCAACTGATTCAGGGTGTCCCCCGCCTACTGCCCGAAGACAGCTGGGATAGGCTCCAGCACCCCCCCGCGACCCTAGTGAGGATCAAGCGGTTCGGAAAATGGATGGATGGATGGTTTTCTTTGATTTACTTTTTAACTGTCTTCACACGTGTCTGAATTTTACTTTTATGTACAGCACTTTGTATTCAGCTGTGGTTGTTATGAAAGTACTCTATAAGTAAAGGTGAGTTGAGTTGGGAAGATTAATTGAATTGAATTGAATTGAATACAACTTTATTGTCAAATGTGCTGTCAAAATTAAGCTTTTTGGTCAGTGCCAAATTGGGCCATGCCATGAACTCACAGTCACGACCTGAAATGGAATGCATTAGGGAGTGAGCTGAAGCTTGTGCTGTTGCCGTGTACAACTAGAGGAGCAAATAGTTGTGTTGAGTGTTTGTATGCCTCCAAAATCCTTACAGCCATCAATTTTCGAATCTGTTCATGCATATTCTGAAATCACATGCATAATTATTATAGTTTATTATTAGTAATGAATTTAACAGATATCAGTGTGGAAGGTTAACCAGTTCTTATTGGAACCATCACAGAAATTAGCTAGTTGACCCAGAATTAATTTAGCAATGGAACCTTTTGATGGGAACACTGCTGTGGATCCTTTAGAAACAAAATCCCTCATGATTGAAATGCTTTTTTTCATGCTCTAAATTGCCCTTATGTGTTTCCTGGACTAAGCCAAGATATCGCACATCTACACACATAAGTACACACACGCACAGTGTGGCTCCACCTTGCCAGTTGGAAGCTGGGAAGTTCTCTGCCCCAGTTCTGCGCGTCCTTGAGAGTTGTGCCTGCAGGCCTCCTCTGGTGAGGTCCTGCCGTGCACAATGTGTGCTTCTCACCCAGGCTCGCGCTGAAGCTCTGCTGCCCCGGTGTGGCTCTGGAGAGCCGCCAAGCTCGGAGGGCCTATCCATAAGAGGGAGTGTGTGTGTGTGTGTGTGTGTGTGTGTGTGTGTGTGTGTGTGTGTGTGTGTGTGTGTGTGTGCGCGCATTTCACTTGCCCCTCAAAACAAGGTAGAGCAAATAGAGAGATTACTTCGCATGCTTGGGAAAATGATGTTTTCTTATCATTTCTTACCATGTGCATAATCACGATTCGTGATCTCAATTGATACTTTTTGTAAATCAGTGTATCCTCCTGACTACCAGTAGTTCAAATTTGTCCTCTGTAGAGGACATTTATGAACCTAAATATCTCCCACCCAGTGCATCCAATCGCATTAACTCATTTTGCGCTCTAAAGAGGACATTCAGTGCTTTCCAATGATACCAAATTTGTAGGGGGTGGGGCTTTGTTACTTTGACTTCTCAATAGAAGAAAATGGATTCCCTCAGTGCAAGCACTTTTTATGGAAAGAGGATAAGTAATACTTTCTATCAAACACATTTTGTCTTGAAATGCTGTTGGCATTTTATTTATAAGACTCTTATGAACACGTTAAAGTGTTTTTGAGTTGTTTTAAGTGTATTTGAGCCTAGTATTAGTGTTTAATAAGTGTTTAAAAAATGTAGTGGAATTTCAAAAATGTCTTTTGGAGTAGTCCAATTACTTCACATAGATTGTGGAATTTCAAAATAAATGTGATTGGACAACATTTTTTCCCCCTGGTAGTCAGGAGGGTATGTGCATTCTCCATCCATCCACTTATCCTTACAAGGTTTGGGGGGGTGGGGGAGGGGGGGGGGTGTGCATTGTGTTATGTTTCGGTCTGGTTACGTTGGCTTTGCCTTTTTTTCGCCACTTGGATCAGTTTTGTAACCAATTTCCCTCAACCCTTTTTCTTGTCCATTTTCTCGGGTGGGCCCTGGATTCTGTCAGTCTTGGTTGGGTCATTGTGAGCTGTGAGCTGTGAGCATATGTGTGCAACTGTTATCGTTTTGTTTGATACTTTGCTTCCTCGTGATTTCCAGTGAACTGATTTGGTGCTTTTTCCGTTGTACTCCTGTGTGTATTTTTTGTTAAATACATTTTGGTCAATCCACTCTGCTCCTCCCTGCCTCCCTGCTTTTTGGGGTCCTACTCTGACTACCACCACGCAAACGTGACACATTGGAACAAGTATCAATGATAATCATAAAATAGGAACAAGTATCTTGCCTTCTTGGTCTAATATGAGCAATATTAGTGAGTAGGAACTCACGCCCTTATTGTTTTTTTTTAGTAGCAAAAAAAAAATGTCCATAGGTCAATGTGACCTGCTGCATGTTTAGGCCACAGATAAAATAATAATTTTAAATGTATAGAATTTAAAATGCAGTACCTGTGGGGCCTTTTTTATTTATTTATTTTTTTTATTAAGATTTTTGTTTGGATAAAAAACGGGACGGGTCGATCTGACCTGTAATATAGAAGGGTTGACTATCAATGATATACGGTACTCTAATGTTATCAAAGTGATACCAACATATAATAGCACTGCATTAGCTACAGTATTTCAAAGTGAACAAAATTGATGAGGACGGAGGCGTTATTCATTCTGGCAACACATTTCAATCACCACTAAGTGCCACTGTTTCACTCCACAAACCAATTCTCGTTCCATTTCGTGTCAGGGTCTTCAAAGGAAAGTCATTTTACTTTATTTTATTTAAGGTAGAGAAAATCATTGCTTTTATATTCTGTCCTTGATTAGCACCCACCCATACAGAATTTTCCCCCTCTTTGGCCTGCATAGCTGGGAATTGGTGGCATGAGAGGCTATTCCCCGACTAGCCCGTGGCGAGAGGCATCCTGATTAGCATGCCGCCTGCTCTTTGGCAGCCCTTCTGCAGGCCACCGGCGCTATCACTTACTGTTTGTATTTGTACTCGATAGTGTGTGCTGTTATAATTGGAATCAGCTCAGGAACCCGATTTGCTTTTGATTCGCTGCCAGCCACTCCACTCGGAATGCTGTAGTGGGCCACAGCTCTCACCTCAGCACTCCCGGAGGACGAAGAGAAGTGTGACTCTTATGTTCAGGGAAGTAGAAAAAAAAAAACCTCCCCAAAGTAACTCCGTCAAGGTCGAATTATGCTGTGGGAGCTGCAGAAAAAAAAAAAGGTAGAGTCACAAGAGGTAAAAGATGTCTGATGCAGTCCTTTGACGATCTGCATTGGAATGACGTGATGACGAGCTGGGGCAAAATTGCACAAAAAATCTGAACGGGACCAACTCTATAGGGTGGCCTAAGAAGTGTACACACGTACGTGAATATGCATGAGACATGCTGCGCGTCCTGATATGTCACATTTGTTCTGAAATAGTGTATTAGAGCATTTGGCAGGGTGTGTTTCTGTCACTCGTTTTTGAAATGCGTGTCTGTAGATACTTGATCCATTTAGGATAATTAAAAAGATGAACGAAAACCTACTTCCATCCTTGCTTAGTTCGTCCTTAAAAAAAAAAAATGTTGTCCTCCATCCCCAAAATGGGTGACCGATCCGTTCCAGGGACGGAATTCCCCTCTCTGATTTTAACCTGGATTTAAAAGCATTTACATTTGGGGCTGACTTCAACTCTGTTGGCAACTCATTCCACTTGCATGCAGCATAGTTTGTTTTAAACTCTCAGCTCCTCTCATTGACTCTAGACTGCAGATCTTATTAGTTACATAACCGATTTTTTTTTTTTTGGTTCTCCATCCCTCTGTCCAAAGAATTTTTTTTTCACCCAAAATCATGAATATCATCTATCATCAACCAAAAAGTGTGAATTCCTGAGCTCGGTAAATCTAATTTCTAGTTTCTATCTGTTCTATGAGTAAATTGCAGATTGATTGACAGAATATATATTTCACTTTGTAAATATATGGAATTAAATAGAAGCATTAAAAATATATTTTCCCACATGCACTAACTTCTACTTCCAAATAATACAAATGAACAACAACAACAATAATATCTATTTTCTATGGAGCAGCTTCTAAAATATTTAGATACACGAAACAAGTTCAAATCACACATATGCGCCTTTCCACCCAAGGACACTTTGCAATCAGGATATGCAATCAATATGTCCATTATAACAAAGCTTAATATTAGTATTTTTGGCTCATGCTTTCTGTCTGTTAAAAAAAAAAAAAAAAACAGAGTAAAGAAAAGAAGTTTTCATTCATAGTCCTTTTAATTGGATCTGATTAAATTGGTGTATCTAATGTTGTGGCCCATGAGTGCCAGCGCTGTACAGGACGTGGAAAATAAAGTGTACTCAACAGGAACATGCAATTAAGAAAACACTCACAAGGGTGCAATACGGAACATAAAATACACAGCTTGTCATAAACTCTGAATGGCTTTTTATGCATTGTCGTCATAACAATAACTAGCTACAATCGCCAACATAAAACATGAAAATGAATTTAAATAAAATGCAAAAAATGGTTACACGTGGCGATATACAAGCTTTGATGTGGGCTTTTTTGTTGCGAACTTTAATGCCACATCTGTAATTGACTCCCAAATGATGCTTGCTTCTCTTTTTCTGTCCTCGTCATTACATTTCCTAGTTGATGTCAGCACTCTCGCAAAGTGGACTGGCTCGAGAGACGGTGTCTGAGTTTGATGCTGCCAGACCAACAACTAGCAGCAAGAAAAGGTAAATAAAAAAAAAAAATGAAAAGATTAATGAATTATCATCAATAGATATGGATTTTCCCACTCACATTTACATAATGGAGCGCACCAATTGTATAAAATGTTGACTGTCTGGTAAAAGGGCGATATAAGGCAATTGTGTTATTAAAATAGAATACCTACAATAACATGAAACATCCTCATGCTTGTCTTTTGGAAAAAGTCACTTTGAAAAATCTCAATAAAAATACTTTTCCGTTTTTGTCCCCCCACCTCCATCAAAGTATTTGCCTTCTTGTCTGCCCATCAGGTCATTATACTCTCCATATCGTCGTCATTAGCATTAGCCCCATCATTAGCATGATCATCCTTTTTTTTTTTTTTTGACCATCCACAAGGCCGTCTTGTGGCATCCTAATCATGAAAGGCCGCGAGATTCAGCGGAGACTACCTCTGATGAGCATTTTCCATAAGGGCATTCCCACCACTTTAGTACAAACACCTGGTAAAATATTGGCAATTAGCACATCATTAGCTACTAATGTATTTCTAATCCGTAGCGGGCTGTAGATTTGTCTCCTTTTTTTTTTCCTTGCATAGACACCCCCAGCCCCTTTTTTTTTAATGTTCTCTGCTGTTATTGTTTTCCTCAGGTATTTGTATCCCAAGAACATTGACTAATGCCCTAGTTCATCATATGCAAATGGCTTATTAATTACACATGCATTATGCCCATTTCCCAAAGACATCAAAGGGCCTGCGAGTCTTCTTCATATGGTCCCTGTCTGTAGCGAGCTTGCGTTACAAATGCCTGCGTGTGCACTTTGCAAGCGAGGATTTTTCGGGGCACAATAACGACATCTTCAATTAAAAATGTACACAGGAACCTCTCTACTCCCCAATATTTGACAAACACCTCTGGTGCTCTTTGCTTGTTTAGTCGCTGCTGCAAATAGAAAATAATCACTTGAGCCTAGACTCCGAAGCACTGGTGGGAAGAGCAGAACACAACACACAAAGCAGCTTGAAATGAATGGCAATGCCATTAATCCGTTCCAGCCTTCACAAAAAAATGTTTTTTTTAATGTATGTATTTTCAGAAGGACAAAATTGCACACAATGCATTTTTATTATGGCTTAGCGTTAAGCTAATGGACTTAAAGGCTAAGCAATGTGGTTGGGCTCCATTTTCAGGACGAGTGCAGAAATCCACGTTGATGCAGATTAGACCCAGTGTTGGTAATTTCACAGATGTGCGCAAGCCGGTGAATTTAACACAGCTGACTCCCTGACAATCAAAGCATCTGTTCTCATTTCTTTTAAATGTGGCAGACTCACATCTTGCATGGAGACATTTATGTGGAAAAGGAAGCGGCGATCCATGTGTGACTGGAGCATTGTCACTGTTTTTACTGTGTGGCAACAGGCAAGCTAAATAGGTACCCTCATTAAATGAGCTACTGATTACCGCTAAATATCTTTACCGACCTGATGTTTTATTCCACTAGCTAGAGGGATGATTTCCATCCATCCATCCATCCATTTTCTGAACTGCTTTATCCTCACAAGGGTCGCTGGAGCCTATCCCAGCTGTCTTCGGGCAGTAGGCGGAGGACACCCTGAACCAGTTGCCAGCCAATCTCAGGCCACACAGAAACGAACAACCACCCGTGCTTACACTCACACGGACAATTTAGAGTGTTTTATCAGCCTGCCATGCATGTTTTTCGAATGTGGGAGGAAACTGGAGGACTCGGAGAAAACCCACGCAGGCCCGGGGAGAACATGCCAACTCCACACAGGAAGGCCGGAGCCGGGATCGAACCCATGACCTTTGCACTGTGAGGTTGACACGCAACCACCGGGATGCCTAGGGATGATTTAAAAACTATAATAATGTTGATGACACTACTACTACTACTACTACTAATAATAATAATAGTAGGCAAGGCGAGTTTATTTAAACAAACATCTCATTTACAAGACAATTGAGGGGTCTGAATGCTTCGTAAAGTACTAGCACATCTTGCACGTATTTTTGTTCAAGACAATTTAGAGATTTACAAACTAACGGCAAGATTTTAAAATCTATTCTTTGGCCCAGAGGAACCCAGTGTTGTGATTTGAGGACAGTTGTGATATGGTCCAGTTTCCTCGTGTTTATAGGGAATTTAGCGGACACATTTTGGATCAGCTGTCTGATTGTTCTTTAACACAACATAATAATAATAAATAAAAAATAATAATAGGCGTCATGGTGGTCAACTGATTAGCACGTCTGCCTCACAATGCAGACGTGCAAGGTTTGATTCTGGCTCCGTGTGGAGTTTGCATGTTCTCCCCATGCTTGTGTGGGTTTTCTCCAGGTACTCTGGTTTCCTCCCACATTCCAAAAGCATGCATGGCAGGTTCATGGAACATTCTAAATTGTACCTAAGTGTGAGTGTGAGTGCGGATGGTTGTTCGTCTCTGTGTGCCCTGCGATTGGCTGGCAACCGGTTCATTCAGGGTGTCCCCCACCTACTGCCCGAAGACAGCTGGGATAGGCTCCAGCAACCCTTGTGAAGATAAGTGGATTAGAAAATGGATCTATAATCATAAGAAAACATTCAATGTACTGATTTCTGCAATGAGTCATCAGGTTTGATGCCCACTGTGAATGAATTAAATAAACTTTCATAAGCGCTCATATCTGTGGGGCTCAGAATCTGTCTGTCCGTGCCAAGGTCAAACTAAATGCACAGGACATATGCGTGGTCCCTTTTTTTTTAGAAAAAGTAAAGTGGAGTCAGAAACACTGAATAACCCATTGCCTCACTGCATGCCCCAGCTCTGCCCCTGTCGAAACATAAAGAAATAAAGCTGTACTCAGCATGCGCAAGAGACAGCACCACCCTACCAAAACACAACAATATAAAGCACAGTGTGACCAATCGATATTAAGTTTGCTGTAATTTCAGCGGCGGACCTCATGTAACATTTGGTAATCTCATAACACCAGTTGCATTTTTAGAAACCATCCTATACAGAAAAGAAACAGAACGCATCATACTCACTCAACAAATACTCATTCTACTTTGCAAAAACATGAATGTGTTGCAGAACACTCAAGATGTGCTTCGCTAGTCAAACTTGGCTTTTTCTGACCAACAAATCAGAGAATGCAAACCAGCTGACGTCATGATGGACTGGCTAGCTGGCTCGTGAGGTGAATTTGAAATCAGATGGGTTAAAGATACACTCCCATTGCTAAAATAGTTTAAATTACATCAACAAGCACTGAATGATTCTAAAGGCCTTCGGCAGATTCGATTGGCGAGGCGGAATTTCGAGCAGAAGAGATTTCATTTGTATTCACCGCAGTGGATTCAAAACAGTAGGCCGGGTGCAAACAAACAACTATTCCTGTCTCCGTCATTAAAATGCTAAATTGTAACCGATCTGTCCAGTGAATCTGCTTTGTGGACCTGATAATGGTGTTTTGGTCTCCATTGTTTAGGCCGGGCGTCACATTGTTTGCTTCGCTCACTTGTCCCCAGTGGCATGCACTTGTTAACGAGTCTTACGGCGGAGTATGATTTATACACACCCTAACGTCTCACATTGATTAGCAATAGAGCTGTAATTGGACGGCAGCTTTCAAACGAGAAAAGGATCAGAAAAGAACAAAGAAACGTTCATCTGCACCATGTCCAATGAGGTGGCATCTAGAGTGTGTGTGTGTGTGTGTGTGTGTGTGTGTGTGTGTGTGTGTGTGTGTGTGTGTGTGTGCGCGCGCGCGCAGTCACCGTCCAACGCTGAGCCGTTATCAGCCTCCGGTGGTCCACCCTGTTTGGGTGCTGCTAGAGTAATTAGCACGGCATTCGCTTTGATGATAAAAAACGGTAATAGAGCAATTCGCTGCTCCCCTGCCCACCTGATTCTTTCTCCCCACCGTTTATTGATTTAATGAAAATTAGCAAGCATTAAGGCGGCCCGGTAGTCCAGTGGTTAGCACGTCGGGTTCACAGTGCAGAGGTGCCGGGTTCGATTCCAGCTCCGGCCTCCCTGTGTGGAGTTTGCATGTTCTCCCCGGGCCTGCGTGGGTTTTCTCCGGGTGCTCCGGTTTCCTCCCACATTCCAAAAACATGCATGGCAGGCTGATTGGGCACTCTAAATTGTCCCTAGGTGTGAGTATGGGCGTGCATGGTTGTTCGTCTCTGTGTGCCCTGCAATTGGCTGGCAACCAGTTCAGGGTGTCCCCTGCCTACTGCCCGAAGACAGCTGGGATAGATTCCAGCACCCCCCGCGACCCTAGTGAGGATCAAGCGGTTCGGAAAATGGATGGATGGATGGATAGCAAGCATTAATGGAGTTGCTTCAGTAAATCATTTTTCGATTATTAAATATACTCAAAGAAAACGCTTACTTTTTTAAATCATTTTATATAGCATCAGTCAAGTGCTTCACAGGAAGCACATTTGGTTGTCATGGACTGTGTTTTTGATTAGAGTTTGTTTTATGATATTCTCAGTGTGATGTTCTCCGTCAATCTAACTAGCTAGCTAGCTAGCTAGCTATAAAATGGCTGTTATTAAAAAGTATGCATTATAAAGGTTTAAACTAACCTTTTATTCATTTAACTCTCGTTTTATTCCGGTGTAATATTAAAAAAAAGTCATTATATTATGTTAGATATTTAGTCATTTTTATACATTTCCTTTGCCTTTTTTTTCTCTTACTGATTAAAGGCTAGGCGGCATCTGGGAGAAGGTCCCTTTTGAACATCAACTTAAGTGTAAGGCAGATGTGCTTCCACCATGCTGTTGTGCCCAAAACATTTAAGAATAAGAATAAGAAAGCGTTTATTTGTCTCACAATGGAGAAATTCCCAATTTACAGCAGCGAAGTTATGAAAGGAAGAAAGTAGAAGAAAAAAAGAGTATAGGCAGCCACTCATGCGACGCCATCTTGAAGTCATAATGACAATAACAAAATAATACAAACATAACACAAAACATAAGACACAGTCAATCTTAACCACTTTTCTGAATACTCTTTGTTGTTTAAAGCAGTTATAGATGAAAGAGGATTTCAACCGTAATCTCTCACAATACTTCTTTTACAAAAGTTTGGATTAAAATGTGTGATTTGAGGATTTTAGAAGAATACAAAGGTCTCAGATAGAAAAAAAAGTTTCCCCACATTGTCTCCTCCACATAAAGCCACCAGGTGGCGCTACTTCTCCCCTTAATCAAGCCCACGATGATTTTTACAGCAAGGCCTTCTCTGTGGTACCTCCCAAACTATCATTTTTCATGAGGGGAGACCACACAGTCGGCAGTTGTCCTCATTACTAAAAAGGTAGTATGCCCCCCAACTCCAGTTGTCTTCCCCAAAGGTAACGTCATCAACACGACAGACAAATCTATCTTAGCTGCTCTATTTATATTTCTGACTCACTGCCATGAAGATTTATTCTACGCTTCTGTCAATCTGTCTCTCTAATGGCCACAGACAGTCTTTTTGGATAAGGTCCGTGTGTGTGTGTGTGTGTGTGTGTGTGTGTGTGTGTGTGTGTGTGTGTGTGTGTACACACACATCGGCGTCCCAAAGCAAAGAAAGTCATTGTTAAGATGGCCAACTCAGATGTCATGTAATTAAGATGATAGTGAGGGTGAAAAAAAAACCACACACATTTCACGGATGATTAATGCGGGCTAATGATGCTGAGATCAACTCTAAGATGTCTGCTAGTTATATGGGGTTAATCTCCTCATTTTCACCAAAGCCATCCAGATAAAAATCTTCACAGACACGCACACGCCCGTTTGAAACTCTCCGGAGAGAACGTGCGGCTCTCAACTTCATCAGGAAAAGTTAAGAGGCACCAAAAATAAAACTGCAGTGTCCGCACTTTTTTTTTTTCCCTCAACATGTAGGCATTACCTGGTGGAGAGCACAACACCACATTAGAGTTTTAGTGCAACAAATGGTTTTTTTTTCGCCGATTGTTTAGTCTAGTGAGGACATGCATGTGAAATCTGTTTTGAATATTGTTTAGATTATCAAAGATGGTTTCGTGCCCTGTGAAAGGCTAATCAATGCTTCGAATGACATCCTTTATATTTATTTACTACTTGAAATCCCTGGAGGGCTGATTATATTGTGTCGCCTAGTATGTATGTAACTGTGAACAGAACATAAAATCTACATCGATCACTGAAAAAATGTAGTCTCAAAAATATGGAAAGTGAGTAAAAATTGGCATTTAAAAAACAATTGTCTTCTTAACCCGCCTACTGTCAGAAGACTGCTGGGTTAGGCTCCAGCGCGCCCGCGACCCTTGTGAGGATAAGCTGATTAGAAAATGGATGGATGGATGGAATAATACAATATGAACACAAAGACTTGAATGATCTTGTATACACTAGGTCATCAAATCAATGTCAGTTCAGTCTGTCAAGTGGGTTGCCTGCAGGGATTTTTTAAAGTCCAGCAGGTGCCAGTATTCAGTGACACAGTATCAACACAGTGTGTCATTGTGTGAACACGCTTCATGATGCTTCATAGACCCATCACTGTGTGGCAGCAACACAACGATTTTACCAAGACTGATAGAAATCAGGGAACTAAATACAAGCAGACTGACGAGACAACTAGGAAAATCTGGACAAGACACAAAAGGGTTGAGGGAGCTGATTGGTGACCAGAAGAGATGGAAACAAAAAAGGCACAAGACAAAACTGCAATCTAAATAAAAAACAGACTCACGACCGATTGACTCCATCATTATTAAATATTTGTTTTTACAACAGTTTAACGATGCGCTTTAGACTTTAAAACAGAATAACAAGGATGATTATGAAGAAATGCAAACTGGACAAATGTACCACGTGGCTCACCGGAACAGAAACTCACAATGTGTTTACAGATTAAAGGACCCATACTTTAACTGCTTATGTGTTGCTGATTTGGTTAGCCAGAGAATTCCAAAGGTCACAGGAGTTAACGCTCTAAAATTTGTGTGTGAACAACAGCTTTTATAAACTTTTCCTCATACATTGACTGACGTGCGCCACATTTTCATGGAAAAGGGAGACATTGTGTTTTGCTACTATAAGACTCATAAGGGACATATTATGGAAAATTGACTTTGTTTTTATACAAATAGTTGGATCTCTGGAGTGCTTGCTTGCCCATCAAGTGTGAAATTAAACAACCAAGTAAATCCATAGTAATCTGCTTATTTCTAAAAAATGTCTTTCTGAATTTTGCCAAATTAAGACGTCACAATACTGCTAATTTAAATGGTTAAATTAGCACGTGTCATTCATTTGCAGTCTGCTCAAACATTGGAGGGATCTCAATGTTTCAAGCAGTCAACACTATGAAGAATCACCATATTTGTTGTTTGTCCCTTTAAAAAATAGTCAAAACAACAAAGTTTCCAGCACTGAAGAGACTCTTCAGGGTAATGAAATGCAAAATCAAACCGCCCCCTCCAAAACTAAGTGATTTCAACCAGAAGTGTATCACTAATTCGTTATCCTTTTTGCCTTTTTCACAAAAGAATGCCAGAGAGACACCTGTGAACGCAACTCAACTTTATTGATAGAGAACTTTAAAAACAACCACAGCTGCATACAAAGTGCTGTACATAAAGTAAAAATCAGACGTATAAAAAGGAGCTAAGAGAGGTAAGGTGGGACAAGACCATTTAGAGTTAAAGACAAATAAAATAATCCTAAATGTAACTCGCAAATGTACGTGGAGTCAGTGAAGGGAGATCAGGTTTGGAGATAAGTGCTTCCCTCCTAGGAGCTCCAGTTAGGAGAGGAGCAGCTGCATTTTGGACAAACTGGAAATGCTTGAAGGAGGACTGGTTGACTCAAGAATAGAAAAGTGCATTGCAATAATCGAGCAGAGATGTAATGAGGGCATGGATTAATATTTTACCTAGATTAAAAGAAAATACATTAAACAACAGCCCCAATTTGACGGTCCAATTTAAAATGGCTGTCCAATTTCAAACCCAAATTTAAGACTATTGGCAATTAGTTAAGACTCCAGGAAGCTTGAGTCAACATGATGAGATGTACAAAGGCTACTGGGATCAAACGCCATAACTTCTGTTTTTTTGTTGTTGAAGTTCAAGAAATTCAGTGCCATCCAGGCATTGATATCCTCCAGACAGGACAAAAGTGGCCTTTAGCAGATAGCGTCTTTTTTACTTCGCGGTACAGATTTGACTGTCAACTGTATAGCATCAAAAGGAAAGGCCATGCTTTCCTAAAATGGAACCCGATACTGTACAACGAAAACAGCACAGGCCCTAAAATTGAACCCTGTGGAACACCATACAGTGAAACTCCTCTACAACGAAATCTACATGGGTGAAAATACCCCCTAGTGTGAAAAAAATCTTCATGCATTAACACCATTCCCACTTTCCTGTTTCAAATTTGCTACAGTGAAAAACCCCCTGTTATGAAACAAATTTCGCTGCAAACATGATTTCGTTTTAGAGGAGTTTCACTGTATGACAACGGGGCAGAGCTTCTTAGGCCAACAAAAAAAAGTATTGCCTGCAAATAGAATCTGAATCATTCTAGAGCGGAAAAAAAAAGAACAATGTCTCCACCTTCACTCACCTAGATGACATTTACTAACATTTCCTAAAGTGAAGCAAAATACTGTACATAAATATGACATTTCTTTAGTGCAACAAAGTTAGTGTGTATTGTTCCTGACCAAATTTGATGTGTGGCGACTAAAATGGATTTTAGATTTACCGTTGTTTGTTGAATCAAGGAAAATTACATTGACGGGAATCTGAAAACCTCCAAACTGTACATGCCATTCTCGCGCAACTTTAATCATGGGCAGCGGGAACCGTGTTCACAGGGGAAGTTTTCAACTCAAAACATGATATGCCCCCTTGAGTGTACGAGTGGGACGTGAGTGTTTGACGACATCGGAAATGAGTAAATGTCAAGGCTTGTGATGACTTCATCATCAAGGCTCTGATCATTACCTTGCTATTAGTTACCCCGGATGCTTGCGCCTCGTTAATGGAACACAAACAACAGAGGCGGGGGGAGCCCTGCAGATTATGCGGTGCTGTTTAATGAGGGTCCGCATTTGCATACTGGCCTCCACCCCCACGTGCAGCCCCGTCTCTCATTTATAAAAATAAATGGCGGACTAATAAAGTCCACTCCTGGCCCTGCAGCCCACGTCTTGGCCACAGCGCAGGAAACACAATGCGCTCTCAGGAGCACCAAGAACCTATTAGGCAGCATTCTCATATGGCGGCCCAACATTTGTCATATTAATACTCAAGTAAATGGCGCCTGTTATTGTGCACGCCGCAATCAAAATTGTCTCATGTGGAAGTCAGCGTCTGTGTAGAAAGTCAGGCTGTGAAACAATTCAGCCACTTAGAGAAGTCACATTTAATTACATCTCCCATCAACCCAAATAGAAGTAAAACGGCAGCGTGTTTGATTTTTGAACTAGTTTGTTATCTTGATTGCGTGTAATTGTACAGGATACCACCCGAGGCGAGAATTTGGTTTTTTTTTTTTTTGCATTATTGAAAAGCTTTGATTTTGGCGAAGACGAGATTGCGCTTTGATTGTGGGACAATTAATAGGAAGGCTTATAGTTAAGAGTCAGCTAATGAATCCTGTTTAATATGCTGCAGCGACAGAATGTGGTGCTCACTATTATCATTCATTACAGCCCAAACTAGTAGAGAGGTCAAGCCAGACACCCTTGGAGGAGTGCTTTGTCTACTCAATAAAGAGTGTGTTTCCTGATGCCTAACGGTGTACATGCACCGCTGATATCAATTCACCCAGGACCTACAGCCGACCCTCACTTACTCACTTCCTTGGGTTGCTCCATCTTTCCTTCATGCTCAAATTGACACTTGGTGCACAGGCGGGCAGACAGCAAGTGAGGGAAGTTGCGAGGGGGGGGCTGCTCTCAGCAGCCTCCAGAGGTGTGGCCCAGCTGTCAGCCGTCTAATCCGGTCCACAACGTCCCCACGAGTCAGGTCTCGAGGCGGAGGACCGCGGCCTCATCTTCACGCCTTCGGAGGCACGGCAAACAAATGCCGCCTTCGTCGAACGGCCGCTCTGATAGTCAAATCCATCTCGGTGCTGCTCCATAAATCATGTGCCGCCATCTTCAAAGACTACTTCATGTTATCGTGTGAATGCCGAGAGCTCAGCATTCACCTCAATATTGTTGCCCCTTTGCTGGCCTCCTTAACTCATCTTACCAAATATGGCTCCTTGCCGTATTCACTCGCGCTAATCAATGCTTTTGATAAGATGATTTTGATTAGAGTCGAATGTGATAACTAAAGCAGACATTCAGCCATATTCTATATTGATTCTCTTTATTAGTGTTGTGTTATACTTGCACAAGCATTACCTCGCATCCTTGCAAGGATATAGCAAAGAAAGCTAGAAGCTAATGGAATGTTAGCATTGCACTGAAAATCGAGGCATCGTCCGATCATCATAAAGCAGACCTGGCAATCGAGCTGATGTTAAAAAGAACGACGCCAGTCACTCTTTCTTCGTACTTCTCATTTTTGTGGATCAACAATGTGAACAAAGCACATTGTGTCTCTGGCATGCACGCGACTGTTAGCATTGTTGCCATGGAAACAAGAGTTTAAAAAATTGACGGCTTCTTTTATGCACTTTAGATGCAGTAATGCGGACACTGTGTTCTCTTTCCATCATAGGACCCGGATTCAGATCTTGTCCCATTAAGATTCCGTATAGATCTATGTGCAATATTTACATTTATTTGATAATACAAAGGGGGAAAACTTGCTTTAAATTATGGATATGTTTCTGTGTGGTTCCTGCATGCTCGGGGCACAGACGTGGGGACGCGTATGTTTGTTGTTGTTTTTTTTTCTCTTTTCCGTGCCTTTTGTGCGTTTCCCCACGGCATTCCCAATATCAGTATTCCCGTCGACATGTTTGATGTGTTTTGAAGCCATGTTGCTATACCTTGGAACATGACAGCAAACATGGCAGAAGCTTTTTACTCCTCAGAGGAGCAGCCATTCGCCTCACCCCCCTCACAAGTATATGACGGGTGTACAAAACCAAACCCGTTGGGCCACATCGTCCCTCGAGGACCCTCTCTGCTCTCTCTCTCTCTCTGACTGAGCTGTGCTGACTCTCTTGAAAGACAAAAGAGGAAAAGCCAACCCCGGATGTAAAACACAGACTGGTGACAAGTTATGCTACCCGCTTAACTGCTTATCTGACCCAGCAACAGTACATGCGCCGCAGATATCCTATTCGAATGTTTTCCCTGCGTTTCATCCCCTGGAAAAACCACGAGTGTCTGTTTCCCGCATGCTTCCCAAGGGAAATTAAGAGGCGCACTATGTATCTCTGGAGGAATCCCACCAAGAATGAGAATAAAGGAGGCAGCATGAAAGAGCAGTGTTGGCGTGAGCGAGTTATTGGGCTAGCAAAGGGATTGATGACACATCAAACTAAGGCACGGCTGTTGAACAAGACACAAACTAGAACCATTTACCCCTGCCATCCTGACACCGAGCATTTCAGTAAAAGTACACGCACATATTGTGTC
The DNA here is from genome assembly GCA_018466805.1 of Hippocampus abdominalis. Lineage (NCBI taxonomy): Eukaryota > Metazoa > Chordata > Actinopteri > Syngnathiformes > Syngnathidae > Hippocampus > Hippocampus abdominalis. The sequence continues at coordinate 4,944,941 of CM031708.1, forward strand.
GGGAAGCCTCACGTCAGACAGGATTGGGCATCGTGACATGTGCGCAACACGCAAACATGACAGAAGAGCTCTGAGCGCCTCCTACTGGTTTACAAATTTGTACTATAGATTGGCTCTGATAGCACCACTCGTAACTAAACAATTCTGCCCAAAATCAAATACAGTCAAACCTCGTTTTTCGTCCATAATCCGTTCCAGAAATCTGTTCGAAAACCGAAACCACGCTCTTTTTAAAATCAAAATGTTTACTGAACACGTCTGCTCACAATGGAAAGCAACACGAGGAAGCGTCACTTCCTCGTGTAAGGAAGGCGAGAGGAGTCAAATGGTGCATTCAAGTGCGCTCAGTTTGTTCGAGAACCGAAATTTGTTCATCATCCGAGGCATAAAAAACTCGAAAGTTTTGGTCAAAAACCGAATTGGTCGAGAACTGAGACATTCGAAAACCGAGGTTTGACTGTAGTTGCATTTGCTGCAAGTTATTGATTTGCAAAAATGATGCTCCCCTCCCCCCCCCCAAAAAGATTTTTCTGTTACTTGGATTAAAGGCACAGACACGCTTTGTTGACTCTTAAATTGATAGCATCCTATCGGGTTGACATTAGCAAAATAACCATTGTTATGCTAAATTATGCAAAGACAACCAAACCATTTTACACATACCTGTGGTGAAATGGCTTCCATAAACCAGATGATGGAGGTTTGGTTGCCACTCTTTCCCTCTATAACAGGGGTGTCAAACATACGGCCTGCGGGCCGGAACCGGCCCCCAAGGAGGTGCGATCAGGCCCACAGGATCATTTAAAAGTGAAAAAATACATAAAAGACACGGAATGAATATTTTTAAATCATCTGCAATTCATGGCTCATCCACTAGAGGGAACACTTTTGATTAGAGAAGAAGACAACAGCAGTTTCAAGTCTGTCACTGAGACAGACCCAACACAGCAGTAATAGCCAGCTACCAAATTGCTAGCGAAATAGCATTAGCATCAAAGCGGTATTCCGACGGTGACTGAACTTGTATGTCCTGAGAAGTGACAAGCTTTTGCCAACAAAGGAAATACATGACATTTTGGTTATTTATAGCAGAGTATGGTAGAATTTTAATGGTCTGGCCCACTTGACATCTACCGAGACCGTATGTGGCCCACAATGTCAAATGAGTTTGACACCCCTACTCTAGAAGTCTAGCCATGATAGCCCAAAAAATTCATCCTCACTCACAGGTTATGGATTATTATTATAATTTTTTTTTCTTCAGGAAATTGAGAAAAACCTAAACCTTTTGCAGATTAGGGTTCAATGTCCTGCCCAAGAAGACTTCCACAACGGACAGAACCAGTGACACGTCGATCATGGGGCAACCTGTTCTATCAACTGAGCCACAGTCATGACTCCAGGAATCTAAAGTATCGCTCCATCAGACAAATACTTGGTAAAAATCAGATACCTGAATAATCTACTGAAGCAAAATATTTGTATTTTGTGACTTCTCACCTCTGCCCACAAGCGCTATCCACTTTCCAACTGCAAAACCGGCCACTCTGTAACTGAGGCGAGTATTTTCTGTGTTTCTGTTGTCATTTCAAAAGAGACGGAGAATGCCAGGTAGCCAGCTTTAGGGAATGTCGAAGGACTAGCGGGCTGGTTCAATGAGGTCAGGATGACAGTCAAGAACAGATGAGGTGGGGCCGACTTTGTTTGGTCGTGCAGGGTCGGAGTGAAACTAGGCCAGTGTCCAGACTCGGAGCACCAAAGGCCCCCCACCCCCACACACCCCCACCTCGGTCCCTGTATGCTTCGTGTCAGCCCTCTGACAGGACTTCATTGGGGACTTCAACACAGTTTTCCACCAGCAAACACTTCTCTGAAGAATACTCCTCCTTCCTCTTCTTCCTCCTCCCCCTCCTCAGCAGTCAGAGTTTTGAGGAGAAATGCTCTCGTTACAATAAGGAGGTCACATGGCATGGGACCCGAGGCTTTGGAGTGCCTCCTCCTCTTCCTCGACTCTCTCAAGACTTTCTTGCAAGTCGTGTGTGTGCTCCCCCCCCCCCACCCGCCCCCTCCCCTCCGCCTCCCCTGCAAGTAAAGGTGCAGTAAATACAAATGTTGACTACATATTGTTGATTTCTACTCTGAAAGACAAACCTGTTGTCAGACCTCATCAGGCGCTCTCTTACTTTAACATTAAAGCCTTGTTAGAGATATAAAGCCTCCGAAGGAGGGGGAGTCCCTGGTGAGTCAAGCCGCTGAGAACACCCTTAAACTAAACAACCTTCCAGTGGGAGCATTTCTTCTCTGAGGATAGATGTTTAATTATCTCTGATTGTTTCATCCGGGGGAGGAAACCGCTTTCACTCCCTCTCGTTTGTCTTAAAAAGCATGTGTGTATTTATGGGAATGACTTTAAAATGAGCAGTCAGCGCATTGCGTCTTTTCCGCACGAAAACATGCCGGGGCTGTTCTCCTAACCCGTTCGCTGGGTAGCTGTGGATTTTGATCAAATTTGGATAGTATTACCCGAGGTTGGGTTCATTGTGGTAACCCAGCATATTGGGTTGAAGACTGGATTTGGATGGTCTGAAGAGCTGAAGCTTTTTGCCGTTTTGGACAGTTTTGTCCACTGCTGTTGAAGTAAATTCAATGTGCTAACACATTTCTTGGGTGGCTTCAACTCAACAGTACGGGTAGTTTGTACCCCTTATTGCATTGAAATCTCTTGCTGGGTATACATTTGGAAATTTGTGTCAATTTGCTATGTATAAATAACCCAGCACTTCGCTTGGTCCCTTTTGGACTCAGTGTTGCGTTAGCTTTTTCACCCAATCTGGGTTACCATTAACCCAGCATTTCAAGAGTATCCAGGCATTGTTTAAAAGGCGGCCCAGTGGTTAGCGAGTCAACCTCACAGTGCAGAGGTACCGGTTCCAGCTCCGGCCTCCTTGTGTGGAGTTTGCATGTTCTCCCCGGGCCTGCGTGGGTTTTCTCCGGGTACTCCGGTTTCCTCCCACATTCCAAAAACATGCATAGCAGGCTGATTGAACACTCTAAATTGTCCCTAGGTGTGAGTGTGAGCGTGAGCGTGGGTGGTTGTTTGTCTCTGTGTGCCCTGAGATAGACTGGCAAACGGTTCAGGGTGTCCCCCGCCTACTGCCCGAAGACGGCTGGGATAGGCTCCAGCACCCCCCGCGATCCTTGTGAGGATAAGCGGATCGGAAAAAGAATGAAAGAATGAATGAATTAATGCTTAAAAGAACTTCAGTGCAGTTGGAAGTGTGATGAATTTGAATTTTCATACAATTTGCATGTGTACTCGATTCATAATGTAGCCGACATCTCAAAGGTGGAAATGAAACAACAGAATTTCTTTCCTCTAATAAAACCATTTTGCGTTTCTCATTGAGTCAAACAATTTAATCTTGTAATTTGTGACTCATTCATCACATAGTCCCACCTGATGCCAACCACCTTCCGTACACGCCTCTGACGCTAACTAGGCCAACAATTTCCCCGCGTGAATATGTTTTTTTTTTTTCAAGCAGAAGGAAGTGCTAATTCATCATTATTTAACGATCCTGTACGTCACACACGGCACAGGCGGCGCGATATTGATGATCTCGTAAGGCTTAACTTCCTCCTTGGCGACCCCATACTTGCGCCTTTTCTGGTGCTGTCTCCTCTCAAGCTCACCTTTCTTTCTGCTTCTCGTCTGCTTTTTGACACTTGGAGCTGGCACGTGTCTCGCTGTCTCATGAAGGTGTGTGTGTGTGTGTGTGTGTGTGTGTGTGGGCGGTGTTTAGGTAGGTGAGACCTTCCCTGGGACACAATAATCAGCTCCCAACCAAGAAGGCCCAAGCCGAGGACAGGTGAGTGGAAGCAAATGGTACAACGTCTTTAGTTTGAGGGTCATCCTTTTTTGTCCCAATTGGACGCAATCACCCCGGCAAATGTTTTCCGGGTTCTAATTTTCCTGGAGGGTGGAGAGGATGGTGGGTGTGGTGGTGTGGGGGGGGGCAGCTCTAAGGGAGGAAACCGAGCAGATGCTCCACCAAGGGAGCCCCCCCCCCCCCCCCCCCCCCGGAATGTGCCTCCCGCCAGCCTCGTGTGCGTTAACCTTTTCTTTTAATTAACGTCGTCCCGGCTCCCGGCTCCCGCCTCTGTGGTCCGGAGAGAGGTTCCGTGGGCTTATGCAACTGTCAGGGACGTGTGCAGGGAGAGTCACGGGGGAGCCGCAGAGTCAGTGGGCTGGTGGGAGCGAAAAAGGTGAAGAGGGGTGAGGAGGAGGAGGAGGAGGAAGAGGAGGAGGCCAGGATGAATAATGCGCACATTGCGTCGCGCGGGAGTGAGAGTCAGCCCTTAATCCTTCCGGGCCCGTGTTATCCAAAATGCCTTCACAGAAGCATTCGGCACATCTGCCGGTTTTCAAGGGATAATGTGCCGGAGTAAATTGGACCTGCTGAGGAGGAGAAGATGGCTGCTCTCATTTGCACTACTGCTCATTACTCTCAACACCAGCTTTTTAATGGGGGGGCTCCAGTAGTCTCTAACTACCCATGTTCCACATTTAAAAAGAGTAACACTGTAAAGAGACAAAAAAGAGTTCATAAAATTGTAAAACTGAAGTCCGAATTTTGAGGAAGGTCCTGATACTGCACACTTCTTGTAAACAACTACTGCTACTGGTCACTTTAAAATGGTTCAATGATTTTCTGCACCAACTGTGATAGTATTGTATTCTACCACTGATCATTTTAGCTCTGCTTAATACTTTGCACTTTGTCTCATATTAATCAATATTTTGCAAATATATGAAATAGTAAAAAAGTATTACATTGGTGTATAAATGTATTTTTTTTCTAAGAAACAATTTTACAACTTGTGTGGTAACAGGAGCCAATAATTCCGAAAAAAATAAATAAAAAAAAACAGATTCTGTGCAGCACGACTTGCAAACTGTTGGAAAAGTACCCATATGTATATTTATGAATAAATATATATATATGCTCTATATGCACATGTCAAATAAATAATATGAATATAAACACAAATATAGTAACTACGAATCATATTATGAAATATACGATATTGATTTTACTAAAGCCTCATTTCCAATCAGACATGTATTTAATTTGTGCAGAAAAAATTAAAATATGTGTAAAAAAATGGGAATATTAAAACAATAAAGCCTCAGTTTTAATCAAAAATGGTCAAGTTATTCGTAGCAAATAAAAAGTAAAGAAAAAGTTGTCACATGACTAGACTAAATGCGCAAATAAAGCAGGACAAAAAGTTAGCAGTGTTTTAAAGAAATGTGATGCGTCTTGATTAGAACTGCATCTAGCGATTATATGAATAATTGATTCATTTGTCTTTTTTTATTAATCACTGAAACAGATAAAAAAAAATTAATTTCCATCCCTTTATTTACATTTTTTTCACGTTGAAATAACTTACGAGATACAAAATAGTCCTCATTGCACACATTACCTCTGATAACAACAACCATAAAAAAAGCCTAAACATTATCGCTGCGAGTCGTTTAATTTCCTCTTTCACTTAAAAAAAATTTTTTTTTTAAATGTGTTGCGCTTCCAAGAGATCTTTTTTTTTTTTTCCGTGTCTTTTATGACCATGCTGGACTGTGGCAACGCCCCCCCGGGGGGGATTGTCTTTCTTGGCATGCGGTGGCCATTTTGCAGTGGAGGTCAAAGCCATTTCAGAAGAGGACATAAAAACCAGCAGAATGATTTTTGATCATGCCGTGAATCTATCCCGTTGTGGTTAAATGTTCCAATCGCACATTTTTTGTGCACTTTTAATGTAAACTTGTGAAGAATACAACTCTATAGTGCTACATAGTAATGATCTCAACAAAGGAGGTTATGGTTTCAGCGATGTGTGTGAGTAACATTACACAAAAGCACTCAAAGGACGTATTGTATGGCAAATTGAGTTTTCAATGGCTTGTGTACAAATAGTTGGATTAAGTGTGAAATTACTGGAAATCTTGATCCGGCGATTTACCAAAATGTGTCAGTGAGTTGCCAAATTGCGTCGTCACAATTTTAATTTACATAAAAACCTCCCACCCAGACAACTAATTTCTTTCTCCACGCCTTGGCAGCTAGGGCAAGAATCACACAGAAGCACTGTCACATCAAAGCCAAAAGGTAAGCAAAGCAGACACAAATTAGCATCATCAGCTAACACTTTTACCAGCGTGAGCTTCTGACAATACTCAAACGTTCAACAAAGTTATCGATGTGGAGGTGTGGCTGGATACAAAGTGTAATTTGGCAACTCGTCAATGAAGCGCTGCCTTCATGAGTGAAAAAGGCAATCGACACTTTCGTTGCTGGGAGGATGCGAAATAATGATAAGTCAGCTGTTGCTAAATTGGTTGCACAAACTTTTATTCTTTGTTGATGTCAACTGGGTTGGAAAAATTCCGTAATTGGTAAAAAAAAAAAAGGTAGCCGCTCTCTTCGTGACAACACCCTAGCTCCATCCCCCATTAACTGAGATGGTGACAAGACTGGCTTTAAACGTCCCACACTTTGGATGCTATGCTAACATTGTATCAACAATGAATGAAGGTAAATGTCGACTAACTGCAGGAACGCTACTGCGTTGCATTGGCATGTTCGCAGTACAATTACTCGTTTTCGGCAGTGCCAGTGGAGCATGGATGAGAACAATATTGTACATCATGCTACGTTACAACATACACGGCAAAAGTTCCTTATCAACTGCTTGGACTGCGAAATATTTTAAATGGTCATATTTTTTTTGCCCAACTGCATATTTGTGTTTTCTTTCGTTTTTATTTATCTTTGTCGTGAGTACTTCATAGAAAGACTGCACACAACTCTCAACACCAAGGTTAGCAGCAGTGCTAAGGCAAGAGTGGTTCCGGCTGGTCTGCCAACAGCCTAGACCACGAGTAGGTTATCTCGGCGTTCCGTGGCAATGCCAGAGATGCTCGTCACCTCATTTGACACGCCCATACAAAATGGTTATTTTATGACTGTTCTATATTGCGGCTTTAAAAGCACTGTAATTGTTGCAGTTCTGCGTCTCAGGTCATGATGCGGCAAGCCGGTCGCACACGAGCCGGCATCTCGTGCCCGGAGTTTTATGATGGAGTAAGCGAGCGGGGGAACGTTGCCAGGACCTTCCCCTTACGAAGACCCAGAGCAAGGGCACAGTCTCCCCAGCCCCATAGATCAGCCAGCCCTGAATGTCAAAGCGCACAGCAGCCACCGCGGTGCCAGGAGTCCCCCTCTCTCGCCGCCTCTCTGGCCCGTGATCTGCTGTCTGGTGACACCACTGTGCTAATTACCCGGTCTGGGAGTTGCTCCGCGGGCTCCTTGGCTTGGGAAGATGGAAGTTGTGGATATCTGACTGGAAGGTCACTTTTGAGGAGGACCATTGACTCCATTTTACAGCCGAACCTGAGTCAAACACATTCTGACTTGGAACAGTGGATTTGTAAATACTAAGGGCCACATTTGCTGAAAGCTTTGCATGTGCAACAATGGGCACAAAGTTGATTTCTCATGTAAACCCAAGCGGAAGTGGATCTACGAACAGGGCATAGCGTTCATCCAAAGGGGCAGTTCATTTTGTGCATTCTGGGAGGCCGAACAAATATGATGGCTGCCTTTGTGTCTTTAACCCTTTCATGTACCTGTACATGTACATGTAACCTGATGTAAGCTGTCCACTGTAGTAGCCGCTGTCCCTGAAAAGGGTTCAACACTTCAGCCAGTATCGGCAATGCAAAATGAGACAAGAGAACAACCAGAGATAACTTTTCTGCTTGTGTAAATGTTTTTGAAATGCCAGAAAACAAAATTATTGGAACATATTGATGGAACAATGCAATTTAGGAGCTCCCCAAAGACCAAAGGCAGTGGTCTCCAGCAACTTGTCCACGAGCCATTTGATACCAGGCCACACAGAATATAGTAAGAGGAAGCTTGACTTACAACGTCACACTATCCCAGGGGTCGGCAACCCAAAATGTTGAAAGAGCCATACAGGACAAAAAACCCCCCAAAAAAACAAATATGTCTGGAGCCGGAAAAAAAATAGAAGTCTTCAATAAAACTTACAATGAAGGGAACACATGCTGTATGTATGTAGGAGACTGGACTGTCTCAGAATTGTTTGTTATTCATTCCTTTGTTGTGTGTTCACAAACGCCCCTATAAAATTTATTTTGTAATGTCCTCGCTCGATTTTTTGTTTTGGTGCATTATTTTTGCTTTTCTTAGTGTCAGTGAAGTGATCATTAATTTCCGTTTTTCGGAGGCTGTCTTTGAACGCCTCTCGAGTCGAACGAGAACATAGAAGGCACGGAGTCGGACGCAGACCTGTCTGTTTGTCGAGACTGTTAAAAGCATAAATAAAGTGTACGTTTTTAAAAAAATAACACCACAGCTCTCTTTTTTCGGAGCTGCAACATGTATCTATATCTATTTGAGCTATATTAGCCTACTCTCAAAATCTTTTTCCATTTTCAAAATGTTTTATAAAGCTCCAGGGAGCCACTAGATGTCGCTAAAGAGCCGCATGCGGCTCTGGAGCCGCGCATTGCCGACCCCCGCACTATCCGAACATTTCAAGCGACGCGCACAATTCTTGTGGATACATTATATTATCTCTTTTTAAGTACTATTTTCTGGATTAAATGTTTTCAATGATGCAAAAAAAAAAGAAGCAGAATTCGTCACCTTTAAATTTGGGGATGAGCTGAAATTGTGATCTGTTGTTGACTTCCATCAGTTTTTGAAGATGTGTGATTAAGGGTAAGGCTTCCCTTCAGCTTCTTTATGGAATCACTATTTTGCATGCCATCTTCACGCATATGATCTCATTTGCTCCGGTGTTTAATTGCACAACAATTTGGATGAGAACAAAGTTGGAAAGCGGCAGTCTTACTCCAGTTTGCCAACTCGTAATCTTTTTTTTTTTGTCTTTTGTTTTAATCAGTTTGCTATGAGACAAGGCCTTAGTGCAACACTCTCAGTCACTTCCCATCGTAGCTGTTTTTCTTTTTTGCTCAGCCTCAGGAGTTTGGCTTGTTAGAAAAGAGTGTAAAGTCCCCAGGGGGGCGCTCCTTCCGGTGATGGGGGCGTTGCCTCGACCTCACTCATGCCCGGTGTGGGTGGCGTTCCGACAGGGGAGCGCGCACACAGCGGAGAACCGGACTGGAGATGGTGATGTGTCTGGTGGGCTCTCGTAGGACGCAGCCTTATTCTCGAGGTCATGCATTCCGGCAATGTCTGTAATTACAAGCAAGTGAGGAGGAGAAGGAAGAAAAAAAAAAAGTTGAATATTTTGCTTTTCTCGAAACGAACGTGTTCTGCTCCTCAAGGGAGGCATTCACATCTCAGAGTTCTGCTAGCTGGACGGGTTTTAATGAGGCAAGTCAAAGCGTGTGCGCGTGTGTGCATGTGTGTTTGGTGCACATGCATGTCTGTGTATATGCCCTCCTCTAACAAGCATAATTGACCGATCGCATTTTTAAGACGCCGTTTTTCACCATTTATAAGCGAATTCTTCCAAATAGCCTTCAGTGATTATGACTTTCTTCAGAAGTCATCACCATTCAAACTTTCTTTGAAAAGTTAAGTCATGACTTTTAGGTGTTTTTTTTTTTCTTCATGTTATGCTGGACTTTTTCGGGGGGAGCCAAATGGACAGAGGACCAAGAGGCCACAGGTCATGGAAAAGCCTCTAGTTGAGGGCAGAGGATTCTGTGAGGGGAGCAGCTCGTCCCCGCTGAGAGACAGAGGGAGGCTGAAATGTTGCAACACACACACACACACACACACACACACACACACACGCAGCTTCTTCGTTTTAGTACAAACACACTTTGGCGCCAAGCTCCTAGTCAAAAGATTTAAAGACTGTGAAGTGAATTCAAAGATTTATTTCTACATTTAAATACATGTTTGAAGATAATTGTTGACCATGTGCGATATTGATGGCTATGTAGTATTGAATTGCGGATATTTTGTGTCGGTGCTATTCCGGTGCACCTTTGAGGCCAGCGTAACGACGAGTCTTGAACGCAAACAACACGACAATGGCTTCTTTGTATTTTCTGTTTATTAAAAAATAAAGTATACAAAAAAGGTTCTTTTCAGTTTGTCTAATTGTTCGTTTGTATGGTCAAAAAACTGTATCGCTTCTAATCTTGAGCTGGCCTCATCTCTCTCTCTTTCTGTCTGACTCACTTACTACTTCTCAACACAGTCCTTATTCGCCAGTCACGTGACGTCAAAACAAGTAGTTCTGTAAAAGAAACACTCTAACATGCATAAAATAATAGTGACGACTATTTCTACCAAATTATAAAATATGCCAATTGAACATGTCAATACTAAACAGCAAATAGAATACATAAAATTCGACCAATGTCAAATTGGCACCTACATTTTGTGTTTAAATATCCTCCACTGTCTCAGCGTTCCTGTTTTGTTTTGTTTTTTTGTGCATGGCTAACATGGTCGCAAGAGATTCACTTTGGAGTCTGGAATGAGTCCACCCAGCCTCGACTATATAAGAACTTCAGCGCCTTTGTTCACACGAGTAACTATCCAGCGAGTTATTTAGTTTTAATTACTTGGCCCAATTCTACCACTGTAGAGTGCAGTTAGCTATCAAGCTAGCTAGCTACGTAATGCATCTTCCCTGGATACCACAGTCTGCACAGCAGCTTGGTGTCATTAGTTATGTTCCCAGGTGTTGTGTGTTTTGTCTTATTCATGGTAAAAAGTTGTGACATAAAGCTTTGAGGGTATACAGTGTAAACAGCAAGTAGCATGTGCTCAAATGTTTGTCATGTAGTGGGAGCCACAGGCAGGACTGATGCGTGTCACCCTATTGAATAAATCAGACATGTCCAGCCCTGGAGGCTGATGAGCTGATCATCTGGATCAGGTGTGTTGCTCCTGGGAGAGCTGGAAAACAAGCAGGACAGCGGTCCTTCAGGATCGAGTTTAGACACCCCTGGAATTAGTGGTTGACTTTCCCCTGAAGTCTCTCTGTTATTTTCATCAACACACTGGCACAACACCAAGAAAGGAGGTGACGCCGCAGACAATCAAACCTCTGGGAAGCTGTTAGCCCGCAAGCTAACTGGTAGCTAGTGCCTCACGTCGATGAGTGCAAAGCTGACTTTGTGGGACATTATTACAACCAGTCCAAAGTGCAGCCCTGCCTCTTGCCCAAAGTCAGGTGTGATAGAGTGAAGTCGCCCTCGTGAGGATAAGTAGTAACAAAAATGGACGATTGGAAGAACAACCCTTAGGCTATATATCCATCCATCCATTCATCCATTTTCTGATCCGCTTTGTCCGCACAAGGGGAGACTATATATTTAAATATTAACTAAAGGTCAATTCAAACTGAGTTTTATTTAGTCCTCAATCAAAAACGCTCAAAGCGGTAACAATGCAAAGATCTGTGGAGTTGCCTTTTCCTTTACGTCCATATTGTTAAAAAATGTCAGACTTTTTTTCTCCCTTTCTTGTCTTGTATCTTTCAATTTGAAGAAGCAAACTTATTTGTGCTTTTTATCTTTATTCACATTTGTCCTCCTCCTTAACAAAAAAAAAGCAAAAAAACATGTTTGATTGTTTTTCCTTCCCCATTTCTAAGGCAATCCCCAGAGGACAAGCAGTGTCAGACAGTTTTTGGAGCGTCTTGAGCAATATTCCTCACATGAGGGCGGAAAAAAAAACCTTGTGGTTAAGGGAGTATCGTGTAACTTTAGAGACTGGAAGCAAGTCAAGCCTTTTCCTAGTTACTTTGTCACTAATGAAAGTAGCAAAAAGCCCTGGAGGATGTCTGTTTGTGTTTTGGAGTGCGCTGAATGTTGGGGTAGGGGGCTAGGTGGTAAAACTTTGGGAGAGACGTCTGACAGCGACAGCAAGGGGGATCTTTGAGGGGAAGCGTTGTTGGGATTGAAGCGTTAAGGCGGCTGAGACCTCCTGACAGAATCCCAGCGCCGACAAATAGACCTTTCATATGTGCGTGTTTACCAAGTTTACTGTAGCTTGTGAGGCCTTTGAATGCAGCAAAGCGCCTCGCGTCAATCCCTGTCACACTTTGTTTTATTGATCTTTTAGTTTGTGTGGCAACGTGTGGGCGGGGTGCGTGCGTAGGTTGGGTGGGGGCCTCATTTGAGAAGCAGAGGGTGCAGATTAAATCAAGGATGTAAAATGAAGGCTTTGTAAGTGGATGTAGGTCACAAATCCCTCTTTAATTAGTATTAAGCAGGATACGTACAAACTTGACCTATGTTGAAAACTTGAGTGACCCGTCACATGATGAAGAAAAATAATCATGCGCTTCCGTTTATATCTGTGGTGGACTCAGACTCCCCCAAATCAGGTGTCGGTTGTAGTACCAAAACTAACCTGTGAGGGGCAGTATGGTGCATCCAGATCAGCAAAATACAAAGAGGAAGAGAAGAAATTAAGAACGTTGTCAGGTGAGTTGCTGTCACGGATCTCACTGCTTTTGAGCTTGTGTTTAGTTCCAGTTTTGCCACACTATCTTACTGTCATCTTATCTAACCACGGCCACTGACAAAAATCGAGCATGGTTGCTGTTAGATTCCTGATTGGTGAGTGAGTGTGTGTGTGTGTGTGGGCGGAACGTCCATCTTTTGCTGCCCGTAGCGAATGTTATTGTGCAGAAGCTTGGTTGAGGACGCAAATAGCTTAATGTCTTTTTTTTGGCATGCTTATGTCATGGGCAACCGTAAACATTTGTTGTCGCAAACTAAGAGACTCTTCAAGACTGTTTAGAACCTCTCACACCGACATGGGTTCTGAGTACATGGTCCCGCAATTTGGAGGATTATTTTGATTCAGTTTGTGATGCTAATTTGTACTGTATCCCATTTATTTTGGGTGTAATCCCACTGTCAACCAATAGATGGTGGCACACGATTTAGTTTAGCACTAAATTTGAAAGAAGAGGAATGAAAACAGGAAGTATTTCATTTTAGCCTAATTTTTGCTGAAAATTAATGAATGTAAAATCCTGTTTTTATGTCTACGGAAAGCAACGGCTGTCAGTTTCTTTTTTATAACATACATCTTTGGCCATGTTTATTGACGTATTTTGTGAGATGACAATTGAAGTCTGTTTGAAAAAAAATTTGAAAACTTATAAAAAGATGCAAAAAAGTTTATCACATTGCTCATAACATCACATTTTTTTCATCAATTTCGGTCGTGGAGTTATGCATCGGGCTCTGTTCTATTTTCTGGGTTTCTGCTCACACTTGTGTGGACAGTTATCTCTGTACGGTACAAATTCTAAATTGATAAATAGAGATACTCTATAGAGAAAGTTTCATTGTGTAGTCACATCATTAATTTTAACTATTGACTGTTATAGGATGCCTTTTTGCTTTGACAAAGTCAGATTGCACGTGACTAAAGGCTATCAAAGGGTCCTGCCAATTTCCATCCACCGCAGCAGACTGTTTGAGGGGCGCCCCGTAAAAACAATGAAAGAAAAAAAA